>CM076570.1:1115018196-1115545619 GCA_034641835.2 Pinus albicaulis | reverse complement strand
ACAAATGGAAGAATTGACAAGTATGAAGCTAGGTTTGTGGTTGTTGATTTTTAGGTAGCATCGGATGTGCTCTAGCTCCAAAATTTTGTGTAGGGGCTAGAACACATGAGATCTCCAAGACCCAGAAATCGTTTGGAGAAATTCCACCCGAAAAGAAAGTTATTCAAATAATTATTTATTTTTAATGGAGCCTAAGTTAAAACTTAGGGAATTAAAATAGTTAAAGTGAATTAACTTAAATGTGGGTGAGAAGCTTCTAAGTGACGAGGATCAAATCTGTTTTAATCTTAGCCATTGATTAAGGATTGGATCACGACCGTTGATTCATCAACAGGAAAAGCATAAAGGAAGGCTTGAGGGTCAATTGGAGAACAAACACAGTGAATCAAGAGACCGAATTCTTCTGACAGAGCAATGCTCAGACGAAGATAAGATCTAAGTGATTCAGTTCCGGCGAGAGGCATGTTGAGATTTATGGATTGTTGGGGTAGCTTCGGATGTGCTCTAGCTCCCAAAATTTGTGGAGGGACTAGAGTACATGAGATCTCCAAGACCCAAAAAGGGATTTGAGAAATTCCATTCAGTTTGGGAGAAAATTAATTAATTAATATTTTTAATTAAGGCCCTAAGTCTAACTTAGGAAAATTAAAATATTAAAGGTAATTAATTTAGACATGTGATGGAAATAACTTAAGTCACACGAATCAAACTTTCTTTTAATCTTAGCTGTTGAATCAAGATTAGATCACGGTCGTTGGTTTCCCAACGAGAAAATTATAAAGGAAAGGCTTGGGGTCAGTTGGAAAACATACACATGGAGGCAGAGCAATGAGACTAAGTTGGAATTCTAGGGCGTGGTTTGCTAAGAATTTCCAGAAGTGTTTCAGCTGCAGCGAGGGGTAGTATTGGCTAAGGGGATGATCTGATCCCTGAGCCAAGAGTCAGCAAGAGGCAGAGAAGCAGCGACCAGGAGCAGCAAAGAGAAGCAGAGGCTATGTAGTAGCTGCGCAGCGCAGAGGGTTTCAACCGCTACGCAGGCCCACAAAGGGCAGCGCAGAGGCAGTAGGGGGCCATCAGGGTTACGCAAAGGCATAAGTAGGATAATTATACCTAGATTTAACAGTAGGGTTTCAGCATAAGTAATGTTCAGAAATTTTCACATGGTATTAGAGTGATTGCAGATCTAGTAGGATCACCAACAGAAGACTGAAGAATCCTTGCTGTAGTAAGTAGCAACGAAAGCAGCAGCAACTGCAAAAAGATGGAACAAAAGGGACAATGCAGTAGAAGAGGGAAGTAGAGCCACACAGAGGCCAAAGTGGCGTAGTCCCCACATAGCCTCCACGCAAGCCCATGTACTTACTGTGCAAAGGCAGCACAGAGACGGCGTTGGGATTGTCTGCTCACGCAAAGGCCAGCCAGGGTGACGCAGTCTTGAGGCTGTGGCTAATTCAGAGCAACGGAAGCAGTGTTGCAGAGCTTCAGCAGTTGTTGGTGGGGTTACATTTCTGAAGGTGCAAAAATTAACCCAAGCACTACTTGACAAATAGCTGGAGGAGAACAGCTTCTCAAAGGATTTCCAGCCAAAGAAATCTGCAGATAGATCAAAGGATCGAAGAGAGCTGATTCGTTGTATTTGGCAGATTTCCAAAGAGGAAATCAGTTTTCAAAGGGAGCAGAGGGTGCCTTTTCACCAAGGACCCTTGATGATGTTCGGACCCCTTAGCCTCTGGTTCCTTGATGCTACTCGAACCCCATTGATGTTGCTCCCACAGCCTGCGACTCCTTTGATTGAGTCAGAACCCTCTCCACGGAAGCCCCCAATCACATCTTCTTTAGCTCGATCTTACAACTGGATGCCAATGACCCTAAAACAGAACCCAATAATCATCACCAAACCCTTGCACAAGAAGTTCCTTTCTGCGGCCAAGATCAGATGAGATTTCTCTCTTCCTTTTTTATCGATGTGTCAAATGAGGTATGGAGAGTTTCCTTATATACACTTTAGACATGATGATTTGGTGAAACCAACCTTAACTTTTGGAGGCAAATTCAAAATTCAAATTTTGATTTTTTCCCGCCTAAACAAAAATCATTCCTTTTTAAATAAACAAATATTTCCTTGTCCAAATTTAACGATCTTTAGATTGATTTTGGTCCTCTCGACGAGAGGAATTCAATGGGATTATTATATTTATCAACTAAGCAAATCAATTTGGAATTTCACCCTAGTTGCCAATTTTAACAGTGGGCTACAGTGAAAATTCAAAGGCATATAGAATCTATATGCCTGGTTAAAGAGAAGTGGAAATAAGCCATGATGTCACCTTCAATGAAGATTCTGCCCTTCGGAAACCTAGATATCTCCCTATCCCAAGGAAGGGAAATGATGATGTTGCAGGAAAGCAAGATGAATCTCTGATAGATGAACCAATGGCTGATGTTGAAGGCCCGATGGATCCCATTGATCCACCTCCTAGTGATCTCTCTACCTCAAGGAAAAAACCTTTGTGGCTCAAAGACATTCTCGAAGATGTTGAAAGACATATTGCTCCAAGAGGGACATTTAGTGAAAGTAAGAATTCGAACAGGTATCAAGGGTACTTAGATGCTATGAGTACTATTGTTCAATCTGAGCCATGTACGTTCAAAGAAGTCGTGAAACACCAAGTATGGAAGGATGCGATGAATGAGGAGCACGAATCAGTCATGAAGAATGATGTCTGGGAAGTGGTTCCTAGACCCAAGGAAAAGTCTGTGGTCACTTCTAAATGGCTTTACAAAATCAAACATGGGGCTAATGGTTGTTCTGAAAAATACAAGGGCAGGTTCGTTACTCGAGGCTTCTCTCAAAAGGAAGGAGTGGAATATGACGAGATATTTGCACCGGTTGCCCGATATACCACTATCCAGTCTATTATTGCTCTCGCTGCCTCTCAAGGATGGAGCCTACACCAAATGGATGTTAAGATTGCTTTCTTACATGGCTCGCTTAAGGAGGAAGGCTACGTAGAACAACCTTAAGGGTTCGAAGTACATGATCGAAGGAAACACATATGCAGGTTGAAGAAATATCTCTATGGGTTGAAGCAAGCCCCTAGGGCTTGGTATGAGAGGATTGATAGCAATCTTATGAAGTTGGGATTTACAAAGAGTGAAGCTGATCCTAACCTATCTTTCAAGGTTGAGAAGGACATGCCTCTCATTCTGGTCCTTTATGTAGATGATCTCTTTCTATGTGCAAACCCTTTCATTTATTAATGCAAGAGAGAGTTGGCTTCCGAATTCGAGATGAAGGACCTAGGTCTGATTGTGAAGCTGCTCGAGAGATGTGGGATGGTGGATTGCAAGTCTGTCTACTCCGATGGAACTCAACTTCAAGAAGCTATGTGGAAGTGCTACTAGGCCAGAATTGGCAAATCCTTCCGAGTATCGATAAGTTGTAGGTGTGAAAATTCTACTGTAGTGTATTGGTTTATTTCCTCCTACTTGATTTAATTAATACAAGTTATTTTGAGAAATTAGATTCAGAAAATATCGAAAATAAACACAACTATAGCCTACACATGCAGATCATTTACTAAATAACACACTCATGCAACAAAGTGACACATGGACTTTTGGACATAAGTCCCCGGAAAAACCCAAAGCGGGAAAATCGGTTCAGCAGATATGAGGGTTTATTATTAAGTAGTTCTGAGTACAACAAATTTGGGCTCCAACCTTGGAAAACCCGACAAAGAATAAAAGATATCAAATCTACAGCTAACCTGAAGATCTAGTGCCAAATATCTGACTGATCCACACCCTCAAACGGGATCTATAGGACTCAGCCCGGATCTAACCCTAGAAACCCTCAGCACAGCTTCTGAAGCTCGAGCGTTGCCCTAGAATGCCTGTGTCAGCATCTGCGTGGCCCTAGGAGGATCTGCGTCACCCTAGGAGGGTCTACGCTGCCTCTGCTAGGCCAATGTCAGCCCTGCGTGGCCCTAGTTGCCTCTGCATTGTGCCTGTTGGACTGTGTGGCTCTGAAGCCTCTCTACGTTGTCCTTGAGCTGCTCCTCTTGCCTCTTGCTGTCTCTTGGCCCTAGAATGGAACATTCCCTTGTCCAATACTACCCCTCACTGCAAGAAATTCCACCAGAAATTCTTAGCAAACCCGCCCTAGAATTCCAAATCTATTCCTCAGTTCTACAGAAATTGTGTGTCTTCAACTGACCCTCAACCCTTTCTGTTATACTTTTTCGTTGAACCCTTCAACGACCAAGATTAAATCATCCATCAACGACTGAGATTAAAATATTGATTGATCCATGTGACTTAAGACAATTTCAGCACATGTTAATTAATTCACTTTAATTATTTTATTTTCCTAAGTTAGACTTAGGAAATCCATTGAAAATAATTAATTATTTGAATAATTTGAACACAACTTGAAATTTCTCAAATCCATTTCTGGGTCTTGTAGATCAATTATACTCTAGTCCATCCACAAAATTTGGGACCTAGAGCACAACTGAGGCTACCCCAAATACATAAAATCTTAACACTCCCTCTTAGCATCAGGAGTGTGCTCTAGCAATACATCACACCATGCATTACAAGATCTTGAGTACTGAATCTGTGTTGTTGATGCTTGGCCTGCTGCCCTCCATCCACTGCATTATTGCTCTATGTACTGCTACCCATGCCACTGCCACTGACACTACCACGTTTGTACTGCAGCTCCCTCTCAAATTGCTACATCATGTGCCTGGCAGCGCGCTAGCTGTACTGCTTGCAACGTTGGCAGTAACAATCCTCTACCTAGACAATTAGCAGACAGTCAAGTTTCAAGTTTCCCTCCACCACTGAAGCTCCCTGGATGCTGAATCATGTTGTCCCCCTGGAGACACTGTCATGCTGCAACATTGCACTGCGTGAGCCCAGCTTCTCTGTGCTGTTGAAGTCCCATCAACCTCTTTGCGTTATTCTTGCCTCTACATCATGCTTGCTCACTCTTGACTCTTCGACTCCCTCTTCCTCTTCAATGTGACACCTGTAACCATCTCTAGTCTCATCCACTATAGTCTTAAGGCTCATTAGCTTCGTATGTGATCAGAAGTAGGCCGACGATGTTGCACAATCATCCCAAAGATCAAGGTCGGAACATCCGTGTTACCAATCCTTGGGCGTCCTCTATGAGCATGGATCCGAGAATTAGATCCACGGTTCCACTTGTTTTGGGGCGATTCACGGAAATGCAGAGCCACACAAGCCCCGTCAGCGAATCCAAAAAAGGATCCATTGGGGATCCATGGAGGTTTGGGCACGGATCCACGTGGATCGCCAGTGGATCCAGAGGGAGATGGGCGATTCCGAGGGGTTTTAAATTGTTTTAAGAAAAAATCTTTGAATTAAGTTGGGATGGGGCTTCCCGGACACTCCCAAGGTGCTCCCTTGATGCTCCTTAGATACTTCCCAGATGCCCCGTCATGGTAATGTTAAATTTTTAAAGTAAAAGAGGCATTCTCCTTTATCTTTCATTTTCATCCTTTTACTTAAATTTTTAACATTACCATGAAATGACTTAGGATGTCTGAGAGTGGTTCCAGCCCCATCGGGCTTCATATGGAGAAAAAAGAATTTCATATCCTATTCAAAATTCAACAGACTTAACAGTTTTAAGGAATTCAGGATCAATGAGATTGTGGCTTTTCATTAGATTATATCATGTATGAGGGTATGTGATTGGCATTTAATCAAGAGCACCAAGCCCTCTATGTGCTCATGTACCCTAGTGTTGGTTGTGTTAATTGTTGAACTCCTTTGTCATGGCCTTAGCAAAAAATTACCTTTCAATCAAGTCAAAATCATTGATCAAGCACGTTAAGCTTTTTCCACCATATTTTAAGGCTTGGATTAGGTAGTTTGATTAAAATTGGGAAATGTTGACTAATATCCCTGGACAATCGAGGTAGAGGCAAAGGCGAGACAAGAGGAAAATAATCTAGATTCTAGATGGTTGATGCTCGAATAATTAACCATTGATGTACAATGGATGCCATATCTATCTTGATTTGTATACAAATATGCATGTTTTCATATCTTCTACAACTAGTTTGGTATTTTGGATGTTTTTTTAATATAAATGCAATATATATATATATATAGTAGACGGTTCTGAGACGCTTCATGGGAAATGGCCTTTTCGCGTATTTGCTTCCAAAAAACGTCCACAGCTTCATTAAAGTGGGGGTGACTCAAGGATGGATACTCTATATATCCATGTCACCCCACCTCTTCTCTCGAGGTGCATGAGCACTCATGGCTGCATCATCATCAAAGCCATCGTCATTTACTGTTGCAGCCTTGGAATTAGAAGCTCATTTGTCCTTCTTAGGACAACTGCTGGCGAAATGACCAAGATCACCACAGTTAAAGCACTGGACCTTGGAGAGGTCCTTCTTCTTCTTCCCTTGCTTCTTTTCCCTTGATGCAAGGGTTGCATCCTCCTCCTCTTCTTTCTTTACTCTGGTTGATCTGCTTCCTCCACTGATAGATTGCTTCTTGGTGATCCTCCTGATCTCCTCTTGGCGGAGAATAGCCCACATATCTGCCCATGATGGTAACGTTGCCCTACCCAGAATGCTCTGGACAAACGTTTCCCATTCTTCAGACACAGCATTTAGGGTCGTCCTCACTAGGAGCCCTTCATCTGGATTAGCACCCATGCCAATCAGCCAGTCACAGATAGCTTGAAGTCTGAAGAGGAATGGATCTATCTATTCACCCTTCATCATTTGGAACATCCGCATCTGATTCTCAAGAAGAATTCTTCTTTGCACAGAGCCTCCTTGGTACATTGTCTCCAAGGTTGTCTACATGTCATTTGCTGTATTCTTACCAGCAATATGAGGAATCACGTGGTCCTTGACTTCGTCTATGATCAAACGCTTCGTCCGCGCTTGATTTTCTTCATACTTCTTGAGTGGATCTGCATCGGCTAGCACAGCAAGTGTCTTCTCTGCATGATCTTTGAGACCATACTCATCCATAATTGAGAGGATTTTGGCCTTCCAGATAACATAGTTGGACATACCGTCCAATCTATCTTGATCCCTCAGTCCATATCGAGCTATATTTGCTCAGATCTGAAAGAAACAGTACTTCTTCTTCTGGATCTGGGTTTCTTGGTGACTAGAAACCCTCTATTAGTTGCTTCTGCTGAAAACTGACTTCCCTCCTAGGGATCTTCCACCAAAACTCAAATGGACAGTATCCTCTGATCCTCTTGATCGAATCTCAAATTTGTTTGGCTCAGATCTGCTAAATGATTGTCTTCCACCCGCCTTTGTTGCCTTAGCTAGGCACAATTTTGCACCTGTAGAATCTCTACCCCACCGGCCACTACTTGGGATCTTGGCAAGATTATTGCACCTTGGGGAGAAGTGACCAGTGCGTCTTACAAGGCGGCCCAACATAGTCCCAACGCTACTTAGAAGTGGTTAACGCAACCCCAATTGGGTGGCGCGAGTCCGCCTGCATACTGGGTAGAATTACGTAAGCCTAGAAAACCTTACGAAGGTTCACGTTGTCGTGGATCTCCTTTCCTGGCTATCAAGATGCCCTTTAGGATCTACTGCTTCTTTACCACCCTACGAGAAAAATATTCTTCAGCGATTGTTTAGGAGATTGACTTGATCTTCTATCGGCTACGATACCATGTAGAAAATTCTCTTTAACGGTGTATTGGTTTATTTCCTCCTACTTGATTTAATTAATACAAGTTATTTTCATAAATTAGATTCAGAAAATATCGAAAATAAACACAACTACAACCTACACATGCAGATCATTTACTGAATAATACACTCATGCAACAAAGTGACACATGGATTTTGGACGTGTTTTCGTACAGTTGTCAAAGACGCAGTGACCACTTGACACCAGTTAAGGGGCATCACTAACATACAATCTCTCTATTTAAGCTGTCTCCTTGCAAGCTAAGGGAGGTAGACCCTATTATAAATGAAGGACAAATCCAGGAGACACAGCTAAAACACCAAATACTTGATAAAATGAACGGGGTTCCACAGATCTAAATTTGATTTCGAGTTTAAGATCAGTGCCTTATGGAGTCAAACAAAATTCCATTGTGCAATTATAAACAAGTAAGTGGCGATTAACTGCTGCTTATTAAAACACGATTGATCATAATGATATTTAATTGAAAACACCACAACCATGAAGCAATAAGATGAAAATGCCAAGATTTAAAATGTTTCAATTAATTTCGACCCAGACAAATCAAAGATTTTATATAGTCACTCTTAAGATAAAATTTCAAAAGCTCATTTGACCATAAAAGAGAAATTTTTGAGAATTTTTATAGTTTTTTATTATTTTGTTTTGTTTTATTTTTCATGAAATCAAAACTTAAATTGAAAAATTAAACTCTAAGAACAAATATTTTTGGAATTTTATATTTTATAATTTTATATATATATTTTTTTATCTTAAAACAAAAATCAAAGCTAATTCTAAAGAGAAGCTAAAATCTAAATCTAAATCTAAAACTAACTAAATGTAAAAAGCTTCTAATTTTAACAAAAGTTAAATCTAAACTAAGATTAGATTAAAACTATCCAAAATCTAAAGCTAAACAAACTAAATCAAATCTAAAACAATTAAATAACAAAAAATTAAAACTAAACTAAGACTCAAAAATCCAAAAGCCAAACTAACCATTAAAAAGAAACTTCCTAAAATCTAACGCTATCTAAATCTAATCTAAGTTAAACAAATCGAAGTTTATTGAAAATCGACCAAATTAAAACTAAACTAAATCGATGGCATATACAATGAAATTTAATATCGAATTTTCTAAACTATATGCTAACCTAAAAAATGGAATTGAAAATCTAACAATTAAGATCTAAACAAAATTTACAAACTATGACTTAAACTAAAATCTAAAATGAATTAAATGTTGAAACCAAAACCCCAGGCGGAAATAAAACTCAATTGTATATACATATAGGTTTGGAATTTTACTGCGCGTTTGTTTGTAGTTTGAGTTTGCAGGTCGATTGAAGAGCACGACAGAGCAGACAACATGGGTCGATGGCAGACAGAGTGGATAGGTTGGACGACGACTTGGACAAAGGCGTGAGGCCAGAGCAGGAATAACGCAGCAAGGAAAATCGATTTGTAGGTTGGGCGGTGGAGAAGTGAGCTTGGAATATGGATCAACGTATAGAAGAAAGGGAAATCAAAGTTTCGATTCAAAGAAAGGCTGAAGGGTGGATCAGTGGGCTCGACAGAAGAAAGGCTGAAGGGTGAGGAACGTTGCGTGAAGGCAAAGGAAGAGAAGAGACGGACAGGTGGGAAATAGAGGCAATTCGATGCTGAGGAAGACTGGACGGATAGCAAGGAGAGAAGTCGACAGTTTGAAAAGGGAGATAGGTGCAAGTCGATGGACAGAGGAGGGCTGAGGTTGGATTATAAATCGCAGAGATTGAATGTATGCTCTTGCTTGATTATTTGTGGATCGATTTTGATGTACCCAGCACGCTCAAAATTTTCATCAATTTACGCTCAGATTTTATGCTCCCTTAAATCGAAACAGTGTCCAGATTCATCCATAGTTGTAATTTGAGGCCAAATCTGGCCTTTGGAGGCTAGATCTGCCTTAGATCTAAAAAAAATTTACGATTTGAACCCTGAATCTGCAAGAAACCAGCTAGATCTGAAGATACACACCAAGAAACGATTAAACCCTTATAGTCCTAAAAAAAATTTACAAATTTACGAGTAGTTTACAGATTTAAAACCCTCATGGTCAGATTTGAATCCATTTTAGAACAATTTTTAGAGATTTAAAATTTTTGGGATAGGCACAAGCCTCAGAAAACCTTGCAAAACCACCAATTTCGTAAGATAGACTTGGAATTTAACAAATAATGAGCTTTTCAGACTTATGTTTATTGAGAGTCGGTTGGTCCAATCGAAGACTTCCCCAGATGCTCAATCTTAAGAAAAAATTTCCCTGCACACTTTGATCTAAACCTTAGATCGATAGAGATTTAAGAAAACAACATGAGACCTTTTTAGAAAAATCAGAATGTTATTTTATAAACCCAGAAAACTGCACAAGATACCTGTATGCAGATTAATCCATGAAGGCCATCAACCATAAAATGCAAGAAACAAAGTAGCAGAGTTTAGAAATGAATCACCACATAGATCCGAGAAGGAACATCAAAATTTGTAACCCCAAAGTCTTTATGCTTTATTCCTCAAAAATTTACAAGAGCTTCTAAGAACAAGTGCACGATTCTGAGATCGGATGATTCAAGACTGACAAAGACCTCTAAATTTATAGGACAAAATCTCCAATGGCTAGTTTGCATGATCCTTGTCAAAAAAATCTCAACCGTCCAAAAGATTTAATCATCTTTTAATCAGGAGCGTTGAAATTAAAATTTTGGGGAAAAACGAATTTATCATTTAATTCAATTTTAATTAACTCAAAAATATTATTTTTGAGTTAATTACCCCAAAATTTTGACTTTGACTTAACCACCAAGGCCCAAAGGTCCAAAATTTCTTAAAATTCTCAATATTCCCTTGGCCTGGGGCTTTCAAAATCATTTTTCAAGGACCCACAAATTTTGCCTTTAAAGATTTAATCCTAACTTAGGACCCTAAATTAATTAAATTTCTGGTTTAAGATTTTATTAATTAATTGACCAGAAAATTTAATTAATTGACTAAGAGAGGATTATAATTATTTTTCCAACCCTCTTTTACATGAGATAATACATTTACATACATGAAGGGGGAAAACCCATTCGTATAGACCCTCAAATAAATACCCAGTTCTGCGACTCAACATATGATCTAGTAGACCAAGTAGTTCAAACTACTTTTACAAAGACTCGATAGAAACACTAGGACTCACTTAGTATGCTGATGACAAAATCCACCCTAGCTTTGGGGTGAGGCTGGAGGGAAAAACTCTGCCGATCACTTTCGTGAATCAGTGAGACAAAAAACCTCCTAAGATGGAAGTCATCAACAACATACTAGGCTTACCTAGGTTGTTACATACATGGACGGTCTTACTTAGATCATTTACATCATAAAATGCAGAATGGGTTTACATCATTATAAAAACTGTCGATCGACGATGAAATCTGGATGACACGAGCCTCGAACATGATAAGTCCCATTTGAAAAAATGGGGGTGTACTGCTATGGGGTCATTGACAAAGTGTGGTCAACATCTGGCTCTACTTGGGGACACGTTGCTTCATCGAAGGAATGTGAGAATCCAGAATCTGCATCCAAGCAACACACAAAATTACATAAGTAGCGTCCATCCAAATATCATCATATAACATTAAGCTCATGAAAAATAGAAGCTCTTCTTTTATTTATTATTCTACTTAACATGAAAAGTAAATCTACTCTAACTGCAAAATGAAATGTTGAAATAACAAGGAGTAGGGTTAGAAATACGATACAGAGGATGCCATGTGGCATCAGATGTGCTCAATATAGTGTATGCTGAGCATTTGCCTGCTTTCAGGCAAATCTGTAGGCTGCTTTTCAGATGTGCCATGGCCGATCTTGCATAATGTAGGACTCTGTCTTATCCGAATGTCAAGCTGCTCTCGACCATCAGACGAATCAAACCACTTACTTCTTTTTTGCTTCTTTCTCTTCTTCTGAGTGGGTTGTGATGTCAGCAATGAGACCACTGTAAACTCCTTGTCCTCATCTTGAAGATGTTTGTACAAAATATCTGAAGAACCCGGAGCATGACCAATATTGCGGATTTTTAAAACAGAGCGTTGAACATGACGAATCCCATTTGAAAAAATGGGGGTGTACTACTATGGGGTAGTTGACAAAGTGTGGTCAACATCTGGATCTACTTGGGGACACGTTGCTTCATTGAAGGAATGTGAGAATCCAGAATCTGCATCCAAGCAACACACAAAATTATATAAGTAGCGTCCATCCAAATATCATCATATAACATTAAGCTCATGAAAAATAGAAGCTCTTCTTTTATTTATTATTCTACTTAACATGAAAAGTAAATCTACTCTAACTGCAAAATGAAATGCTGAAATAACAAGGTGTAAGGTTAGAGATACAATACAAAGGATGCCCTGTGGCATCAGATGTGCTCAATATAGGGCATGCTGAGCATTTGCCTGCTTTCAAGCAAGTTTGTGGGCTGCTTTTCAGATGTGCCATGTCCAATCTTGCTAATTGTAGGACTTTGTCTTATCCGAATGTCAAGCTGTTCTCGACCATCAGACGAATCAAACCACTTACTTCTTCTTTTTTGCTTCTTTCTCTTCTTCTGAGTGGGTTGTGATGTCAGCAATGAGACTACTGTAGATTTCTTGTCCTTATCTTGAAGATGCTTGTACAAAATATCTGAAGAACCTGGAGCGTGACCAATATTATTTTGAATATACTCTGTCAATGGTGACACATAAGTTTGGTCTTTCTCAACATCCTTTGAAACCATAGTTAAATCCTCCGTGTGATGAGATGGGAATGGCTTTAGCAGACAAGAAGTCTTATGATCCGTTGATGAATCTTCATAATCAAATTTCGGCTGAAACTTTTGTATATGTAATTTTTCCATTTTTTCCAACCTCTTCTGTATGGAACTCATCTCCAACAAGTGATTTTCCTTCATGGTAGTCATTTCTTGGGTGTGTCTTGCTTCCATTGCAATCATATGATTCTGTATAATGGACATCTGATTAGAATGATTAACTTCCATTATCTTTAACCTGTTTTCCATGACATTCATTTCCTGTGCATGACTTGCTTCCATGGAAGTTATCTTATTTTGAAGATTGATTTGGTTAGCTTCCATGTTTTGAATCATTTGCGTATGATTGGGTTGCACATCCTTAATCATCTGAGTTGGTTCCTTAACCTGACTTTCATGATCTTCTATATGCATGTGATAGTCCTTACCAACAACATTAATTTGATGGCTCGACCCTGCCATTCTACTAGCTATGATTCTTTTGACAACATGGCAAGTAACCTCTTCATGAAGAGCATTACAGGCTCTACAATAAGGCAGAGCTTCATCCACAAGATTTGCAAACTCGAGTTGATTTGTTGGTCTCTGCTCATAAGATAGGCCTCTTTCCTGCAAAGCATTATTATTTCTAGGTTGGAAATTTTGCGTTTGAGCCCTTTCCATTTGAACCAACCTAGCCTGTAAGACACTTATTTCCTAAGCATGATTAAGCTCCATGCTTTCAAGCTTTTGCATTAACCTTTTCATAGGGTCATCATCATCTTCTAGAGGTTCTTTTAACTTAGTATCTGTCAAAGACCTATCAAAATCTGGAGTTTTGGACATTCCAAATGCTTTCTTATCCTTTTCAATCTCCTCAGCTAAAGATTGACAAGCCTTATAATTTGCAGTTTTAGCCCGCCTTAACTCATATGAAGTATCAGAATTAAAAGCATCAATGTAAAAATTCAGAATAGATCCATCAGGAGGTTTGTGAGTTTGAGATATTTCTCTAAGGATACCATTAAATCTCATGTTAAATTCTTCAGTCGTTTCATTTTCTTTCCTTTTTATGGTACTAATCTCTCTTACCAAATGCCTATCTTCTCTTTTATCACCATATTTTTCCTTAAAGGCAGCTACAATTGATTCAAAAGTATCAAATGAATTATCAGGTTTTTCCGTAAACCATTCAGCAACATCTTCGCCAAAAGTAAGAACAAAAGTTTTCATCTTTACATCATCGAAATTATTATTTGCAACTGCAAATCTATTCCACCAGGTAGTGAAAGCAAACAAATGAGATTTGACACTAACTGCATCATCTCCTTGAAAAGAAGGTAATTTATCCATTTGAGGGACATCATGGGGATAACCCTGAATATTAGCAAAATTACACAGGGCAAAAACATCCATGATATCGTTTTTAGGATTTTAGAAATAGATCCGTGTTCAAGAATAGTCAAAAGGTCCTCAAGAAGCAAACTTCTTAGGAGGAACTCTTGTAAGAAATGAAAGAATTGGAGTCGCCACTTGAACATGAAACTAATTCTAAAACAGAAGAAATAATCAAGAGATAGCAGATGGATATCAGGGGGGGATTCTTGTCTGGGAGTAAAAAGATGAATAAGTGGAGTCGCCACCCAAACAAGAAGCCAACCGAAATGTCCAGGTGCTAAAGATACGATGATGAAATGATTAGTGATATGACGAAAGAGAAGACGATGAAAATATGAAGAGATGAAAAGACGCCAGAAAATGTGATCCCTTGCGACAGGCTAATGAATGGAGAAAGAAGATTTGAAGATTATAAAATGTCGTTAAGACCAAGGACAAAAAAAACTCTATCCCCGGCAACGGCGCCAAAAAATGTTGTTGCACAGATTGTCCAGGCACCGCAACAACGGCTCACATTGGGGGTTGTTACCTTTATCCCCAATCCCTCTATTTAAGTTGTCTCCTTACAAGCTAAGGGAGGTAGACCCTATTAGAAATGAAGAGGAAAAAACTAGGAGACACAGCTAAAACACCAAATACTTGATAAAATTAACGGGATTCCACAAATCTAAATTAGATTTCGCATTTAAGACCAGTGCATTATGGAGTCAAACAAAATCTCGTTATGCAATTATAAACAAGTAAGTGACGTTTAACTGCTACTTATTATAACACGATTGATCACAATGATATTTAATTGAAAACGTCACGACCATGAATAACTTGAACTCACAATAATATGAGAATCCCAGATGCTTGAAAAATTTCCGAAATTAAGATATTCCAATATAACCCAGTTCGAAAATTAAAATGATCCACAATCAAACTTTAGATTAAAAAATTTTAATGCATTTGACTATAGAAAATGTGAAAAAATTTTATATTTTTGTATTTTCTAGTTTTTTTTTTTTTTTAATTTGGAATTTTTATTTATTTTTAATTATTTTTTTAAATTTAAAATAAATTTAAATAAAAATTTTAATCTAAAATCTAAATTAAAACTCTAATTTAAGAAAAGTTAGAAACTAAATCTAAAAAAAATAAACCAAATGAAACTAAATTTAAATTTAAATCTAAAGCTAAAACTAAACAAACTCTAAATCGAATTTTAAAATAAAGGCTAACTAAATTAAAATCTAAAACTACATAACCAAGTTAGAATCATACTAAATTAAATCTAAATTAAAATAAAAAAACAAACCCTACGACTAACTGACGTTGACAAATGAAAACGTATTAAAAAACAAATTACAATCTAAATAAAACTAAAAATTGAAACAAAAGAAAAATCGAAAACAAAACTGAACGAAAACTATTCATGAAATCGACTGCATATACACGACGGCTTTGTAAATTTTAATGTGTGTTTCATTTTTATGCAGTTGCAGGTCGAGGAGCGAGGGACGACGGAGGACGCAGGATCAATGAGATAGATGGCTTTGAGGACGATGGGGAGAGACGCTAACGCAGGACGACTTTAGAACTGGAGCTCAACGGTAAAGCGACAAGGATGAGGGCTCGGACAGGGACAGAAAGATAAATGCTAGGCAGCAGAGCAAACGAATAGCAGCAGAAGAGGGAGCTATGAAGGAAGGATTCGTAGACAAGGGCAGAAGGGAGGTCGAAGCGTGAGAAAGGGGACGGCTTTGGCTTGCGAATGAGACAAAGGAGGGAGACGTCACTCAAAGAACGATTGACAGAATGAAGGGAAAGGCAAGCAGAACGATGAGGAAATTAAAATGAAGATCAGATGTAGGGCAGAGGCAACGAAAATTTGAGGATCGATAAGCTTTTTTTTTTATGGCAAAGAAAGCCTGAAAATTGAGGGAGAGCAGATCAAATGGGAAAGAACAGCAAATAAACCCAGTACACACAAATTCCCCAGCACATTCAAATTTTCTTCAATTTACGCTCAGATTTTATTCTCCCTTAAATCGAAACAATATCCAGATTCGTCCACAGTTGTAATTTGAAGCCAGATCTAGCCTTTGGAGGCTAGATCTGCCTCAGATTTTAAAAAAATTACGATTTGAACCCTGAATCTGCAAGAAACCAGCCAGATCTAAAGATACACACCAAGAAACAATTAAACCCTTACAGTCCTGAAGAAAAAATACAAATTTACAAACTAGTTTACAGATTTAAAACCCTCATGGTCAGATCTGAATTCATTTTAGCACAATTTTCAGAGATTTAAAATTTTTTGGGAGAGACAAGCCTTAGAAAACCTTGCAAAACCACCAATTTTCGTGAGATAGACTTGGAATTTAACAAATAATGAGCTTTTCAGACTTATGTTTATTGAGAGTCGGCTGGTCCAACCGAAGACTTCCCCAGACGCTAAAAAAAAAAAAAAAATTCCCTACACACTTAGATTTGAACTTTAGATCGATAGAGATTTAAGAAAATAACATAAGATCTTTCAAAAAAATCAAAATGTCATTTTATGAATCCAGAAAACTGCACAAGATACCTGTATGCAGATTAATCCATGAAGGCTATCAACCATAAAATGAAAAAACAAAGTAGCAGAGTTTAGAGACAATTCACCACATAGATCCGAGAAGGAACATCAAAATTTGTAACCCCAAAGTCTTTATGCTTTATTCCTCAAAAAAAATTACAAGAGCTTTTAAGAACAAGTGCACGATCCTAAGATCGGATGATTTAAGACTGACAAAGACCTCTAAATTTATACGACAAAATTTCCAACGGTTAGTTTGGATGATCCTCGTCAAAATAATCTCAACCGTCCAAAAGATTTAATTATCTTTTAATCCGGAGCGTTGAAATTAAAATTTTGGGGAAAAAACGAATTTATCATTTAATTCAATTTTAATTAACTCAAAAATATTATTTTTGAGTTAATTACCCCAAAATTTTGACTTTGACTTAACCACCAAGGCCCAAAGGTCCAAAATTTCTTAGAATTCTCAATATTCCCTTGACCTGGGACTTTCAAAATCATTTTCCAAGGACCCACAAATTTTGCCTTTAAAAATTTAATCCTAACTTAGGACCCTAAATTAATTAAATTTCTGGTTTAAGATTTTTTAAATTAATTGACCAGAAAATTTAATTAATTGACTGAGAGGGGATTATAATTATTTTTCCAACCCTCTTTTACATGAGATAATACATTTATATACATGAAGGGGGAATACCCATTCGTATAGACCGTCAAATAAATACCCAATTCTGCGACTCAAAACATGATCTAGTAGACGAAGTAGCTCAAACTACTTTTACAAGGACTCGATAAAACACTAGGACTCACTTAGTATGCTGATGATAAAATCCACCCTAGCTTTGGGGTGAGGCTGGAGGGAAAAACTCTGCCGATCACTTTCGTGAATCAGTGAGACAAAAAACCTCCTAGGATAGAGATCATCGACAACATATTAGGCTTACGTAGGTTGTTACATACATTGACGGTCTTACTTAGATCATTTACATCATTACATGCAGAATAGGTTTACATCATTTATAAAAATTGTCGACTGATGATGGAATTTGAATGGCGCGACCACGTTGAACATGACGAATCCCATTTGAAAAAATGGGGGTGTACTGCTATGGGGTAGTTGACAAAGTGTGGTCAACACCGCGCATTACACAGCAACACAGGTGGCCGAGCTGTTCTTCAGAGAGGTTTTCAGGCTGCATGGTCTTCCTAAGACCATCATCAGTGATAGGGACAACCACTTCATGGTCGGATTTTGGCAGGAGCTTTTCCGGCTAGTGGGGACGGAGTCGACACCGAGCACCAGTTATCACCCACAGACGGATGGACAGACAAAGATAGTTAACAAGTGGCTGGAGGGCTACTTGCGTAACTATGTTAGTGGGCAGCAACGAGCATGGTTGAGATGGTTGCATTTGGGGGAGTACTGCTACAACACGACACATCACATGTCCATTGGTATATCACCGTTCTATGCTTTGTATGGGTACCATTCCTTATCTTTTGCTGATGTGATGTTCGGTGCTAGCAAGGCTCCTAGAGCCAAGATTTGGATCTAAGAGAGTCGGACATCCTCCGAGCTCTCAAGGACAATATGGCTACAGCACAAAACCAGCAGAAGCTGTATGCCGATAGAAGTTGGGTGGAGAGACAGTTTGAGGTAGGGGACTTGGTCTACCTACGATTACAGCCATACCGACAGTCATCGTTGAAGCAGAAGGGAGCTGAGAAGCTCAAGCCTCGCTTTTATGGGCCATACAGGGTGATACGCAGGATTGGGCAGGTTGCATATGAGTTGGAGCTGCCCCAAGGCAGCAAGATCCACAACGTTTTCCATGTATCATGCCTGAAGAAGGCGCTAGGGCAGCAGGTGACAGTGACAGAGGAGCTACCACCTACGGATGATGAGGGGCACTTGGTGTTGCAGCCAGAGGCCATTACTGATACCAGGGAGAGGCAGTTACGGAGCAGGACAGTCCGGGAATTCTTGGTGAGGTGGAAGAATTTGCCGGATGATGATGCCACTTGGGAGAGTGAGAAGATTTTGCAGCATCCATCACTTCAGTTACTTGAGGACAAGCAACATTTTTCCAGGGGAGACTGTAATATTCCTAATTAGCGACAGCTAATTGGAATATTCGATTTTGTTTAGTTTTGCCGTCTATAGTTTGTAAATAAATAAAAAGTGAGTGGAGAGGGTCTAACTCACTTAAGTGAAATAAAACATCCACTTAGTAGCACAACGTTGTGACTTAAGGGGGAGCCAAGGGGGCCAAACACCACGTAGAGGAGGGGGGCCTACGTACACTCTAGAAGCTTTTGCACAGATGAGGATGAGCACGTGGAGGAGAGAGAGGCTACGTTGGGGTTGGAGGGAAACCAACGTTATAAAAGAAGGAGGAGCCTCCTCATTTCATTCATTCTGTTGCTGATGATTTTGAGCTAGACGTTTTGTCTTCTTGAGCACGCTGGTTGTTTAGCCTGTCTGCAGCACTGTTTAGTGCATTGAGTGTCTCCAGTCGAGGATCTCGCCCTTAGCCCCGGGGGACTTCGAGTGCCTGCTCGGGCAAGGTTATTTCTTCAGTATTTTGTGAGTGGTTTTTTTGTTTGGGTTTGTTGCAGAGCTGGGCTATCATAGAGACTGCGCAGCCACTGGGAGAGAGGACACAGTCCATTTTGGAGGTGTTCCGGATTGGGATTTCTGCAGGAGATTCAGCCATGATTTTGAGCAGACGGTTAGCCTTTGCCCACAGGAGGGTTTTGGTGGAGTTTGAGGCGGTGTTTCAGCTATTTTCATTTAGCCTCTACGCAGAGCCTTGTAGGCTAGCGTAATTCCCTGAGGAGGTATTTTTTGGTGGTTTTCGAGGGTCGGCTATTTTTGATATGGTTTCTGGGTTTTGTCGGGATTGGTGAGTAGAGGAGGATTGCAGATTTTCAGCTCATTCCGGCAAGGGGATCAGCGCCTAGTCTTCAGTTCATTCTAGCAATAGCAGCTACACGGTAGTTTTCCAGCAGCTAGGACGCAGTTCATAGAGCAGCCATTTCCTGGATTTTCTGAGAGAGTTTCTTCACTTGCCTTGGGCAAGATTAGGTGCCATCACTCTGATCACCTATTGTACTTCATTATATTTCTCAGATTAATAAAATGGCTTAGCATTTCCTCTCTATGTTTCTAGATGAGTTGCCGTATTTTCTTTCTCTGCTATTATATGTCTGCTGCACTGTTATTTATATATATTCTTGAGCATTCTAGTTCTATACCACTTGGTGTGTTTATCTTTCACTCTTAGACAGAGTCTGGAAAGGGCCAGGTAGCCTCCGGATCTCGTCCTCTTTTTAGAGGCGGAATATCCGATAAATGCCCTCCCAGTCTATCTCTAGTTGGAGTTTGCCGTGTTTTAGAGATATCCCCGAAACGGGATATTACATGCTCCTTCCAGGATATCATGTAATATTCCCAATTAGCACACCACGTGGAGGAGCCAATGAGAGAGAGGACGTTGGTTTTGGAGAAGGTGTTCTATTGCGGGGTTTCCTGCAGGAGATTCAGTGAGATTCGGTGTGGAGGTTCAGTCTTCATCAGTGGGAGATTTTTCGGGGAGTTTATGGCCCTATTTCAGCATATATCATTTGGCATCTGCGCTGGGCTTGGAGAGACAACGTTTTTCCTTGAGGAGGGTTCCGGGGGTGATTTTCGGAGGCTGACCATTTTCTACATGGTTTCTGGGTTTTGTCCGGGTTGGTGAGTTCAGGTGTTCCGCAAATTTTCAGCTCATTCCGGCAAGGGGATCAGCCCCTAGTTCCAGTTCATTCCAGCAGCAGCAGTTTACGGCAGTTTCTTCCAGCAGCTGGGACGCAGTTTTTGTAGCAGTCATTTCCTGTTTTCTGAGAGGGTTCTTCACTTGCCTTGTGCAAGGATAGGTGCTATTATTCTGATTATCCATTGTATCCATTTATATTCTCAGATTAATAAAATGGCTTAGCATTCCCGGCATTTTATGTGTATTTGCTTTATATTCTATTTCCGGCATTTTTCTATATAGTTGTATGCTTGTATTGCTGTCTATTTCCCATTCGGGATATTACAGTGGTATCAAAGCATAATCATGCACCAGATTCATGACATCTGAAAGAGAACACAGCGCAGGTCATTCTGAATTTGGAGAGCAATAGCAGTTGCAGTACCAAAAACGAAATGGGAAAAAGGGCCAAAATATAAAGGGTCAAATTTTGAAGGTTGGAATTAGAAGAAACCATTTCTGGGTTTTTCTGGGTTTTGGGCAAGGATCGCCTTCCCAAATTCCTAGAATTTTCTGAGTAGTTTTCAGTGGTAAATCAGAGGCCGAAGACAAGCAGTAGTATGGTTTTGCAGCAGCCGTGCAGTTCCTGAGGAGCCTGTAGGCACATAGCAGAAAGTGCCAATGGCAGGGGATGATGGTGCAAAGAGATTTTGGGAGATGCTCCTCAAATCAGGACAGGATCTGTCGAGACAGATGGAGACGGTGGGACAGAGACTCACTGCGCTAGAGGTTAGGCAGCGGGAAACCCCAAGGGGTTATCAGATTGGTGAGGGATCAAGCACATCCCACCATTTGCCGGAGCATGATGCCACTCAGCATATGGCATCACATACACCCACACGTCCTACCATGCCCACTTTTCTGGATGAAGACATAGGGGCAGGAGCACAGCGGGAGCCGGAGACTGACCCTGACCAGATGGACGCCTACATTGCAGAGTACCTGGCACGTGGGCCGGCGATCAGAGATCTTATCTCATTTAGAGATTATGTTCAGCTCCGGCGTGATGGTAGACCCCGTGATCATCACAGGGGACACAGACATCATCATGACGACCACCGCACAGCTAGCAGATTTCATTTGCCCACGTTTGATGGCTCATCAAACAGTTCGGCAAAGTCTTGGGTAGAAAAGTTGGACATCTATTTCCAACTTAATCAGATGTCGCAGTCAGAGGCCATTAAGGTGGCAACATTGCACTTGGAGGATGAGGGCACACAGGGTTGCAGGGAGTTTGAGGTTACACCTAGTGTGACACAGGATTCACCCTCATTGGAGACCTCCTTGGCCATGTCGGTTGATGTGGTAGTGGAGAAGGTAGAGCCTACCTCAGTAGAGCCATCCATTGAGGTGATGACCGCAGTCGTGTCCGAGTCTTCAGGTGGTAACAGCACACGATAGATGGGTGAGGCGATAGGAGATATATCCACCTTCGATGAGGCACTAGCAGGTACAAAGGTATTGGATGATGGTCGCAGATAGCGGTATCATCGGCTTCGGACGAACCTTCGAGTTTTGAGAGGGAAGGCCATGTCAGTACGGGAGGCCATTTTGTTGCAGGACCAGGAGCTGGAGGGTATGAGAGTGACTTGTGCCAAGTCGGCGGCCAAGTTGGTCCGCATTGGGGAACGACTAGATTCCTTGATGGTACAATCAGAGGGCACGTTGGAGCGTCAGATCATTCCCCTTCAGGCATGCATGGATGGGACTAGCAGTGTTGTTGGGTCATCTCTTCCCGTTGGAGAGAGAGAGGCAGAGCCACCCAGTCAGATCTCATATGTTGACTTGGATAACGGTATGAGACGATCAGAGTTGCACAGGATACGGCATCTGCATGTTGAGGTTCGATGGCGAGAGATTTTGAGTTGGTACCCGGTGGAGTGGGTTTTGGAGATAGTGGTGGACCCAGGTGTAGTTCAGCAGGAGTTCCTAGGTGTTGGGCATACAGGGACCCCAGATTGGCATTGGGATCCAGGTGGGATCACCTATCATTTCCGAGGCAGGTCAGTTGACTATGTCTTGGAAGATACAGTTGGCGTAGTAGCAGAGCATGCGTATTCGATAGGGGAGTGTCGGTCAGCTTCAGTGGCCAACCAGTTTATGGGCAGACTCCCTAGGTTGTCTTGGCATGACATTCATACACGGGATCACGGGGTGGTCAGCACACCTTGGCAGGAGCTTGTCGGAGGAGGTGGCGTTGGCAGGCCACCAGATGGCACCTTGTATGGGGCCAAGGATTCTTCACCTTTGTGTGGGGCACAGAGGAAGCAGTGGAGCCGAGCAGTGGTGGTAACACTACTGACACACAGGGAGATTCACTTCTCAGACCCCTTGAGGAGGATTTGGAGTGATGATCCTTTCGTCGGCAGGTATAGTGATACGACGGTGGAGACGATGTTACCGATTGGTGGTAGTCCGACATGTAGGGGCACAACTCTAGGTCATCACATCCAGGGATGTGTGGGAGCCTCTAGCATTGAGCGGTGGATTGCCGGTGGACATGGAGTAGCATGGTGGTGTACCATAGTGTGTGGGACTGCATTGTGGAGTAGGAGTATCCTACATCACATTGAGAGCATGCGAAGAGTGACCGATGCCTGGACACAGTCAGGGCACGAGACGATACAGGGTGCTACAGCAGTAACACATGGTATCCAGCAGTATACCGAGGTATGCCTCAGTGTGCAGTGGCATGTCGAGGAGTATATGGATGATCAGTGGTATGCGAGGGCATACGGTGCTGCACAGCAGGGTCTTAGAGCATTGCTTCCAGGGAGACTCATGGACAGGGACATCGGGCTTACCTTTGGGAGTAGTTCACCCAGGATCGATGGAGAGACAAAGGAGCGATACTTGGCGGTATCTGTGGGGACTCACACACCTGACTCGCTTCGACATCACTCACAGGTACAGCTGATTATGTTTTTGACCTTTGGCACTTTGGGCGTGAGCAACAGGGTACGCGAGGTTCACCCTAGATATTTGGATGACACTCAGTACACTAGGCGAGAGACTTCTCAGCAGTGGCACTGGGTTGGTGTGCTAGTTGACAGCCACAAGTTGGGGGATGAGATGATCCTTTGCAGAGGTGGTGCATCAGTCATCACTGAGCCTACGCTTGGGGAGCAGGTCACGAGGGAGACATGCATCACTTTTCCCTCACGGCATGTCGAGAACACGCATGGGCAGAGGATACTGGGTTCAGTAGAGATAGCATTCCAGCATGCATCTAGACTCCAGACATTGTATCGACACTTCATCAAGAGGGTGGATGGCATATTCACTGCAGATGAGGTGGTGGAGGTAGAACAGGAGGACCTTTCTCCTGTATGCCAGAGTGAGGACTCTTCTTCATATGAGTCCATAGGATCAGTTGAGGTTGCTTCTGGGGAGTGAGAGCAGTCACACAGAGATGGAGACAGTAGACCAGAGCTGCATTCCAGTATACAGGGTGAGCAGTCAGGGGACTCTATGGGAGATGCCCTAGGCGATGAGACACTTGTGACGATCCAGTCGGAGCTATATGTGATGGAGCCTGTGTCAGTAGAGGAGGATGCTATGCACGTCATGCACGATGGTCCTTTGAGGGAGAGCCAGATGGAGGCTCACATCGAGTTGGTGATGGATATGCGGCTAACCGCGGGGTCAGCCATTGAGGAGGAGCAGTCAGATGCATTGACACTAAGTACAGTGACGGCAGTTGCAGATCCATATCCTATAGAGATGTTGGAGGTTGATGGGATTGTTATGCAGGGGGCTATTAGACAGCAGGAGCTGTTGGATATGGTGGAGCATTCATCTTTTGGCCGACACATTGATGAGATACAGATAGATGTACATAGAGTTGGTCGAGCTGCAGTACTTTCAGTGAGTAGTACTCTCCAGGAGTACATCGATGGAGCTTGCAGCATATCTTGCCCACTTTGGCCCATTATAGAGAGAGGGGTTTCCTTCTACAGGCAGCTCTCATTGGCAAACAGGGCAGAGCAGTGGGAGTTGATTACGAGTTGGCGGCAACACTTCAGGCGTGTTCCATATGCCGTTGTTATTGCTACATTGGATTCTTCTTCCAGGATGGACTAGCGGGAGATCATGAGTTGGTACCCTCTAGATGGTACGGTATTCTTCATAGGGAGCACAGTCGAGCAGGGGCCCTTGGACATAACAGAGGTTATAGATTCCAGCTGGCAGGGCGGCACAGGACATCGTTTCTTCAACACTCCATCCCGATTTCAGGAGAGCAGGATCAGCATGGGATTGAGTCACAACTTGGATTGGAGAGAGGTGATGAGTTGGTATGCAGTTGGAGGGGTAGCATATGCAGCTACAGGTACAGCGCAGCAGGAGCCCGGGAGCATTGATGCTTGTTGGTGGTCTTCACCTCTTAGAGCATTGGTCATAGCTAGAGGCAGTGCACAGTCCGAGCCGTGGGACTTGTGCGATTATTGGCCACGGTGGCGATGGGATCTGGGAGGATTATTGGTTGGCTGGTACTGTGAGAGGTCACTTTGGGATCCTGGCATTGAGATATCCCTTCGTATCAGGGTGATGCAGAGGTCAGAGAGGTTTCAGTGGGACCCAGGCACATTTTGCAGTATTGGTAGGGAGCATCAGCTAGAGAGTAGGCTTGTTAAAGCGTTGCTTGAGGACAAGCAATTTTTGCCGGATGAGGATGCCACTTGGGAGAGCGAGAAGACATTGCAGCATCCATCACTTCAGTTGCTTGAGGACAAGCAACGTTTTGCCGGGGGAGACTGTAATATTCCTAATTAGCACTGCTAATTGGAATATTTGATTTTTGTATAGTTTTGCCAACTATAGTTTATTAATAAATAAAAGTGAGAAAAGGGGTCTAACTCACTTAAATAAAATAAAGTGTTTCCCTAGTAGATGCAACGTTGTAACTTAAGGGGGGAGCCAAGGGGGGCCACACACCACGTGGAGGAGCCAATGAGAGAGAGGACGTTGGTTTTGTAGGGAAACCAATGCTATAAAAGGGGGAGGAGCCTCCTCATTTGGGGCATTATTGATGTTGATGATATTGAGCTAGACTTCTGTCTTCTTGAGCACGCTCGCTGTTTAGCCTGTCTGCAGCACTGTTTAGTGCGATTGAATGTCTCCGGTCGGAGATCTCGCCCTTAGCCCCGGGGGACTTCGAGTGCCTGCTCGGGCAAGGTTTTTCCTTCAGTCTTTTACGGGAGATTTGGTTGTTGTTTTGCAGAGGAGCTGGGTTCCTTTTGGTGACTGCGCAGTCCCTGGGAGAGAGGACGCAGTTCTTGGAGGAGGTGTTCTATTGCGGGGTTTCCTGCAGGAGATTCAGTGAGATTCGGTGTGGAGGTTCAGTCTTCATCAGTGGGAGATTTTCTGGGGAGTTTGTGGCCCTATTTCAGCATATATCATTTGGCATCTGCGCTGGGCTTGGAGAGACAACGTTTTTCCTTAAGGAGGGTTCCGGGGGTGATTTTCGGAGGCTGACCATTTTCTACATGGTTTCTGGGTTTTGTCCGGGGTGGTGAGTTCAGGTGTTCCGCAGATTTTCAGCTCATTCCGGCAAGGGGATCAGCCCCTAGTTCCAGTTCATTCCAGCAGCAGCAGTTTACGGCAGTTTCTTCCAGCAGCTGGGACGTAGTTTCTGTAGCAGCCATTTCCTGTTTTCTGAGTGGGTTCTTCACTTGCCTTGTGCAAGGATAGGTGCTATTATTCTGATTATCCATTGTATCCATTTATATTCTCAGATTAATAAAATGGCTTAGCATTCCCGACATTTTATGTGTATTTGCTTTATATTCTATTTCCAGCATTTTTCTATATAGTTGTATGCTTGTATTGCTGTCTATTTCCCATTCGGGATATTACATAGACAGAGTCTGGAAAGGGCCAAGTAGCCTCCGGATCTCGTCCTCTTTTCAGAGGCGGAATATCCGGTAAATGCCCTCCCAGTCCATCTCTGGTTGGAGTTTGCCGTGTTTTAGAGATATCCCCGAAACAGGATATTACAGATAGCTAGGGCCCCATGACAACATACGGGAAGTACCTTCTGCAGATGGGGGAGTCTCATGGTATAATCATCCTGAACAGCCTCCCTTGTTTTCCCTCCTCCCATTTCTTTACTTGTCGACCCCACGGAGGGGGGGCAAGTGTGGTCGACTACGCTCTTTCCAGCCCCGATCTCCTCCCGCGCATTCAAAGCTTCTCTATCATTCTGATTCCCCTAGCTGATCATGCACTCTTCTCCCTCTCTCTTCAGGTTGGCAACACGCGCAAACCACCCTCCCCCCCCACATCACCCCGCACGGGCCGCCCCGCACCCTCTTCAAATTCGAAGAAGGCAATCCTGATATCTTCTCCTCTACCATCAAACAAACACTCCCTCCTTTAGCCCAGTTCACCTCCCTCGGATCCACCACCGACAAATACCACTGCCTCTTGTCTACAATATTGGAGGCCACTCTCCAGTCTTTCCCTTCCTCCACCCGCTCCACCTCCGTACCCTGTAGACCTGGAGGATGCCCTATGAATAAATGGTATGACCACGAAAGTAAATCCCTGCACCGGAATCTCCGGTACGCCTTCAAGTACGCCCGACAGGCTTTCCCCGCTATTTGTTCGGCATACTGCCGCCTCCTTCGCAGCAAAAAGCACCATTTTATCTCCCACCAGAGACGAATCCTTTCCGATCTTCTTCTCCACTCTCCTAAGAAGTTCTGGAGCACCGTCCTTTCAGGCGTTCTCCCACCCCTACTGACCTCGACGCCATCTCCATGTTCTCCCACACCACCAAGTTATATGATATCCCTGGGCAACCCCCCACTCATGTCGCCTCCCCTCCGACCATATGAAACTTCTTTTCCGACAGAGACATCAAAGAGGCAATTTGGGCTCTAAATAGCAGCAAAGCCGCAGACGAAGAGGGCTTCCAGGTGGAATTCCTCAAATTTGGGCTTCGTCCTTTGATTGGCTATCTAGCGGATCTTTTCAACCAGGTCATACGGGATGGCTTTCCTGCGGAGTGGTCCCATCATATTATCTATCCTATTCCTAAAGTAGGGCCTACTTCGGACCCGAACAGCTACAGAACAATCATGGTTGGGCACACCTTCTCCAAGTTGTATGCTACCGCCCTCCATAGGGGGCTCTCCAGATTCCTAGAGCAGAAGAAACTCAGGGCCAGGGGGCAAGCTAGTTTCAGACTGAGTCATCAGACCATCGACCATATCTTCACTCTTCGAGCACTAATCGAGGAGGCTCGGCATAGGTCCTCCACAGTTTACTGCTGCTTTGTGGATTTCAGGAAGGCTTTCAATTCAGTCCTGAGGGAGGACCTTTTCCAGAGATTAAAGGAGATTGGCATCTCTTCGACTCTTTTGACCGCTATTATGTGTCTCTACGAGTCTGTGCTTGGACGTCTCCGCACAGTTGGAGGGATGTCGGAGTTTATTCAAAGCACTATTAGAGTCAAGCAGGGGAGCCCGCTTTCCCCCACTCTGTTAGGGATCTACATCGATGAGCTAGAATCCTTTCTCCAAGATCACATCCAAGAGTCCGATGGGTTCCTGCTCCACCAGGTCGTGATCTCCATTCTACTTTTCGCAGATGATATTGCCCTCTTGGCCTCCTCTCCGGAGGGGTTACAGAGACAGCTTGACACTCTTGCTGCCTTCTGTGACCTTCGGCACCTAACGGTGAACCTGAGCAAAACCAAAGTTATAATCTTCAATGGGACGAAGAAATCCTCGAGCTACCACTTTCTATTCATAGGGGAAGAAATCGAGATCGTCAAAAGTTACACCTACTTGGGAGTTCAGTTCTCAGGTCCCCGCTTCAGCCTTTGACTGGCCCTCCAGCCCAGGATAAACAAAGGGTACGAATCCTTGGCCCTTCTAGAGAGACAGTGTTTCCGCCACCATTTCCAGGATATTGCATCCAAGATGAACGTCAGGGATACCTTGATCCGCCCCATCGTGCTTTATGGATCAGAGGTTTGGGGCCCCTCGCTACTAGATTCAGATTGGGCCTCGGTTGAGCGAGTCCAGACTCTTCTCCTACACCGCTTCATTCGGTGCAAGCAGACAGTCCCTCATAACATCATCCTAGCAGAGTTCGGAGCCAAACCCTTCCGACTGGAGGCAATCTTTAGGATAGTCTCTTATCTTCATCGGATCCGTGGCTTGGTAGACACGAGAGAAGGGAAAGACATATATCCATACCTGGCCTATTGCTCATTGGAGAACATCGCTCATAACTGGACTAGCCGCACCAAGTGCTAGTTCACAGGGATGACAGAACTCCTTGGTCTTATCGGTATCCAGCCAGATCATCTCCCCGCCTTCCAGTATTCACTAAACGCCCTGGGGCACCTTCTCCCAAATCAGCAGGAACTTAACAAAATAATCAGGGAGGACATCTACAAGCGGTATATTCAGACCACATGGGTCAATCCTCCAGGCGGTTTGCGCCCAAAAATGACCTTTTACGCTGAACAATTTTTGGAGATCAGAGATGGGCTCATCACTCGACCCTTGTACACCCTCCAGCATTAGACGCATGCCACTAGGATCCCCCTGGGGCAGCTCAGAGTGGGGTCGCACAGGGTTCGGGTGGAAACAGACCACCACATTGACAGAACAGAGAGGATCTGTTAGCTTTGCCACTTACAGGAGGTGGAAACCGAGTCACACTTCATCTTCAGATGCCCAGTATACTATGAGATCCGCGGGCACTTCTATTGCTTATTCAGAGGCCCTCAAAACCTGACCAGTTTCCTTAGATACCCGGACCAGCAATGCCTGGCTCTCTACTTCCAGGAGACTTTCAGATACTGCTCGACTCTACTCCAGCCTCCATCTACTTCGGCCACCACTCAGAGGATCACAGACTTCTTCAGAGTACTCTCAGCACCATAGGGCACCAAGAGAACTTCCGATCATTCCAGAGATCATGACTCCAGATCAGTGCGGATCCAGGATTCTTTTCCCACCAGAACACCTCTTCAGCGTTCCAGAACCAAACACCCCCCTCCACCCAGGGGGCGCCCCAAATCCTCTAGGCAACAGCCTTTACAGTCCAGGCCCAACTCCTTTTCAAGGCAACAAACATTGACAGGTTTTCTTCAGCCCTCTTCTATCAGCCTCGGATGATAGGAGAAGGAGTTTGTCTCCGGTCAGGAGGCCCATCCTTCTCCTCCGACACTTCTTCATCATCACAGCTCATTGTCATGATCTACCGAGCATTCAATTTTCTAGACTTTACTTTGTAGCTCTGTATTTCCCACCTTTATGATGAAAGGGGACCGTTTGGTCCACTTGCTAGTGTGATGGAATCATTGTAAGCAGCAGTCCCATTGACCTTTTTGTGGTCATTCGACGGACGTTAATAAAATTATATTATCTTATCTTATCTTATCTAACAAGGGACTCCATCACAACAATAATCTCTTCGGCATCTTTCCAGAAATCGTCATTAAACACAAGTGCAACAATTTCAATGCCTTCAAGGGTCTTGGAATGTTTAGATGCCATCCACTCAGGTCCCAAGAACATCCTCTTCAGATTTATCTTTTGCTCAACCACAGATTTCAAAGATATGAAATTTGTTGCAAATCTACTAACTGCAGGTCAAACAATTTCTTTACCTTCAGTGTATTTTCTCATGGTGGTTAGGACAATAGTGTGGTTGTATAGGTATTTGGTTATGGATTTTGCCTTCTCCACCACCTCATGTATCCAATGAAGCTTACCAATGTCCTCAAGCATTAAATCTATGCAATGGGCAGCGCAACAGGTCCAAAAAATAGTGGGGTGCCTAATCTCAAAAAGTCTACCAGCAGCCATATAATTAGTTGCATTGTCGGTGACAATTTGTACAACATGTTCTTCTCCCACTTCTTGAACGACTTCCTCCATCATTTCACAAATAAGTTGGGCAGTCTTAACCTTGTCTGATGCATCCACTGATTTGAGAAACATTGTGCCTGCTGGACAAGATACAAGGAAATTTATTAAAGTTCTATTCCTCTGATCTGTCCATCCATCACTCATGATGGTGCACCCTATTTCTACCCATGATGAACGAAACTCAGATAGGACAAGCATGACATCTTCAACACACTCTAACAACAAATCTGTCCTAAGGCTCTTTGATGTAGGGGCTTTGAACCCTGGACCTACAACAACAACTGCATCAATCATAGCTTGCCAATAAGGACTTCTGGCACAATGGAAATGTATGTCAGAATAGTACCAAAAGTTAGCAATGGCCTTCCTTGCCTGACTATGGATATTTTTTTTCCAAACAGTTGCATCCAAGGTAGGTTGGGAACCAGGTTTTGTGCGGGGAGCAAAAAAAGTGTTTATTTTTCCACCTCCAGTGTTGAATAAAGGAGGATTCATTTGGCCTTGAGTTTGTCTTGGACTTGGAGGCGTGTGTAGGAAACTTGGGAATGGCATTGAGGATTCAACAGAGGGAGATGACAATGGGCATGGGGCATTGGAAGAAAATTCATCAACTCCAAGAGTTCCTATTTCTTTATTTTGCTTTGCTTTCTTGGCATTATGCTGACTCAACATTTCAATGGCCAAGGTTGCTTGGTGTTTGACATTTTCGTCAACATCTTTGCAAAGGCCTATATCATGGCCGGGTATATGTGCAAGGTGGTACTTCAATCTATAAATGCCTCCGCTACATTTCGCTTTGCAAAATTTACAATGGAGCTTGGGGTCTCCCGGAATCTTGTCAAAATAAGCCCAAGCAAAGTCCTTCTCCCTTGGCATTGTAGTTGTTTTGGACTTGTGTTTAAATTGTGGCTTCTGTTAAGATTGAAGAATCAAGATTTGAAGTTGTGGCTTTGCTGCTTTTGTTTAATTTATGGCTCTTGCAAGACAAAACAAATAAAAAATAAAAAATGCAGATAAGTAGGAGAGAGGGTTTTGCAGCTTGCTGCCAAGTACTCAATAAAGATATCTATTTAAAAATTAATCCTGAAATAAAGATATCTAAAATCTGAATCTGATATCTATTTAATATTTAAATTTTATACAGGAAAAGTTTTAAATTTTAATAATAAAATTTTAATGGAATAGGTGACATCACTTGGCTCAGAACTAGGTGATAGTGCCATTGCCAACGATAAATATTATATGGATAGTCTTTGCTGTAGTTTAGGAAGTTGGTTTCAAAACCAACAGAATTTGACTTAATAATAAATATAATAATGTAGATTCCACCCACCTATTTTGTTGTTTCCAACTACAACTATGCAGAGATTGATTTTTGAGTGAGATTATATTATATTATTGGTTAAAAACTTAAAAGTATAATTTAAAAAAATTAATATCCATTTTCTTAAATATTTATATCGATTCTATAGGCATAAATTTAGAGATATCAACTACGCAGAGATTGATTTCCGATTGACATTATATTTTATCACTGGTTAAAATAATAAAAACTTAAAAGTATAATTTAAAAAAATTAATATTCATTTTCTTAAATGTTTATATCGATTCTACAGGCATTATAGATATCAATTTTCTAAAACCGTTTAAGTTTTAACATCTATACTATATAGTATATAGGCATAAATATTAAATATATATCTATAATATATATGAGAGGGCCAGCTCACAGAAGGCTCACAGAAATTTTCGTAGGTTGAGTCTTGACAACTTGACAGTTTGGAACTTTGGAGCAAATGCCGGATGGTTCTGGCTCACAGTGATGGCTCGCAGCGATGGCTCCGCTGCTGCCACGATGATGCGGTGATGCACTACCGCACTGGTGACTTCAAACTTCAAACTTCAACGAGCGATTGATGTGGCGGCGAGTGTAAAACTGTTTATTGAGCAAGCAGACGGCGAGAGTGAAAGACTATTCAACAAGCGGAGGACGATAGTTAAATACAAAACTAAAACCCTAAAAATTCCCAATTCACTCGTGAAAACCGCCAATAATCACCACCGAGCGTAATCGCCGAGTGCAAATCGCGTTGACCATGAGTCAAACTTGGTCAACGCGAGTTTGACTCGTGCAGATTCGAATCTGCTCGTTTAGCAGCCGAGCAGAGTATAACTCGCGAGTAATCGGGAAATTTAACGAGTCCTGTTTCATTGGTTAGCCCTAGGTAAGCATTTTCAAAGTTTCAACCATGCGAATTGCTACATTTTGATGTTTTGAGGCTCAACAAGGTGAAACGTATTCGATTTAGTTCAACGTCCAATCCCTAGTTGAGTTTTTCCTGAAACTCTAATCCTAGTAGCTTGCCTTAAACGGTCAAAATTTTTGAGTCTGAAATTCTAGGGCCAAAATTTTAGGTTCAGAAATTTTAGGGCCGAAATTTCAGGGCTGAAATTTTAGGAAAAGAAAAGAAGAGATTTTGAAGTTTTTTGATTTTTTTGACCATCAATATGGATGCTAGTGCCTTTTATCTACTTGGGTGACAGAGTCTTAGAGATTTTGACCATGGAAATATCAAACCCTTGAAGGGAGTAACGGGGAAACCCTAGATTTTCACTTGCTAACATTAGCTATCTCTTTATGAGGGGAGAAATTCACTAGAGAAAAGCTCACTACGAGGTTCTCTGGGGAGTTCAAGGATACACGATTAAAGCATGCAAAATTTACCAAGCATTTCATATAAATATAAGCTTTTAGACATTGAACATAGAAACCCTAGCATATTTCATTATATGCAATAACCATAAATGATATTCAACAAAATGTACTCGCAATATATCCAAAAACATGCCTTCTTTCAATCCCAAAATGATGTCTCCACAACAAGCATTAGTCTCCAATAGCCAAAAATCCACATAAGATCACAACTCCACAAAGTCGCGAACTACAATAGCTAGGTTGAGTTCTCTACGAGAGGTCAAATTCTCCACAAGTGATGATGAATAAATGAGTGAGGTGACTCTCTATTTATATGAGGTCTATCTCACTTAATTTCTAACTAAAAGACCTTACACAAGTTTGATTCTTTGAGTGGAAAAAAAGTAAATTGGGGTTACAAGCCAACCCACTAGTTTTACAACATAATTTTCCATTATATGCCCACATGTGTGAGTTGTAGGACTAAAAATGTGACGATTTCGTGCACTTCAGGGCTCCAAATTCTCCATCAAGGCAAAGTAAGGCTGAAAATGTCTCCAAGCATCATGATGATCCTCCATTTGAGAAAAATCCCGAAATTATGCATTAAAGCTGCTCCAAGGGTCCAAAATCCAACTGTGGGTGCCCACGTCATCTCTATGGGTTTCATATGACCAATGCAGTGCCTCCTCTCTCTATCGTTAGGGCTCCATCTGATTCAACAAGCCCTCCTTAGTCATCCTAAAGATGACCATCCTCATCTGGTCTTTGGATCATGGCATGCCCATTAAGTAGTGTTAAGGCTAGCCTGAGGGCATGCTGGGTCCACTAATACATCATCAAGAATCCTCCATGCTAGACACGAGAAGCCCAACATTTTAGCTCTTGGGGGTGCTTTAGGATGTATCTCAATTTCTCAAGTCATAAAAAGGTCCAATGCTCTGCCAAAAGTGGGCAATGCTACATTTGCAAAGTCATCATGCTCTTTGGAATGTACTATATGGCCCGTGCATCATGTGGAGGGGGGTGCCCTCAAGGATTTTGCTGCTTTGTTGCTTTGGACCACTTAGCAAAACCAACTATTCATTAGAGACTAAGTTACTAAATGCATCTAAGTGGACCATACTTAAGTGTTAAGGGCATATTAATACTTCAAACTAGGATCACATTCAATATCTAACTAGGCCAAGTCATTTCGCGATCTCTTCCTCTCTGCACATTCTTCATTCCCAGGGACTTACAAATTTTCCAGTTTCTCGTTCATATACAACCACCTCATATTCCATGAGCATATATTATGTTGTTTTCGTCTGTCAGTGCGCCGAGAGATCCTCTTTCATAGATCATACTTCTAAATATGGAAGTCTATTACCTGCAACCATATGACATGACTTCACAACATCCAGTGTCAGCATATAAATATATACATACCTCATACCTTTTTCATTTAAGTCATCCTATAGCAGTTTTACTAGAATGAAGAACTTCATTCCCTTGGCCTGCTCCATCAATATGTCATCACATCCCATAATTCTATAGCATGGAATTCTTGATGAAACCATTTTGCTTTCTTTCTAATCAGTGAATTCATAGAGAGCTCCATTAGAAAAATATCAGCACCAGTTTTTATGATGACCCTTGATCTTCATAACTGCCTTCCATCAGTGAGGTTTTCCAAGAGCTTGTTTTATCGAGAGCTCCCGCCATGCTTTGATCATGATGCTATAATATACACTGCTTCTTATCATACTATTTTACAACCAACAGAATTCACTTAAAGGAGAAGATGATCTCAATCATAGTGGAGATCCCTCACATCTTCTTTCTTAGATTTCTTTGCATCAGGTTTTCTTATATCTGAGATATGGGCTTCTTCCTTTTTCCTCTTGTCTTTTCTAAATTTAGGACAATCTCGTCTATAATGCCCAAGGTCATTACATCCAAAGCATCGTGCTTTGTACACATTTATTTTCTTATTCTGAGGACCAATTTACCGAATCTGCCTTTCTTCCTGGACATGATGTCAAAGGCTTGATTCCCTACACTTGATCTTGCTTTCAACCTTGATTCTTCTATCTTACCTAGACTTTGGAATGGCATGGCTTCTTCTCTCCCATCTATGCTGGAATTGGAACCTCTCCATTATTTCGGTAAAGCATTTTGTACCATAGTGAGTATTTCTCTATCAGACATTACTTCTCCCAACTTCAGTGGTTGATCTTGTATTGCGAAAATCTCCATCAGATATGGAATTATTCCTTCCTTCGATATTCTCAATTTGTATAGTTTTTGTGTCAGGGATATTATTACCTTTGTAGAACCTTTCGAGAACAGTTCCACTAATTTATCATATATTTCTTTTGAGGATTCTAGCTTTGATACATAGGGAATGAGAGAGTCTTTTATGGATTCTATAAGAATCCTTCGGGCTCTTATGTCTCCATTCATGTATTTGCTATATGCTAGAATGTCTTCTTTTGGAGGTTGAATTGTAGATCCTTCTATGAAGCCCATAACTTCATTTTCAATTAGCTTCAGATCTGTCCTTTTCTTCCATGCATTGAAGTTTGATAACTCAACCAATTTGTTGCTCTCTATACAATAAGTCATTTTGACAGATTTAGATAAAGTCATAGATACTTACTTGAGTAAGTGAATTTCTCCTTCATTAACTCCCTTGATGATGACGACGAGGTTAGGAACTTCTTCTAAGATAGAAATCTTCAATCTAGGTGATATGGGATCCTCTTCTAACAATGTCTCGAATGTAAATCTTTGTTGGCAACAATTATTTTCTTGAACGGTTGATCCTTTGAATGAGATGAAGATCTTTCTCGAAAATAGCTTGAGAGTCTTCCTTGCAAACTGATTTGACTTTTCACCAAAACTTTGATTTTTGCTTCCGAAGTGTCTCTTTGCATAGGTAGCCTTCAGGTTCTTTTGTAACTTGATACCATCTTTGAGAATTTGGAGGGCTAGTGATTAATTCAGGAATTATAACCAGTATTCTTGTGAGGTTACTTGAGTTACTTATGTCTTTCCTTCATTAGCTTATTAAATGTTTCATCAAGTCAATTATCAAAAGACACGATACACAAGAATTATGCTCCTATATCCAGGGAAAAACCTCACCCCCCTTGGAGAGGAAAACCCATGAGAAATTCTTCTTATAGATTTTAGATGACAAGTACCATGAGCTAGAATTAGACTCTTGACCTATTTATGCATCCAAGACCTTGTCCTTATTTAATATCCTTCAATGCTGATCCTTCTTCTCTTCACCAAGTTGCACTGTTACTTTTGATCACTTCCTTGATTGAATCTTGATTGCTTGGGAATATGTAAGTTTGTAGTTAGGAAAGTAAATCTCAGATTTACTTTCCTTCTTTCTTTCACTTTTTGACTGCTTCTTCTTTGCAGACCACTGTCCCAAAAGCTTCACTCTAGATTAGTTTGCAAGCGCACTTCAAGATGATCTCATATTCATGTTCATGAACTTGGGCATATCCGCACTTCCATACTCAGTTTGATCCGCACCTTAACATAGGAATGCTGCCCCTTGCATGCTGCATGTATCCATGGCACAACCTTAACCTTGAACACTGTGACCACTTCAAGATTACATGCACAACCTTTGATAAATAGCGAGAGACATTCCGCACTCCTATTCTGGAAAACCGCAACAATTCATTACATTAAGATACCACGAGGATGTATCTTAAATAGTCTTGAAGCTTGTCAACAATCTGCACTGAAACTTCGACCAAAGATTTTGCACTTAAACTCGTCCTGTAATCCACATTGAACCCTATCCAAAAGATCCGCACTGAACTTCAGGATGACCGAAACTTCTGTGTTTTTCTGCGAAGGCTACAATGGTATATATAGTTGTTTGCCCCTGTATATAAGCCGACCTGATTTGGTGAATTGATATGACTATTTGGGAGCCAACATGACTGTTATGAGGTCGACTTCTAATACATCATTTAATCTTATCTTTCAGCATTTGAGTGAGGGCTGATAGAGCCATTCTTCCATGGTTTCTAGGTGGAGTCTTAGTTTGACTAGGTTTGACCTAGGCTTGTTCACGAAATTTGACACCTTTGTTAATGGAAAAGATCAAATTGAATTGAATAATTTATCTGAAAAGTTCTTTGAGTTTTTTAGTTGAGTTTTCCTATGGTAAAATTTTGTGTCATGTTTGGCTCTCTTGTGATCATCCTTTTTTTTCTAATGTTGAGATCTTTTATGTAATTGCTAGTAATTGAATGTCATTACAGAAAGATTAAATTCAAAATGTTAAAAGTAGTGTAGATGTGTAGAACTTGTAAAATCAACCTTAAAAGCCATAAATGAATCTATCCGGAGATGCCTGAACCACCAAGTGATAGTCGACCGTGGAAATAGAACCAAACACCTTGAGAATGGGGACTTAAAGAACCTGCTATGATCATCCACCATAGGAGATCTAGGTCACCACTAGCCAACACTTGTACATCAAGTCATCCGACAAGGCCACATACATATAAACCATCACACTTTGAGCTCATTAGCATGGTCACATCTCATGAAAAATTGTAGGGTACACCGCAAAGGATTTGAGGTGTAATAGGTGAAATAGTGGAGAGAAAATATGAGATGTACATTGTTATCTATGATACCAATGATGACGAGGATGATTCCATTAACAACAAATATGATGACTATTGTTGAAAGGTCAACTTTTGGGCGTTTCTCCAAATAGAAGGGACACTAGGTATGAATGATTGTATAGGAGAATTCAACAAGAATTCTCCACCTTCAACAAGAGTGGGATAGAAACATATCGGAGCACCAATGTTAGTCTCTAGAGAACTAGGTGATGTTTTGTTGAAGGCATAGCTTTTAACAAGGTTATCTTTCTTGAAGACCAACAAGCATCGCATTTGGTTATTACAAAATACCTCTATGGATGGAGGTTGGCCCATATGCAATCTTCACATCATCAAATTGTATGGTTATCTTTTAGTTGTAAAGTTCTATTTATTGTTTGTAATAGTTTTTATTTGTAAAATTTTTGAGCCTTTTGTATTAAGAGTTTAAACTCTAAAAATATTGTTGTCATGCTAATGGGTGTTAGAGTAATAACACTCAAATAATTTATATAATGTGGCCCCTCTATTTTTATACTGGTTAGTGGCATGTGACCAATGCAGCATTAAGGTTAGACTTCAGGGGCTAGGTGGTCAAACCACCATAACCGACTAGGATTTCTATAAATATGTCATGCATGATGACTTGCAATGTGTGAGAGAAATGTATCAGTTGCAACATTAATAATATATTCAATCTTTTATCTCCTCTCCACCTTCATTTTCATTTATGTATGTGCCCCCTTAGAAATTCTACATGCATGTTCTAATTACACATGTGGTGCAAATGATAGGAAGTCTACTTTTAGTTGTGCAAATGCACTTCCCTATGTCCGAGTAGATTTGTCTCTTAGTCAAATTGAGTCTCTTTACAAATTGGTGGATCACATTAGAACACGAAATAGGTCTGTGTAGCTACTGCATTCTATAAATAAAGTTTTTGCAGCATAACGTTCATCCTCATTTTGTCAAAATCTTTTTGTCTCATAGATGGATCAGGTACCACAGAATATGGGGCTGTTTGCCTTACATCTCAAACAATTGTCCATATGTTTTATGAGCAGTCAAACATGTGGTGAAGGAAATGTCTTTAAATATTACAGCTATCTTTCTGTCCATTTTCAGAGTTGCAGAAGAAGAAATTTTGATGCCTTTCTTTCCCTTCTTAGATGTCTTATTAACGTTATGATAGGTGCCTTGAAGTTTAGTGAAGAATTCAAATATTTTAGATATGCTTCAAGTAAGAAAATCCTAGTCTCACTTTTTAAATGGTTTCAACTTTCAAGTACATGGGAGAAGAGCATCAAGCATTTCCCTTGATCATTCGAGGCAATAAAGGATTCTTGTCTCCATATCATACAAGGATAAGGGAAATTTTGCTTGAATTTCAACTGCTACAAAATTCCAAAGGAAGATTGAATTTGCAAATCAGAGCTTACCTAGAATTGAAGCTCGTTGTACTAACTATTACTCTTGCTTTGCCTTTGTCTTTGTGATCTCCCGTTGTCTTCTTCAAAGTAAGATTTGTGTGCTCCGACCTAGAAGTGGTAAAGAATACAGCAACCACGTGAGAATAAATAAATTCAAAGTTTGATAAGTCCTAGTTTTAATAATTCTCTCTGATCCTTGCCAACAAAGGGGTTTTTAGCTGCCAACTAGCAAAATCTAAAAATTCTAAGAACAGAGGGACTCGAAGAGAACTTCTATTGATCTGGTGACATTTTGATTCTTGTTAACATTGGCTTTCTTAGCTTCCAACTAGAAAAATATAAATTTTTTAAGAACATAGGGACTTGAAGAAAAGAATGTTCATTGATTTGGTGTCTAATTCAGGTATATTGATGATAGATATATAGCTCAATGTTGTGGTCATCCTTTTCATTGTTGGATTGAATTGAGGCAATCTATTGAGCATGTGAAATTCCTCACAAGGTCACCCTTTTAGGTTGTGGGTGGTTGAAAATTTTTGCTATTACCTTTAGCATTCAGTATTTGAAGGCTTGATCCCTTTCGATTAGAGTTCGAACATTTGAATGACTTCAATACTTTGCTTGAGTTCCCAATGCTAATGGTGGGTTCACTAGAGAATTGAGCTTTTGAAGCTTGAATGCTAAACTTTTGAGTTCTGAATATAACATAACTGTGCTATTGGCCTTTTGGCATCAAATAATTAGAAGGTAAAGTTCAACTTGGATGATGCAATTATGAATGAAATCAAGATGGTTCCGATAAGAATATCAGAGATTAGGGCTTTGAAGGTTCATTTATTGTTTTAATAAGAGAAGGTTTGAAAAGGTGAATGGTACCTTTGATGCTCAAAGCAACCGTAGCTGGTAGTGTTGGGGCCCATTGTCAAATTGTGAATCAGAGCATCAAAGTACTACCTGATGATCATAAATAACTAGTTTGAAAGGCATGAAGGATTTGTGTATTTACTATTTACAAGTCTTCTTTTTTTTGAAAGTAGGCATTAGGTGATGGTGGGTTCACTAGTGAATCGATGCTTCCAATGTTGGAGGGTCATACTCCCTTACCATCCGACGAAGCATGAAGGAAGTCACATGTTAAAAGGATGAATAAGATTTCACATGTGCTCATTTGTTCACTAACTGTTTGACACACCCATTAAAGTGATTGGTGCATGAGGCAGTGAAATGCTTCAACCTTTGGACAACATTATTAAAAGATAGGTGAGAAGGCTTGAACTTCTGAAGTTCCAAATAACTAAGTAAATGGAAGTTGTGCCTCAGAAGGATGAATGTGACAATGTCATTTGGTTTAATCCATTTGATTATTAGAAGTGCGTTAAGACTTCAAAGAAATGCTATTGGAAATACTAGATGGGAAAGAGGGGACATTGACCTCGAGTGTCCCAACACTCTGAATTGCAAGGAAGGGTAATCTAGCTCTAAAGAAATAATTTTCATTAGATGCAAATTGCTCAAATGAAGGGAAAGCTTTGTAATCTTCAAATAGGAGATATAGATTAAAAATAAAAGAGAATTGGAGAAATCAAATAACGAAGGAGATAAATTAGAGCTTCTCTTGAATTAGAAAGTTCAGGATAATAAAGCAGAAATTTGGACCAAGAACTCAATGACTTGGTGAATCCCCATAACACTGTCTAGCTTATAAGCTCTCTGAGTGCAAAAATTGTCGGTGGCCCTATCTGCACAAATGAGCATGGTGCAGGGTCAACACCCACCCCCTGTTTTTTATGTCTAGTTTCATTGCCAGTTGATCAAATACCAAACTGTTCTTATACATTGGGTGATCATTTTGTAAAAAACAGCTAATCACTGGGCACAATATTGCAGCTAGGCTCTAGCTAGTGCTAACATGTGGTTTGCTTCTACATTGCTTCATGCATTTGCAATTGTTTTATATTTCTGTTGCTTGTTTCATCATATCCTACCTGGATGGAAATCTTTTTATCTACTGGTACTTTTAACTAGCTCTATTAGGCATCTGGATTACTTTGCCAAATCTTTGTACCCATTGTCTTTGATTAAAATCTGTGATTTGATTTCTTTAGGCTCTTCCTATATTGTTTGACCATTATTTACATTGTTGCTTCTTTTTTGCACCATTTCTCAATGGATGTCTATTAAAATGAAGTACTAATGATTTCGGTGTTCTTAAAAGTAGTCTCTTCCTGTGATATGTTCCATCCTCATATATGTCAACCTACGATATAATATAGATTTAATTTGTAGTTCTTGTCATGCAGTCATGCTAGTAACCCTCTTACGCTGCATGTTTTGAAAACTAGTTTTGGTGTAAGTTAAAGCAAGATATGGGAGCCTTCCTAGCTGTACTGGATCTGAAATGTGTGCTAACCATTATGGTGTGAAATTATTCTGTAATTATTTGTTATTGTTTATTTGTACTTCAGATAGTTGAACAAGGGCTAATGACAAGAGATGAATGGAACGAAGCATGCAGTAAAGCCTTAGCACTTTTTGCATATGGGCAGGTAGGCTTGATTTTGGATGTCTTTCATTCTTGTTGCCCAGGCATATTTTAAATAAGAGCATATATTTTCCTTGATCTACATGTTATTTTTTATTTCCTTCTACCTTGTTTTACAGTATATGCTAGTCTCTGAAAGCCAAAGTAGCAAAAGAGCAATATGGATATTTATACTGACTTTATGACAGAATAAGGCTACTCCATATGGCAAACTTAAGCAAGGAGCAATCTTCTTAAAACCTCTATGCTGAAGCAAATTCAGGAATTGGTTCTGTGTTGTGTCGTGCAACTGAATATTTGTGGATAAAGATAATGAACTTGCAAAGAAACGTATATAGAAGACATTAAATGCTGTAGTTGTAGAAGAGATTTAGACCAAAAAATGTTCCAAGGCATGAAATGACAAATAGTAATTTTTATAATCTTCAAGAAGAGCTTTAGACTTCGACCCTATGAATAAAACTATATAATTCCATTCATGATTGAAATCTATAGAGACATTCATTAGAGATTAGAATTTAGAATTTGTGAGAATCTAAAAGACTATATTTTATAAATGATGCTGCATTAATTGTCTCCCACTCACTTGTGTATCATCATAGAATACATATGTATAGCATCCTAGGGACGTTATGGTGGTTTGACCACCGAGCATTTACAATTACATTTAAATTTACATTTTCGTTTGATCACCTGTCATATCATTAACATTAACATTAAATCCTTGTTGCGCTGAGGTGCTCTACAACTCAGTATGGGGGAGATGTGTAGGCATTAGATGTCAGATGTGTAACTGTTAGATGTTAGATTTGTAGAGGTTAAATATGTCAATATTTTTTAAATGTCTACTCATAAATAGATATATGTTATGTTGTGTAAACATTTTGACTTGGTCAAATTACATTTAAAAAAAAAAAACTATTAAAATAAAATTGAGATAAAATAGTATATTCACTGATGGAGATTTTTGGGCTCCAAGATTTTACAACCCATGGTTTTTCCCAAGGTATTCTTCTCTAATGGTCAAATTAAATTAAACAATTTATTTTATTTTATTTATTTATTTATTTCTCTAAATAATAAAATAAAAATTTAATAAGTAATAATTAAAATAAAATTGTGATAAAATAGTAAATTTATGGATGGAGGTTTTTGGGCTCCAGGGTTTCACAGCTCATTGTTTTGTCCATGGTATTTTTCTTTAATGGTCAAATTACATTTAAAAAAGAATAAAATAAAATAAAATAAAATAAAAAATAAAAATAAAAAATTAATAATTAATAATTAAAATAAAATTGAGATAAAATAGTAAATATATGGATGAAGGTTTTTGGGCTCTAGGTTTTCACAACCCATGGTTTTTCCCATTGATTTCTTATTTAATGTAGCTTATTTAAAGGTATTATTCGCTAATGTGAGACATTCATTGCAACAAAAACTTTTAGCTAGGTCAAAGTAATTCCTAATTTCCATCACAAATATCAGAATCAACAATTTTCATATCCAATTTGGCAAAGAAAACTACTCAATAAAGGTACTCTACACAAAGAATTTATAGCTTTGTGGATGCATGTCTTCCAGATAGAACTTGGGAAAAACAACCATGCTCACTTTGTTATACAACCTTCAAATATTAGATTTTTCCATGTTTTGTATGTTATTCATTTTATTTTATATATTTGAAATTTTACTCTTGAGTGTGAAGAGAAAAACGAGCATGAAAATATAGAATCTGGTGCATGCAATCCTACATTTTGTTCATATTTTTTTTGTTTGCATTAATTTTTTTTGGAGTTGCTCAATTTAGACTATGTCAACTATTGGTTTTAACATGTGCATGAAAATTCACTAGAATATGTCACTCAAATGTTCAGAACAACTTAGTTTAGATACAACTGTTATTGAGTTTTATTCAGGAGATCAAATTATAAAATAAAAAACAAAATTAAATTAGGGATAGCTAATATCCTAGGCACCTAGAAAGACACAGGTATATATTCTTATTGGTTTTTACAGTATAACAAAGAAGTTTATTGGGTTTTATCATTATGGTCTAACATGAACAAAACTTCAAGTAGATTGTCTTAACTAAAGATCTTATATATATTAAGCTGGCCTAGATCCATCTTAACTCTGGATCTATCAAGCTCCGAGAGGGATCAAATCTCTCGAGGTGCAAACCTTTCTTCAATTTTTGCATTAAAAAAAGTTTTCCAACACGAGAAATTTAATCCCTCTCGGCGCTTGATAGATTTGGAGTTAAGATGGATCTAGGTTGGTATATTTGCATGTTGATATAATTCCAATACTCCTTGTCAATGCACAACACAATAATCATGCCCCACCTTAACCCAGAAACTGAAAGACTAACTTTTACGAGGAAGAACTATGACACATTATCTTTTGCTTCGTTCATTGAACAAATTTGAAACCAACTCATGTTTCCATCACCCTTATGTATCCTCATGTTGAGCATATAATTCGCTTAAGAGAACTATTCATATTGGTTTGTGATGTTGCAATAACCTTCAAATTCAAAGTAAAATTATGTTGAATCCCCTACACAACTGTCCATTTTGAGCATCTCCCATTGGTGCTCCATTAGGTTATCGCCACTCTCATATTGAAAGTAGTAATCATAGCTTGGGACTAAGGCTATTGACTTCACCGAAGCAACCATCCATATCGAGCAGTCCTTTTAATGTTCCTCCTGATTTCAGGTTGAGATTTACATGCTACCTTTTTAAGTAGTTGTCACTCTTCATCAATAATATCACCTTTTGTTGAAAATTTTGATGTTCTATGCTGTAACAATTACTTATTACAAAATTTATTTCTGCTGCAATATTAGTTAAGCAATTGTAGATAGAACATAAATCACATAAACCATATGCACAATGGAAGACAACCAAGAACAAAATGAAACACAAAGGATTTAGGTCCAATGACCAGGGCAAAATCCCACAAGGGGGAATCCCCAACCAAATTCTTCTATTAGATATCAATTGTTCGACATAGATACAATGTACAATTGGAGATCAAGACAATGAATAAGTTCACCCAAATCTGAACAAAATGCAGCATAAAGATCATTGGTAGCAACAACAGATGTAAACACTGAATCAACCTTGACTTCTCCGTTCAACTGAATCAACACTGAAATGCTGAAACATTGAATCAACCTTGGCTCACCAAGTCTTGCTCTTATTCTCCAAGTCTCTCTTTCACAATCTTCTTCAAGTCTCTCCAACTCTCTCTCTTAAATTTAAATTCTTCTTTCACAATCCATGTGTAATTAGATGAGATGATATGAGATACATATATAGGAGGTGTAGCGAATTCACGCCATAAAAGAGAGGCAACACATGCCTTAGGTAAGTGTAACTTATGCCATTAAGGAGAGGCAACACATGCCTTAGAGAAGTGTAACTTATGCCATTAAGGAGAGGTCATAAGTGTCATCATTGAGGAGAGAAACTAATGACATAAATGAGGAGAGTGTAACATATGCATTAATGAGAGTGTAAGAGGAATCTTGCATGTCATGCCTTTAATGAGAGTGTAACATATCCATTAAGAGAGAGAGTAATGTAGTGCCATGTGTGTCATCAAGGAGAGGTGTGAAGTATGGCATGATTGAGTGTCATGTAGGAAAGGTGACTTGTATTTCCTTTTGATAATAATATCATAGTATCATAAAGGGGATAATAATAATATTGATGATAAAATATCTTGTTGAGATTGAACTATTATGATTGATTGATGATACGTTAAGCGATTTTCCATCAACTATACTTGACAATGTTACCAGACGCGAAATCGGCAGTAAATCAATGAGGAAAAAGAACGAAGAGTTTGAATCGGATCAGGAAAAAATCGGCGAATTCAATAAATAAAGATATATGCATATATTGAATTAAAAAAATATTTTTCATTGATATTCAATAAAGCCATGTCCAAACAATGCATAATATCAATAGATGTCCAAAATATCATGAGTGAATAAGTATCTCATATATGTTATGAGTCAAAAGGTGATCCTAAGTACTGAGTCGTGAGTCCTAACCAGTGACTACATAGAACCAGAAGCATCTGCTTCTAAAAGTTTACAAAATATTGCCAAGCAAATCAGTAAAAAATCAATAACTGAGAGTCCAAGACTCTAAGAGTGAGAACTGTTGTAAAATGTAACTAGGTCGGTCTTCATGTTGACTATGTAAATATGAAAAGAAGGAGACAAAGATAATAAAATGTATTTTGTTGTACTTGCTTCATGGGTTTCATAGCAAGATTTTATTATATAGATAGACTTCTTCTTGATGTCTATTAGGTTCTTGTCTTCTAGGTATAAATAGGATTAAGTTTCAAAATCATGAAGGATCCAGTTCAGATGGATATGCTCCAAGACCTTGTAAAGAAGCTCTCAACAAGCCTTCAATTCTATTGGAAGACAAGCTCCTAAAATAGTGAAAACAACGTTGGAATTTATGTGAAGTAATGCCTCATAAAATAACGGAGAACATAAACTACAAATCGGCCTAAATACCAGCTAATTGGTCGGCTCAATAGCTGGACAAGTCATCTATATAAATGACTGTTCTGCGGCTCATTTGGAGGACAATTTTGTGGATCAATTTGCGGTTGGACAACGTGGAAAAGGGAGCAATTATTGCAGATTAGTCTGAGGTTTAAGAGCAACAAATGTAATGCGGATTAAAGGTATAGACTGCGGAGTATTCTGAGGCAGGACATCGTTGATAAAGAACAGATCTAAGGACAAGGACAACGTTTGAAAAGGAGCAGATCTAAGGACAAGGACAACGTTGATGAGGAGCAGATCTAAGGATAGAATTGAATGCGGATTGAAGAATATGAATTAAGGAATAGACAGGAAGAAACAAAAGAATACAGATTGCGGATAGAAGCAGGAAGAGTACAATACGAACTTCTCTAAGTTTTGAAGTACCTAAGGAAAGAATTTGCAAAGGTTAAAGGCAGTGATCACAAGAAGTAAGGCTGATCTAAAGGTGGCTACATTACAAGATATTAAGTTACAAGTAAAATCAATTCTGTCTCTACATTTGAATAAGTAATTTGATAATTGACTTGATGAAGGATTAACTGAGAAAATACATAAGCAAGCTCACAAGTAATTATCAAGAAGAGAATTTTTGTATTAATCACAAGACCTGCAAATTCTCAACATGGTATCAGAGGTAAGGTGCTGAACATAAGGGTTGCTCGTCAACAAAGTCACTCAAAGAGGCAAGGATCAAAGTTTTGGATTGAAAAGACAAACCAGTTTGCAAGGAATACTATCCATCTCATTTATATGATAAGATCAACTCATTAATCCTTGGTATCAAAAGATTTGCACTCAAAACATTGTTTGAAGGAGAATCACAACTTCTGAAGATAGTCATTATAGTCAAGGGTTCAAGAGCAACAACATTGAAGAAAAGAAACTCTTGACTTCATCAACATAAAGGGAGCTGCAAGCAAGACCACTCAAGTAAGTATTCATGACCCTATTTATCAAGATGTCTTTTTGTAAAGAAAGCAACATGCTGGTTGGATCATCAAACTTCAGTGCATGGAAGAAGAGAACAGACTTGAATTTAATTGAAGACGAAGTAATGGACTATATCAAAGGATCTACTGTTCAACCTCCAAAAGAAGATACTTCAGCCCATGCCAAGTACATGAAGGGAGAAATTAGAGCCCAAAGGATTCTCATAGAATCCATCAAAGGCTCTCTCATTCCCTATGTATCAAAACTAAAGACTGCAAAAAAAATATATGAGAAATTGGTGGAGGTATTCTCTGTGAGTACTGCTAGAGAAGCAATCTCTCTGAGACAAGAACTATACAAAATGAAATTATCAAAGGAAGCAGGAATCGTCCCATAATTTATGAGGATTTCTGAAATAAGAGATCAACTACAAGAACTAAGAGAAGTGATGTCTGACACTGAGATGACAACAGTGGTGTTGAATGCTCTACCGGAGGAATGGGGAAGCTTCACTTCTAGTCTATATGGGAAGAAGGATGTAGCAGCGGAAGTTGTAGATTTGTTGACTTTAATAGCAAAGTGGCTTTAATTATAAAAATACACAAGAGGTATTTATAATAATGAATATTTATTAGTATGGTATGAATAAGACAAGATGATTGAATGATTACAATGAGGTCCTGCTTTTATACCCATGCAGGTGACCTTTCACGAATAGGCATGTCTTTTAGACATGCCTTTTTAGCTAACTTAATCACTAATTTACATAATTACTATTTAACTATTTAATGACTATATTTATTACATTAGTTATGAATTAGGTTCATAACATTTCCTCCTTCTCGAAAAGCTTTGTCCTCAAAGCTTAACTTTTCGACTTATGTAATTTGACATCGTATCTTAACCCTAAACAATTTTCTTCACTTTGCTGACGTTAATTTTTATTTTTTTATATCACTATGACTGGTCACTAGTACCTCACATGTATAATCTGCTAGTGATATTATTTTGAGAATTTTTTAAATTTTTAAAATTTTTTTTTATAATAATAATAATAATAATAATATAAATTATTATTATATAGATTTTATATATATATAAATATAAATTATATAATTGTTATATAAATTATATAATATATAATTATAATTTATATATGTTTTAATTATGATCGTAGTTGAGGTCGATTTATCCGCACGAATGATCATAACCCGCCCAAATGAAACATCAACATATACAACCCGTCCATTTTTTAAACCGTCACACCGTTTGTTGAACCTGTTCATTCAAACGCTCGGTGTGTAGAGTAAATTTGCAGATCTCTCCTCAATTCGATTTTATATACGATCCCAGTCAATCTCAATCTCAGCATCCATGGGGGAATTTCATCATGCAGTTTCAGCCAGAAGGGGAGTACGTGTTGGAAAAGTTTATCGAGGATACCCACAAGGCCTTCACAACGACTATCAAGCTTGAAGGGGCGGGGAATCGAACCGAGGACATCTCATTTTTTGGTGTATTTGATGGGCACGCTGGTGGCCAAACTGCAGATTTTGTTGCTGAAAATATTGGCAACAATATTTTGGAAGCCTTGAGAACAGATGAAGAATTTTTGAAACTGGGTCTTCGCAGCGGTACTACCAGTGTGACTGCTTTCATTATTGATGGAAAATTGGTGGTTATTTGATCTGCTGAAGCGTCTGCGTGCGTCTTCAAACAGTCCTGAATTCTTATTTTCTGCTCGGTACTGACAATAAAGATGGAGCAAATTAAATTTTTGCCATAAATATTTGCAGACCAGCTATATGACCTGAAGACGTCTGCATGTAATGGAGTCCAAGTCCCTTTTGGGCCCATATATACAAAGCGATACTCTGAGCACGAAACATTACATTCACAACCTTCATCAACACCTTGATCTGCTTCACAGTTATAAAGTTTTTGGTTCAGAAAAACTCTGGATCTGTTGCGGGCAATCAGAACGAGTTTAGGCGCCTGCGATTTGAGTAGCGGATATTGGAAAATGGATCTCTTTTTATTGCCATCTTCCTCGAAAGCCCTGCTGAGCATTTTCTGGAAATCCACTATTGTGTGTTTATATGGAGTGAGCGCAGAATTTACCCAGAGATCCTTGTGAAAGCGCAGGCCAATAATGGCCTCCAGGAAGCAATGGGTTTCGGAAGTTATCTCTTCTGTGAAGTCGAGGATATCGTGAAACGAGAGCTGCCTTATGATGTCCCCGAATTTTGCAGTCAGTGCCTTCATGATATTCACTATGTCAGAAGAGCTTGTAATTGTCTCACTGCTTTCGTTGTTTTTACAAAATGTGCTGAAATTATGCCCATTTTGTTTCTGCCGAGTAGCTGCAATCCAAGACTTTATAACACTTTGTAAAAATGAAATGGTTGCTTTACTTTTCCGAAACTGCCTTCTTGCAGTCAGACCCCTGTAATGAGATTGAATAACAGTGGAAGCCTTTTCTTGCCTCACATCTTCAAATTCAGGAACTTCTTCGATCACAATGCCATCATCGTCAACGTCAACGTGATCATCATCATAGTGTGCTCCTAAACCATATGGCCAGTCAGCGTCATCATGATCGTGTTCTCCTTGCCATCTATTTCACCATTGCCCCAAGGAGATAGCATTTACATGAGGTGGCCCCAAGGCGTGAGTAAAGCCTTCTTCGATCACAGGTCCATCATAATCGTCAACTGTTCCTTCATCTGGCCATTCCCCCGAGGGGGGGTACTGTGTTTCTTCAACTTGTGCATTCAATAAATTTACTGGTGCATTCAATAAATTTACTGCATCTTCAAAGAATTTTAACATATTTCCATGGTCAACAGAGTAGGGAAGATTTCCCACAAATAGAATCTTGCTTCCAGCAGCTACCGGTATTTTGGGTCTCATAGATGAGGACTTTCGTTTCCTATGTTTTCTTTTTTTGGTAGATAGTTGATTGCTAGCTTTTGGAGTATCTTCTTCCACATTAACTAATTCTTCAGCAGTAGCATCTTCTTCAAAACAGCCCTGTGCTTCTTTAGCATCCTGAGAAAGATCATTGCTATCTTGTAGAGTTTTGTTCACATTTTCATTTTCCTCATCAATCTCATCTTTTTCTTGTTGACAACCCTGTGGTTCTTTATTATGGATTACTGCAGAATTTTTTTTACAAGTGGTTGTGACTTCTGCATATGATTTTTCTAATTGCTGAAGCTTTTCTTGAATTTTTCTAATCTGCTCAATTTTTTTGGGATCTTCACGTAATGGCACAGTATACGGTAAACAGTGTTCCCGGGCTCGTACACTACGCTCATAGGCTTGTAAGACGATATTATGTGCCATAGCTCTGATAGAGGCTCTGATACCACTGTAGCAGCAGAAGTTGTAGATTTGTTGACTTTAATAGCAAAGTGGCTTTAATTATAAAAATACACAAGAGGTATTTATAATAATAAATATTTATTAATATGATATGAATAAGACAAGATGATTGAATGATTACAATGAGGTCCTGCTTTTATACCCATGCAGGTGACCTTTCACGAACATGCATGTCTTTTAGACATGCCTTTTCAGCTAACTTAATCACTAATTTACATAATTACGATTTAACTATTTAATGACTATATTTATTACATTAGTTATGAATTAGGTTCATAACAAAAGAAGCCACTCCATTCCATGATTTGTGGTCTCTATGTAAAATAGAGGAAACAAGACTAAAGGCCAAAGCTGATACAGGATCAAGTGAAGAGAATCATACCTTTGCAGCCTCATACAGGAAGAAAGGAAGATTCAGAAAATTTGGCCCTCAAAATAAAAGAAGAAATATGGACAACGTACGATGCTTTGAATGTGATGAACTTGGACATTATAAAAGAGATTATCCTAAAACTGGAAATGTCAAAAGGAAAAAGGAAGAAGCTCATGTCATGTATGAAAGAGAAGAACCTGACACTAAAAGATCTAAGAAGGAGGAAGCAAGAGATCTCTATTATGATTGAGATCATCTTTCTCTTTAAGTGATCTCTGATTGTTTGTAAAAAAATGTATGATAGCAATGTACATTAAGAAGCATCTCGAAAGAAGCATGGAAGAAGCTCTCAGTGTAATAACTTCGGGAAAACCTCCCTACTTAAGTAAAGCAGTCATCAGATCAAGGGTCATCACGGGGACAAAGTTTTGAGATATGATGACATATCGATGAAGTAGGTCAAAGGAATGAAGCTCTTCATTCAAGAGAAACCCTTACAGGATGACTCAAGGAAAACAACTATGGGGTATGCAGACTTATATGCTAACTTTGGATGTTGTGAAGTCATGTCATATGGTTGCAGGTAATGAACCTCTGTATTTAGAAGTATGATCTATAAAAGAGTATCTCTCAGTGCACGAACAAGATGAAATCAATATAATATGTCCTCATGGTATAAAAGGAGGCTGTTGAAAGTTTCTGGGAATGGAAAATGTGCAGAATGGAAGAGATCATGAAATGCAACCATGTCTTGAGGCAGCTATCATTCAGAAGCCAAGTAGATGTGACTAAAATATCTCATGGGAAGATATGTAGACTCTGACGAAAGTCTGGAAACCCTTACCAAAAACATATCATTACGAGATGTGTCAATCTGTGTGAAGGATACCAATGTCTACAGGAAGATGTCATGGTGAAAGATCATCACTAAGGTAACTCTCGTTCTAAAAGTTAATATGAATATGTTTATCTGGATGAATCTGTGCAGGGTTGTTAATCATGAGAAAGGATGTATGATCCTTGGAAATGATTCGAAGGAAAGTAGCATGGCATAACAATGGACCAGATAAAGGAAGTCTGATGAATCACTCTCTAATCGCTGACATGACTCAGGATGAAAGTGATGGATGATCTGTGCCCTATGAAGCTAAAAGTTGGAGATTCTTCAATATCGAAATCCATGACATCGAGAACAGGAATTCTTCATGAGCAGCTGGGTGTCTCACCATTGCTGCTGGAGGTCCATGGTTAAGAGGGAGCCTGATGGTAAGTTTCTTACTTGGAAGAAACTTGGTAATTCCTAAGGATGATCTTAGGTACATTCTTTGTATAAGAATGAGTACATTCCCTTGTGGAATAGGTCCTCCCTGGTTGAGAGGGAGAGATAGACACATCATTCTGGTCTTTGGAAGACAGAATGGAGGATTGGGTAATCATCTGGCATCCGATACTCTTTGAGATAATAGTAGTCGGGGACCGATATTCTTTGAGGGCTAGCTACCCAAGATAAGAATAGTCCAAGAAGGTCATACTTTGGGAACACCTGGGTGGAGTATGTACCTTGGAGAGAAAATGACGAAGGTGTCTATAAGTCATGTGTCTCGCCAGCATTGAAGCCCATTGTCTTGTTGAAGAGATGGGGCTGTTAATCAAGGCCTTGCACTAGTACAATGCTGGTTGATATGATGCTATACAGATGTGATTACCAATCCGATTTTTCTTATGAGATTCTTTAAGTTTGAAAGTGATTATGTAACTATATGAATACCTCCCTAGTTAAGAGGGAGTGTTGTAAAATGTAACTAGGTCGGTCTTCATGTTGACTATGTAAATATGAAAAGGAGACAAAGATAATAAAATGTATTTTGTTGTACTTGCTTCATGGGTTTCATGAGCAAGATTTTATTATATAGATAGACTTCTTCTTGATGTCTATTAGGTTCTTGTCTTCTAGGTATAAATAGGGTTAAGTTTCAAAATCATGAAGGATCTAGTTCAGATTGATATGCTCCAAGACCTTGTAAAGAAGCTCTCAACAAGCCTTCTATTCTGTTGGAAGACGAGCTCCTAAAACAGTGAAAACAATGTTGGAATTTATGTGAAGTAATGCCTTCGTAAAATAACGGAGAACATAAACTACAAGTCGGCCTAAATACCAGCTGATTGGTCGGCTCAATAGTTGGACAAGTCATCTATATAAATGACTGTTCTGCGGCTCATTTGGAGGACAATTTTGTGGATCAGTTTGCGGTTGGACAACGTGGAAAAAGGAGCAATTATTGCGGATTAGTCTGAGTTTTAAGAGCAGCAGATGTAATGTGGATTAAAGGTATAGACTGCGGAGTAGTCTGAGGCAAGACAACATTGATAAAGAACAGATCTAAGGACAAGGACAGCGTTGGAAAGGAGCAGACCAAAGGACAAGGACAACGTTTGAAAAGGAGCAGATCTAAGGACAAGGACAATGTTGAATAGGAGCAGATCTAAGGATAGAATTGAATGTGGATTGAAGAATATGAATTAAGGAATAGACAGGAAGAAACAGAAGAATACAGATTGCGGATAGAAGCAGGAAGAGTACAATACAAACTTCTCTAAGTTTTGAAGTACCTAAGGAAAGAATTTGCAAAGGTTAAAGACAGTGATCACAAGAAGTAAGGCTGATCTAAAGGTGGGAAAAGGTAAGGATCCCTAACTACATTACAAGATATTAAGTTACAAGTAAAATCAATTCTGTCTCTACATTTGAATAAGTAATTTGATAATTGACTTGATGAAGGATTAACTGAGAAAATACATAAGCAAGCTCCCAAGTAATTATCAAGAAGAGAATTTTTGTATTAATCACAAGCCCTACAAATTCTAAACAAGAACTAGAAGCGATTCCGCCCACTCTTTCGCTTGCTTGACTCTCTAAGTCCTCCAAGTGCTGTAGACTTGAAAGAAGAGGCTCCTCCTCTAATTGGACCTAATCTAATGCATTTGTAGTTTGCAGATCTATCTCCTCAAGGTTGATTGGTGAATGATCCAAACCTGTCATTATCATGAGACATTGAAATGTAAATTAAAGTTTGAACTTTGAAGTGCAAATCAGATTATGAAAACTTCAAATTTAGGCTCTCACCTAGTATTTGCTTGTTGCGAAATTGTAGATTGTAATGGAGAAATACAAGGTCATTTAAGCGCTTTTGTGTCAATCAATTACGCTTCTTAGAATGTATTTTCTCAAACATGCTCCAGTTGCGCTCACAACCAGAAGCACTGCATGATTGGTTCAAGATTCGAATGCCAAATCTCTTCAAATTTGGCATATCACTACCAAAGTTTTGCCACCAAAGACCTAGCAAGTGGCAAGTGTTTGTGAGTAGTAAGTACTAAATAGTAAAAACTTAAAAAGAAAACAAAATTTAATAAAACATTTAACATACAAAATAATTTTTAAACAAATTTAATGAATTGATGAACCCTTCAAGCCTCAAAGGGTACCTGGCAACATCTTAGTCCTTTCTCGTATAGCACTGGTATAGGCAAATAATTTAGCTGGCATCCTATAATCCTGTAGTTGGGAAAAAACACGGCTTTGAAATTCTAGATCAGGGGAGCACCTTTCAATGCATGTCATAAGTCCTCTGCCAACCTCCCCATCTTCATTAAATATGCTGTTATCATAAAAATACTCTAGGTTTAAGAAGTACCCAACAACATGTAAGGGGGAATGCAATTGCCTATCCCAACGTGCATCAATAATATCCCAAAGAGGCAAATACTTTTCCTCCTCATCCCCATATCTTCTTTTGATGGCCTCCTTTGCGAGATCCATCGCCTCATAAATGTAACCCATAGCGGGTTTGTCACCATCAACCATCCTTAAAGTTCAAGCTTTCAAATTTAATGAAATATGGAACTTCGAAAATAAAAAGAAGCTTGGAATGAAATTTTAAAAATGAAAAAGTTAAAAGACTTGAAGTACCTGAGAACTCTGACAAGGGACTCTGTCACAGCAATAATTTCTTCGGCATCTTTCCAAAAACCGTCATTAAACACAAGTGCAACAATTTCAATGCCTTCAAGGGCCTTGGAATGTTTAGATGCCATCCACTCAAGTCCCAAGAACATCCTATTCAGATTTATCTTTTGCTCAACCATAGATTGCAAAGATATGAAATTTGTTGCAAATCTAGTCACTGCAAGTCGAACAATCTCTTTGCCTTCAATGTATTTTCTCATGGTGTTTAGGACAATAGTCTAGTTGTATAGGTATTTGGTTATGGATTTTTCCTTCTCCACAACCTCATGTATCCAATGAAGCTTAACAATGTCCTCGAGCATTAAATCTATGCAATGGGTAGCACAAGAGGTCCAAAAAATAGTGGGGTGCCTAATCTCAAAAAGTCTATCAGCGACCATATAATTAGCTGCATTGTCAGTGACAATTTGTACAACATGTTCTCCCACTTCCTGAACGACTTCCTCCATCATTTCACAAATAAGTTGTGCACTCTTAACCTTGTCTGAGGCATCCATTGATTTAAGAAACATTGTGCTTGTTGGACAAGATACAAGGAAATTTATTAAAGTTCTATTCCTTTGATCTGTCCATTCATCACTCATGATGGTGCACCTTGTTTCTACCCATGATGAACGGAACTCAGCAAGCACAAGCATGGCATCTTCAACACTCTCTAACAACAAATTTGTCCTAAGGCTCTCTGATGAAGGGGCTTCATATGCTGGACCTGCAACAACAACTACATCAATCATAGCTTGCCAATAAGGACTTCTGGCACAGTGGAAAGGTATGTCAGAATAGTACCAAAAGTTAGCAATGGTCTTCCTTGCCTGACTATGGATATTTTTTTCCAACTAGTGCCATCCAAGGTAGGTTGGGAACTAGGTTTTGTGCGGGGAGCAAAAAAAGTGTTTATGTTTCCACCTCCAGTGTTGAATGCAGGAGGATTCATTTGGCCTCGAGTTTGACTTGGATTTGGAGGCATGTGTGGGAAACTTGGGAAGGGCATTGAAGATTCAACAAAGGGAGATGACAAGGGGGTATTAGAAGAACAATGGTCAGCTCCAAGAGTTCTTATTTCTTTATTTTGCTTTGCTTTCTTCGCATTATGCCGACTCAACATATCAAGAGCCAAGATTGCTTGGTGTTGGACATTTTCACCAACATGGTCGCAGAGACCTATATCATGGCCGAGAATCTTTGCAAGGTGGTACTTGAATCTATAAATGGCTCTACTACGTTTCGTGTTGAAAAATTTTCAGAGGAGCCTGGATTCCCCATGAATATTCTCACAATAGGCCCAAGCAAAGTATTTCTCCCCTGACATTATTGCTGTTTGGCCTGTGGTTAATTTGTGGTTCCTGTAGGGTTGTAAAATTGTAATAGACAAAAAAAAGTAAAAATTAAAAATGATACAAAATGAAAAAAGTTAAAAACATTAAAAGAATGTCACAGGTTGTAGCTTGATGATGTTCATACTTCATAGGCTTGTTCAACAAAAAGATTTCAACATTATTCCTCAATTAATGAAAACCTGGAATTGAATAACAAGAAGATTTCAGTGTTTCACTGTCACACAATATATGATGTAAAGTGGTTGCTAACTTGATGGGATAGAAAATAATAATAGATGCACAGGTAGAGGATATTGTCTATTGAAACTTAGGAAGGGAATGTATCACTGTCACAAACTGTCACATCATTTTGGGGTTCAAATTCTATTCTTAATGAATGTAAAGAAAATATCCTGGATAAGAATTTATGATTTAAGTGTTCTACTGTTACACAATTATCAAGTTACAATGTGGTATAAGAAAGGGTTACCCTTGGAGTTGGGAGCTACATTGAGCATGCTGGGAGCTACAGGAGCATGCTGGGAGCTACATTGATTGTTAAAAACTTAAAACTTAATACTTTTAGTTTATACGAAAGAAATATCTTTCATGAATCATTCCTATTATTATGTTTGGTTAATGGTTGGTTGATATTAAATATAAAAGATACTCTATGGCAGCTGGCCTACGCACGGGAAAAACTTAAGACAAAACTATGAACCAAGATTAAGAACCAACAACTGCTTAGTTGCTCTTTCTTTGTCGTGGCAGAGCAATGTCTTTCTTCGTCGGAGTAGGCAGCTGAGTCGAAGCAGAAGGAGCAGGCGACGTTAGGGCAGAGCGACGTCTTTCTTTCGATGTCAAGGCAGAGTTGAATCAAAGGCTCGAAGTAGGGGAGCAGGCAGTGTCTTTCTTTCGGCGTCGGGGTAGAGTTGAGGTGAGCAGGCAGGCGCAAAGCGTAAGTTTAAAAGTTAAAAAAAATAGGCAGTCTAAGGGTTATGTGATGTGCCCTAACCTAGCCGATTAATCGCAATCCAAATCGGAACTCGTGAGTCTCGCGAGTCAAACTCGCGTTGACCACAAGTCAAACTCAACCAATGCGAGTTTGACTCGTGAGACTCTGATTGGGTATTTTCACAGCTGAGCAGAGTTTAAGTCGCGAGCACTCGCGAGCACTTGCCGAGTGCTGTTTGCTAATACTTGATTACCAATTGATGTAAGGTGATTTACTAATTTTGGAAATTCATACTTGAGATGCTAGACATGACTCTCTATTTTTAGAAAGTCACTCCAAAATTGTCAAAAATGAGTTTTTGTTTAAGGAAATTCATCGCTGAGCTGCCACTTTTAAACACTCCCTCTCAACTAGAGAGGAATTTCTTTCTACATTAAGTATCTTTTCTTTCTCTAATCATCTTTGCTCTGTATCATCTAGAACAATGATGTCTCAATCTAATGAAGAAGAATCATAATAGGGGAGATTCATCTATCACCCTATATCTATTGATCTTCCCACCTTGACGGAAACTCTGGGGGATTACCACTTGTCAACACATGACAAGGATCGCGCACAACCAAGACTCACCTCAAGAGTCAAGTGGTAGAACACTGAATCCACAAAATTTGTCAACACATGACAATAACCAAGTTTCATCTTTGCTTGGGGGGATTACCACTTGTCAATAGATGAAAAGTATCGCAGACAACCAAGCTTCACGACACCCATTGGTCAAATAGGTGGCAATCCCAACAAGCCTAGCTTGTGGGTACGATGCATACTGGGGTATACTCTTGGCAAGTTCCACACTTGATATTAGAGGGGATTGGCACTTGTCAACACATGACAAGGATTGCACACTACCTACAATCAAGAGTTCCCTCAACCTCAGGAGCTCTCCGAGCTCCATTCCCAACCTGTTAGCTCAGACAGGGGGGAAGAGCATAACTCAGTGTTCAAACGTTTGAGGTGTGGGCGAATTTCCTCTCGTCCGTCCGAAAACCAATTACCTCTGTGAGTGCACGTGGCATTCCCAAGTTTATCTCGAGCGTTTTGGGTGCTGCATAATACCTTTCTCTAAGGCCCCAAAACCACCATGGTTTTGCACGTCATGCCACTCACTAGTTGCAGTTCCACGTCGACTCGTCGCTTAGTTGGCCTCAATGTGCCATATAGTTGTCACCCCTGTGACTCTGGTGTTCCAAATGAAATCAAGGGCTTTTGATCCTGTTTGTGCCATATAGTTGTCACCCTCGTGACTTTGGTGTTCCAAATGAAATCGAGGGCTTTTGATCTTGTATCTTCTGACATGCAAAGGCTGAGAAATGGCACACTTCTGGGCACCTTCGTCCTCTCACCTCGGCGTATAGGTGAAAATCAATTGGAAGCCATGAGGGCCTACAAGGCCTATATACAAACAAACGAGGGAATAAGTTAAATTCCAGACCCATGCCCTCAATTACACATGTCCTGGTCAATGCCTTGGTGTAATAGTGTCGATATCCATGTAGGCATTTCTGCATTGATATATTCTTATACATGGATTCATATATCTATTACCTTGGGCCTGCATGCTTGAATTAAAAATCCCCAAACCTTCTGTCATCAGAGTCGAGGCCCATACGTGGCCACACGACCAAACGAATGAAAGGAACAGATGTGGCACTAAATTCACATACATCCAGATCATTGATCGTGTGGTAGCATGGGTTTATATATATTTATACACCCATCTATACACCTATAATTACCTCACGACGCAACCTTCTTGCGCCATATCTCTCTTGTTTTTGTGTTCTCTCTCTTCCTCTCTTTTTGTCTCTTGAGCATTTTTGTTATATGGTTTATTATTGATTAGTGCTATTATAAATCTAAGTGCCATACTTGGTTGGATTAGGGTTTGGTTGTCATCATAGATCTATAGACTATGACTTCAACACTGATCATAGATAAAAAGAGCCAAACCCCAATTGTTTGAAAATGTCTAGAGCTATGTCACAAGGTTAGTCGAACTTCAACCTTGAGGTTGAAAATTCAACAAACCTACTTCTTTTGAGGTTTGGCGAAATTCATGGCCATTGATTGTGTCCATAGCTCAAGCTCATAACCTTGTGTACAACTTGTTACCACTCAAACTAATAGGGGTCCTAGGAGGAGATCCTTGAAGTGCAACTACTAGGTCAACAACAACATTGGAGCGATAGCCCACTGTCACCTCAGCTAAGGCTCCCTACTCTTTACGGACTTCCACCGATGGGAGAAGACCCGGTATAATAAGGATCACGATAATGAGTATATCAATGATAGGATGAAAGGTGATCCTATTGGTCCATTCATAAGAGAGGCTCAAATATATGGCTTACTTGCTTAAGAAACAAGGTGTTAGGCTCTTTAGAAAGGGCTAAGAGGGCACTTGAGCCTAGGTTTAGAGGGTAGGCCTTGACAAGGGGCTTCCTAGACTTAAGGATCCTTATAGAGAAATGGCTTAGATGTAATCCTTGTAGAATATGAGTTGTAAAGTTGTGGGACAAAGAAGCCAAGCAGACCCAAACTAGGTCAAGGGTATGGAGTTGATCACTCAAAGAGGGGCTTGACCTAATTGGGGAGGAGAATAAGATCAAAGGACTAATTTTATTTTGAGATTTGAATGCAATGATCCAAATGAGGACACTAACCCAAATCAACCTAGGGAGAAATGATTCTCGAGCTAGGGGCGATATCTCGAGATTCCACCAACGGAATTGCTCGAAATTTGGAGGACCACTTGAGAAGACCCGAATGCAGTCGTGGACCAATTTTCAAGGTGTTTGGATGGCTACAAAAGATTTTGCTTGATGCCCTAGGTGACCCTCTAGGGTTAGGCCTAGAAATTGGAAAAGTGAGGAAAAGAGAGGTAAATATGACCACCAAAGGGATACGAGGGTCAGTGCTGTTGAATTTTAGTTGAACTGAGAGGGGGGGGGGGTGAATCAGTTCAATACATACATGAGCATTTTTTAACTTTTCATTAGCTTATTTATAGCTTACTTTTATAATCAACCTTAGTATATGAACAGTCTTAATATGTTGCAGCAAGTAATAAATTAATGTGACATTAAACTTATTATGAGAGCAACAAACATTAAACAGATTTGATAAATCATCTCAGCACACAGGCAACACAGATAGAGACAGCAGATATAAGTGGAAACCCATAAAGGGAGAAAACCACATCTTATTATTGTTGTGATGTAAAGGCAAGCTCCAACTCCCTCTGCCTTTGTTTTCTCTGAGCACCAACCCACGAGGCTCAACCTCAATTACGCAAGCTACAACTTGCAAGAGCTCCAACTCCTTCAATTTTAGGCACCAACCTACGGGAAGCTCCAACCTCGGTCGGCTACAACTGACATATCAGCTTCAACTGATGAAGCTTAACTTCCTCAATCTGTATCTAAATATTCATTTACCTCAGATATCAGCTCTGTTCAGTAGCATCTCTTTCTGCTCCTCTCTTCCTTATCTTCAATCTTCTATGCTTTTCATTCTCTATCCTTACTCTCTCTAACCTTTTTTTTTTTTTATGCATATCAAGTTGATATTATATATAGAGTTCATCACATGACTTTTTATATTCCTCAGGGAGTTTGAAGTGAGTAGTCCTGACTTTTTGCCTTCTGCCTTCTCATTTCTTTTACCCGCTCATTCAGAAAAATATAACAATATGCATTAATTTCAATACTACAGTGGGAGTTTTGTTTTCCTACCGGAGACTTGCCAATGCATCACAAACAATAAAAAATTAATTACAACATTTACATTCACATTATTAATTACACATTTCAATTTTACTGAGCTCCTTTTCCGGATTTTGGCTTTACTGGATTTGTCTTTTCTGCTGCTGTTAAGTAGTTGATCTGCATACTTAAGTTCATCATGCCTGCAAAATTCCCTGTGACTTTTTCAGTTCCTACATTCTTTATTTACCTCTGTTAGGGCCAAATTTTCATCCCTGTGTTTATTCACCTGTTCACTGTGTGCACTAGCTACATATATAACTGCTTTTCAGGTTTTATTCTCAAATACATATGAATTTGGGCGATGTCTGTACATTACCATCTCTGTTCTTGGGCTGCCTGTTTACATTCTCTGACCTGGGTAGTTTTGATACTCTATTTACTGAACTGGCAATTAAACCAATGAATCTGAAATCTTTAGCATCTCAAATCTGAGATTTGAGATGTTAATCAAATCCTCTTGCATATATAACCACCTGCCTACATCTTTGTACTCAGTCCCGCTTAAACCTGGCAATTCTTCTAACTGTAGGAACCTCCTTCAAAGATTGTAAAAGCCCCCAGGTTTATGTAAAAACAACTACGCCACATAGAACCCTTACACATATCCAAAACGATGTCATCAAGCTCACATACGATGCTATATCAATCTATGATCACGACCTCCGTTCAATGTTAGATACACTGTTTTCTCATACTACTCTGTCCTCGTCGTCTTAGTGCAAATTCTATATATATATTGTCACTTATGTTCTTTGATTATACGCACGCAGTCATATAACTGTCTTCTTATGCTTACTGGAATGTTCGGACCTTGGAAATTTTAAATATATATATATCGAGCTTTAATTTAACTAAACCACTCATAATGAACCTCTGGCTCCGGGCCCACATATATAAACGATGGCTCAATTGAATACGTGCACCATATTAAACCTTCATATCAATCCCGATGCATATTATTATACATACATATTCTGTGGAGCCCACTTGTTAATGGATTTCTTCAATCGACGGTTGTTATCGCGTCGCACCGCCTCATTTGATCGGACGGATATCGCTCGGCGAAGATGCGCGAACAATAACGCGCGATGGCACGCAGTGAGAGCGGTTTTGCAAATTCGCTCGGGGACACGTGTCACTTGTCCTGTGGAATCGCTCCCAATCTCTTGAATACCACCCACCGTGTAAAGGTGGTGCGATGAAAACCAGAAACCATCTTTACTGTTCACTCTTCGTGGTTCCGCCCTTTTGGCTCGGGGTTCCGCCTAACTTCGCCTTCCGTCGTCCTTTATTATTTAAAAGGGTTCTCCTCCTCGCACCGTCTCAACGCTGATTTCTGCACATTACAACCTCGCTCCTCCGTTTCTTATGTGGAATTGCAACACCATGCCACTGTTAACTTCAATGAATCATAATACATTAACTACGAGCATTCAGGAGTATATACAATAACACAGGGACGGAGTACATTAACTGCAGAGTCAAACATTCTCGCACATGCATAGGGACAGAGTATCACCAGAACTCAATCATACATAGGATTTCAATTCCGTCTTTCACACAAAGATTCCTATTATAGATTGTCCAGAGTTTTATCACTCTGCTCGTATCCTTACTTATGGGATTCAAACTTCAATTACACAGAAATCAATCATCATCCATCAAGAGCCCAAATATTCACACATGAATTAAATCCACAAGGCACAAATATACTGAAACATTTCTTATTTACACAATGAATTAACTTACAACTACTGGCTGGCCAAATCTTCAATCTGATGGCCTTCTTCCCCTATGCAGCTCTATGCAGTTTTCTTAGCAGGTCGGTGCAGGCTTTTCTTTTGCCATCAATGACAACATTTCCAACAAGTGCCTTATTGCTTGGGCTTAATGGAGTCAAGATACACATAGATCATGAGATTTCATGAGCTAATGAGCTCTAATTGACCTTTGCTAGCCTCTCCAATGGCAACGACTAGGTCAATAGAGATTTATACTTAAAATTTGCGAAGGAGACAGTTTCGAGGTCTTTAACCCAAAAAGTTCCTCTAGAAACATTCGCCCAATCTCTCAACGATCAACAAATGCATTTAATTAATTATTCAAGGTCCCAAAAGCATTTAACATTACTTTTAGCCCATACAAAAATAAAGATAACAATGTACATGCAGCTAACCAGTAAAATAACAAGAATAACATTGAAATTTCAACCTACATGAGAGAGAGATTATATCCATTTTTCAAATTCGCATTAGAGAAGCTCCAAAGACAATAGCGAAATGCAAACATCAGAGTGCATCAAGAAAAGCTCCAAAAATTCATCCCACCAAAAGGTGCGAAAATCTCATAAGAGATACTAATCCAATTCAAGTGATGATCGAAGAATGAATCAACTCTCATCTATTTATACAATCTCTAATGAGTTCAATTTAGCTAATTTGGCCTAATTGAGCCCCTAAAATAAAATAATGTGCATAATAACAATATTTTTGGTGACAAGCCCACCAAATAGCTCAATAATACAAGAATAAGCCTCTCAAGGGGGTTGAATGATCAACCAAGTGTGTCGTTGGGCCTTTGAGGAGGCATAATGAAGTCCAAGGGGTGCCGTGATGAATAAATGGACTCCAAACATAGTGGACAAGGGGTTGGTCCTTTATTTTCGAAGCAAAAACCTCTAGTGCTCCCAAGTGGGTGTGGGGGCACAAGGTCATCCTCATGGGTCTCCAAATGGATCATAAGTGCCTGTAGATCATCCATAAGGGCTGGAATGATAACATAAGCCCTCCCTGCAACGAGGGACAATCCTCTGGATCCTAGAACATCTGCCAAGTGTATGGTACACTTCTGGAGTCGGCTAGGCATGGTAAACCAAGTGCATCATCCTTATCTTAAAGGTGGAATAGGAGCAATCAATGAGCGTTGCTGGGGACCCATGAAGTAATCTCGGCTATGGTGGATGCCCATGGCTCTCAACGCTCACCCTACAAGTGCTAATGTGGCCCTCTGAAGGGCTAGGACTCCATATAGGGAGACCAAGCTCCAAATGGGGATCCACCTGCAATCCTGCATAAGATCCAATGTATTCCCTTGCCCTCCAATACATCAAATCATTAGAATAATCAAGTAAAAGAGCTTACAAGTCATGGAATCAATGGGGCACTTCATGGTGGCATGCCCTTCCATAGTGGGCTTTGGTATGCACAAGTGTCTCCAAGCTCAATAGGGGGTTAGCCAAGGACCCTATTAGGTGGTTTCAACCTCTAGAGGGGGTGACATGTCCGTGGTACATCCCTTAAATGGTAGGTGGCAAAAGATATAATAGTGGAGGAGAGTGGGGATAAGGGGAAATCATCCAAACCACATGCCATGGTTCATGGGTAGCTATAATAAGGGAACCCCACACCTGGGTATATAAGTGTAGGAGGGAGAAAATCATGGTACATGAGACTTGAGTTACCCCGACCTTTGTCTTTCCACCCTTCTTCATATGCCTTTTGCCTTTTATTGATTTTTCTTCATAACTGCTCGAGGCTCCAGGGGATGAGAGCATGATGTGTAATATGTAGGAGTGAATACCTCCTTAAGGTCGAGCGGTTCATCGCCCACCAGGGGTTGGGACAATCATGTTGAGATTTTGTGTATTTGGGGTAGCATCAGTTGTGCTCTAGGTCCCAAATTTTGAGGAAGGACTAGAGTTCACCTGATCTACAAGACCCAGAAATGGATTTGGGAAATTTCATCTGGTTTAGGAGATATTAAATTAATTAATTATTTTAATGTATTTCTAAGTTAAACCTTAGGAAAATAAAATAATTAAAGTGAATTTAATTAAACATGTGATGAAATTGTCTTAAGTCACACGGATCAAGCTTTCTTTTAATCTTAGGCATTGATTAAAGATTTAATCTTGGTCGTTGATTTGTCAACGAGAAAAGTATAAAGGAAAGGCTTGGGGTCATTTGTAAGACACACAGAGGCAGAGCACTGAAGCTAAGCTGAGATTCTAGGGTGGGGTTGCTAAGAATTCTCAAGTGTTTCAGTTGCAGAGAGGGGAATTTAGACCAGGGGGATGATCGATCCGGTCTAGGCCACAAGCCGGAGAGAAGAGATCAGGAAAGACAACGCGGAGGAAGGCGGCGACGGGGACGGCGTGATTTTCGGGGGAAACCCTTCGGGGGATTACGCGAGACCCTTGGGGGCGGCGTGGTGACTTCCGTCACTCGGTCGGTTTGAAGTGAGTCCTTCCCGATGACTACGGCGAGCATTTGGAGGCTAGCCAAGGCGGACACAGAGCCCAGCAGGGGCTTTAGAGGCTGACGCAGTGTCTTTCAGGGGCAAATTTGGGGTTTCTAGGCCTAGATCTGGTTGATTTCTATAAATCTCATTTGAGGGTGTGGATCAGTCAATATTTTTGGTCTTAGATCAGCCAGGTGTTGTAGATCTAGATTTTTCTCTGTAGGGTTTTCCAGATCTGGAACCCAGATTTGTGTATTCAGAAATATTCTTAATAATAGAGCTCTCCACGACCGGAGAATAGGTTTTCCCACATTGGGTTTTAGGGGACGGTTGTCAAAAATAACTTTTTCACTTTTTCTATTTGTGCATGTGCTTATTCTAGATCTGAATTGGTAGAGATCTGTTATGTGTTTTGCTTTGATGTTAACTTGAATTTATTCAATTGATAACTTGTATAAGTAGGAGAAGCTTAACCGGATTAACAGAAATAATTTCTGCATAAGAATTAAGATTCAAAAATTTCTACATGGTATCGGAGCAATTGTAGATCTAGAAGGGTCACCAGCTGAAGAATCTAAAGGATCTAGCTGCAGAAAGCAGTTGGAAAGGTAGCAGAAAAGCAGATCTAAAGGGACAGCGCAGTTTACAGGGGGAGATTCACGCAGAGGGAAGGGTGACGTTGTCCAGAGCTATGTCCTAGCAAGCCCACGCAATCACTGCGCAGAGGCAGCTCAAAAATGCTTATTTAGTTAGGTACGGAAACCTTGACTAGTGTGATTCGTTGAATCTGTTAGATCCGGAAAAAAGTACGCGAGAAATGTTGCGAAATTCGGAAAATTTGGTGGGGTTAAACACGAATTTTCAGATTTTTAGCCTTAGCACAAGTTACAAAGTTTGGGAAGAGATTAGTTTCTCAGAGAGTTTCTTGCCAAAGGAAACTTGTAGTTTGGTCAGAGGATCAAAGAAGAAGCTAAATCATAGTTGATTTGGTAGATTTTCAGGAGGAAATCAAGTGTCGAGGAGGGAGCGAGAGGGTGCCCAGTTGAAAAGGACCTAGATCAGTCTCTAGCATGAGAAGAAGACTCAGACACATTACGACGATGGCTCCTCATGGGCTATTGATCAGGATAGGCTAGAGGGCCTCTCAAACTTTTCGGTTTGGAAGGCAAGGATCCTGATTGTCCTTAAGGCATACGGTCTAAGAGACTATGCAGAACAGACTCTAGCCACACCGACAGATGCGGATCTCCTACGGAAGCATAGGGAAGCTGCTGGGCATGCCAAGTGGCTGATAATGGATAGTATCAAGGACCATATTGTACCACACATAGTTGAGAAGAGGACAACTAACGAAATGTGGAAGGCCTTGACTTCCTTGTATGAGGGAAAATCAGTCCAAAGAAAGATGTTGTTGGAGGCCCAAATGTGGTCATTCATGATGACCAAGGGAGAAGACATCGAACATTTCCTCTTTAGATTGCAGTCAATCAAGGATCAGCTGACTGCAACGGGTGCAACCGTAGATGATGCAGTGATAGTTAAGATGATGCAGTGATAGTTAAGACTGCCCTCAATGTAGTCACAGATGAGTGGGAAACCTTTGTCCAAAGTATCTTGGGCAAAGCGGACCTCCCAGATTGGGACAACTTGTGCGGCAAGAAGAACTACGCAGATTCATCAAGAAGCAGCACAACCTCGGTTGAGCAAAGTAAAGAAGGAAGGGGAGGAAGATGCAACCTTGGCATCAAAGAAGCAACCAAAGAAGAAGAAGGATCTTTCAAAGATCAAGTGCTTCCAATGTGGCGAAATGGGACATTTTGCCAGCCATTGTCCAGAAGATAAAATGGACAAGGAAGCATCTTCTTCCAAGGCAGCTGTGGCAGATGATGGGTTAGGAGATGATGTAGCCATGAGTGCTCATGAACCACAAAGGTGGGGTGACATGGATCTGTAGAGGATCTACAGAATGTAAGGTGGGATCCTTGAGCAACTCATCTCTTGGATTACAAGCAAGCTACGACAGCCTTAAGATAGTAGCAGAACAAGTGGAGTAGTGGGTGCATAGATCACAAATGAGGCATAAGTTGAGGCAGATCTAGAGGCTGGGAGGAGTAGCGCAGAGCATAGCAGTAGCATAGAATAAGTAGCAGTGCAGAGGCTGATGTGACTTCAGCGGTGCAGTGTAGTACTTCTTACATAGTGTAGAGCCACAACAACATAGAGAGCTTTAGAGGGACAACACAGTGCAGCAACACCGCACTAGATTTCAACACAAGGAGCTGATGTGACTTCAATATTGTAGAGGGATTCTTATTATGCAGGTATATTTGTAGTTGTGCATCATTCTCTAGATGCCAGCACAAATCTATAGCCTATGGAGCTTCAGTGATAAGGATGCAGCTCATCTGACTTGTCTGTCAAATATTGGGTAGGAGATTCAGTTGTTTCTCTCAACAACTGAAGTTGCGGTGCGATAGATGCAGAGTGTGGCGGTCTTGTAGGCGGCTGAGATGCAACATATTGAGAGGGAGCTGCAGTACAGTGGTTGCAGTGGCAGTGGCAGAGTCATGGGCAGCAGTACAGAATGGTAGCAGTAGTGCAGAGTTGAGTGGTAGGAGGCCAAGCTTCAGCAGCACAGAACCAGTGCCCAAAATCATGTAATGCATAAGTGTGATGTATTGCTAGAGCAAACCCTTGATGCTATAAGAGGGAGTGTTGAGATTTTGTGTATTTGGGGTAGCATCAATTGTGCTCTAGGTCCCAAATTTTGAGGAAGTACTAGAGTTCACCTGATCTACAAGACCCATAAATTGATTTGGGAAATTTCATTTGGTTTAGGAGATATTAAATTAATTAATTATTTTTATGTATTTCCTAAGTTGAAACTTAGGAAAATAAAATAATTAAAGTGAATTTAATTAAACATGTGATGAAATTGTCTTAAGTCACACGGATCAAGCTTTCTTTTAATCTTAGCCATTGATTAAAGAGTTAATATTGGCCGTTGATTTGTCAACGAGAAAAGTATAAAGGAAACGCTTGGGGTCATTTGTAAGATACACAGAGGCAGAGCATTGAAGCTAAGCTGAGATTCTAGGGCGGGGTTGCTAAGAATTCTCAAGTGTTTCAGTTGCAGAGAGGGGAATTTAGACCAAGGGGATGATATGATCCTAGGGTCTAGAATACACAAGAAGCAGAGAAGAGATTAGGAAAGACAGCGCAGAGGAAGGCAGCAGCAGACGACAGCAATAACAGACGGCAGCAACAGCAGAGGACAACAGACGACGGCAACATCAGCAGCATCAAGGACATCGTGATTTTCAGGAAACCCTTCAAGGGTTACACAGAGATCCTTAGGGGCAGCGTAGTGACTGCGTCACCCAATTTGGGGTAATGTAGCCCCTTCCAGTGACAACGCTAAGCATTTGGAGGCCATCCAAGGTTGACACAGAGCCCAACATGGGCTTCAGAGGCTGACGCAGTGTCTTTCAGGGGCAGAACTGGGGTTTCTAGGCCTAGATTTGGTTGAGTTCTGTAAATCCTGTTTGAGGGTGTGGACCAGTCAGTATTTTTGGTCTTAGATCAGCCAGGTGCTGCAGATCTAGAGTTTTCTTTGTAGGGTTTTCCAGATCTGGAACCCAGAGTTGTGTATTCAGAAATATTCTTAATAATAGAGCCCTCCAGCAGCCAGAGACTGGTTTTCCCACATTGTTTTTTTTCGGGGACAGTTTGTCCAGAAATAATTGTGTCACTTTGTCTATGTGTGCATGTGCTTATTCTAGATATGAATTGGTAGAGATCTGTTATGTGTTTTGCTTTGATGTTAACTTGAATTTATTCAGTTGATAACTTGTATAAGTAGGAGAAGCTTAACCGGATAACATAAATAATTTTTGCATAAGAATTAAGATTCAGAAATTTCTACAAATCCTGGGTCCCTTAATGATAGAGGGGGCTCATCTAGGGTCCATAGGAACCAGGGTGATGGCCATGGATAAGGGGTAGAGCTCATGTTTTGATTTTTCCCATGTGATAAATTTGTATGTCCTGGCCATCTTTTGCATTTTGTGGTACATTTCCTGCTAAGAGTGGCCAAATTATGCTTTTTCTTTCTTTTAAGCTGCATCAACCTCCGAGGCATTGTTCCAGGCCCGACCCAATGTGTGGACAAGGGGAGAGGGAGGCTAACCCTATGTGGACTTGGATGGGAAAATAGATGAATGGGGCTAAAATGAATGGAAGGGGAGTGATGTAGGTGGTATCGGGAAGTGGGACCATGCAGCCAAAATCGGGATTTCGCATTAGTGCCAACCCAAAAGCCAAATGGTCAGTAAAGGAGATCCCACATGATTAGGATATAAGGGTAACCACAAAATCAGGCAGTGGGGACAAGAATACAAGCCTGACCCATTCTTTCCGCCGAATGCCCCCACCAATCCATGCCCAAAAGTGCCCATGACAAGTAAGAAAAATTAATCAACTATACCAATGAAAAGCCATACCTTTGGGGTTGGGAGGCCTACCTTCAAATAAACATTCATGACAAGTGGTTGAGGGACCACATGGCTGGCTCAGGTGGTAGAGACAATGACACATTGAGCTATCTTGTGGCTTCAAGGGGCTGCTAGCGGCTGATTGAGGACTATCTAGGAGATAAATTTTCTCCTATATACACTACCCACAAGTGGTGGGTAACACAACTCAAGCTTGTAATCTGTCCTTGCAGTTTTCCAAGTCGGTGATAACATTTTCTATGTTTATTGATGGTGATTTCCTACTCTCTCTCTCTCTCTCTCTATATATATATGGGTGAACCTAATGGTGGACCTCATCAAAAAATTCAAACTTGAATTGAACCTTATTATTGCCAAACTCAAACCTGACCTGTGTGACTTAGGCTTAGAGTGACGTCCCATTCAGTTTTGAATTTTCTTTGTTTCTTGTCTCTGAAGATGCTCAGGGCACTACTTCGTTGCTATTATTATTTGTACTATAGAGTCACATTAACCTTCTTTGGTCACTTATGAACTTTAATATAATATGGTATATTTCATAGCAGTTCTCTAGTACTTACATGTTATCCTTAAGTCCCCTTTCCCCGTCACACAAAATTTGATGTAATATAGATGTATTTCCAGGATGCACTTATACTTTGGCTATGGCTTAATAGTTTTAGTTGGATGAATTTTTTTTGGCTTAGTGTTCATATATTTGTTTGTCAAGTTTGCAAGCTTTTATTTATAAAAAGCAATTTAAGAGCACAATTTTGAATGATAAGGACTATGTTATGGATGACAATGATGCTAGATCATTATTTTTGTTGCATTAATTTGATGTGTTTGCTGTTATTGGCCGTATGCACTTATGCTTTGAAGGTTTGACTATGGTTTAATTGTTGATTCTTTTGAACGTTGATAGGATGTGGCATCCAAGCATGGCCTGTTATTAGTGGACACAAAGTATGAGTTTGGAAAGGCAGCGGATGGTTCAATCCTTTTAATTGATGAGGTCAGTGTTGTTGCCCTTCCTTCAAATTAATCAACTACTTTGAAAATTTTGTTTTTTTGATTTGAATGATGCTTTTCATTGTTTAGATTCATAGTGTGATAAATGTCATCTTGTATTTTCCTTTTGTTGTTTTCATGCATTCATAAACTAAGTTTTTGAGATGTTAACTGTGCAAAACTTTTACGCACTACAGCAATTAGCTAAACTAAAAAATTTTCACCTCTTTCCTAGAGGTTTCCTGGATTTTAACTGTGGATTTTCAGCCCTTGGACTGCTATGCAACATTAACAAAACGAGCAATAGAAGACAATATTTGTCCTTTTAATAACTCCTATCAACAAGTTAATCCAAGAGAAAATATATCAAAATCTGTCCACAAGCTTCATCCTGCTAGGGAAATCTTATCATGCATCGAACAGATCTGAAATTCACTTTATGACAACTGTAAATAAAGCAGTAAATCTTCCCTATCTTCTTCAATGTTAATGTTAAATCAGTTAACAACTTCATTGTTAGATTATGTCAAATCAGCAAGACATACAAGTGCTGTAAATTACCAAACCATGAAGAAATAAATGGCTGAAAATAAAATCTCCAATAGAGACAATTTTGGATAGTTGGAAACTTGATGTAGATGTATAAAGATGAAGTTTATGTACATATTGTAGTCTCATCTCAAGCCTAGTACAATCCTTGAGCTCTCCAACCCCCAAGCTAGGGAAAGCCAAAATTTCCTTAGCTCACATCAAGGATCTCTGATAAGCATCACACAAACATGTCCTCCAAAGCAAGACATCCCCTCTTCTTCTCCTCAATAAGTACAACATAAGGTTTCTTAACAAAATCCTAATCTCTAAGTCTCTAAGGGATGAAATCCTAACCATAGAATTCAAGATGCTCCAAAAGCTCCAAGAAACCCTAGTAACTCCAAAACAAGAAAGATAAGTACAACAGAAGATGCACAAGAGAATCGAAGGCTTGTGTGCTCCCCTTAGTCACATCTCCGATGCAAGATAACCAATAAAAGTTAGAATAATAAGATCATTATCTCCAACATATTCTTCACAAGAGTAAACTCTAGTGTCTCACAAGAGAAAGCTTCCAACAAAGATGTCCTCTTTCCCTTTTATAACTCCTAGGGTTTCCTCTTTAACCCTAGTGTCTCACTCCAAAATGAAAAGTACAAATATAAGAGTACAAATGATGATGAAATGAAAAGACTCAACCCTTCCTCTACATATATGAGCTGTAAGGGAGGCCAACATTATGTGTGTGAGTCTACACCCTTATCGGAAATCTACAAAGCCACCAATAGGATCACAAATGTTGAGTGCTACACTCCAAGGGTACACATATCAAGCTCTAAGGTGATGCCATACACAAGCTAGGCTGCAATGCAAGGTTGCCACACAAGATGTTTCCAACGGTAATATGAGCCTCCAAGAATTCCAATTCTCCTCCTAAGCCATTTTCTCAACTAGTTCCACTCTCCTTGCATGAACATTGTTGTAACCTAGGCATCCCCAAGTTAATTCCATGCCTCCATACAAACATCCAAGCTACCCCATGTTGTTTAGTGCTCAACACCCTACTGTATGGTTTCAGATACGCCAATGCTGTGGAGTCTCTGGAATAATGCATGTTTCCAACGGTCATATGAGCCTCCAAGAATTCCAATTCTCCTCCTAAGCCATTTGCTCAACTAGTTCCACTCCCCTTGCATGAACATTGTTGTAACCTAGGCATCCCCATGTTAATTCCATGCCTCCATACAAACATCCAAGCTACTCCATGTTGTCTAGTGCTCAACACCCTACTGTATGGTTTCAGATACGCCATTGCTGTGGAGTCTCTGGAATAATGCCTCCCTTGCTACCGAGTCAATCACTTTGTGGAAGTCTACAAAGAAATTGTAAACCTTTGAAGAGTGATGATGAGCATCCTCAATAATGGCTTAAAGTGTGATGATGTGCTCAATCATATGGTAGTTAGAGTATTAACTTGCCTGTCCTTTAGCCCCGAGATGATGTCTCTCTAGTTCCTCATAAAGCAACTAGGTTAGGACTGTGGCGTAAAGCTTGGAAAATGTATGATCCACCATGATAGTCTTGTAGTTGTTGGGATCAAAACTGGTCCTTGATTTGTGGATTAGATGAATAATGTGTCTGGTCCAAGAGGGGGGGAAACTTGAACATACCACATGATTAAATAAATCAATGATATGGGAATCAAGAGACTGGACGCCATGCTTAAGGAATTAAACTTGGAGCCCTGTAATGTTCCCTATGGATTAATTTCCTACGGAAGGACAAAGTAGCCTATCCAACCCTATAGGTTATAGTCTTGATAAAGGGGGAAAACCCAATTCTCCAATGTTTGGGGCAACATTGGGTAAATCTGGGTCGGCTAGGGAAAAATGCCCAAATTGGGGGTTGCACTTGCAACCCCTCACATTAGAGTGAACCCCATGACAAAATCTATAAATAGAGGGGGGTTGGAATCATTTTGGATCATCAATTTGGATTGGATTATTTCTGATTTTCTTGAGCCTGAGGCTCTGAGGGTTTTAAGACCCATTTTCTTTTGATTAGCTTCGGTGGAGGTGATCTCACCCTCTTTGTCTAGTTTTGGTGGAGCTTATCCCACCCTACCTACAGGGTTGATACCATGCTTAAGGAATTAAACTTGGAGCCCTGTAACGTCCCTTATGGATTAATTTCCTACGGAAGGACGAAGTAGCCTATCCAACCCTGTAGGCTGTAGTCTTGATAAAGGGGGAAAACCCAATTATCCAATGTTTGGGGCAACATTGGGTAAATTTGGGCTGGCTGGGGAAAAATGCCCAAATTGGGGGTTGCACTTGCAACCCCTCACATTAGAGCGAACCCCATGAGAAAATCTATAAATAGAGGGGGGTTGGAGTCATTTTGGATCATCAATTTGGATTGGATTATTTCTAATTTTCTTGGGCCTGAGGCTTTGAGGGTTTTAAGACCCATTTTCTTTTGATTAGCTTCGGTGGACGTGATCTCACCCTATCTAATCCTCTTTTTCTAGTTTTGGTGGAGCTTATCCCACCCTACCTAGACACTTCTTTTCTTTGTTTTGGCACAAAAATTGTTTTTGAACCACACAGATCTATCCAACACAACAAGGTCCTCTACAAACAACGAGATTCAGGCAACAAGTTCATCTGGCAACAAGATTCAAAGGCTACAACCATTGACTGCAACTGCCGTCGCAGGCCGCAGGGCCGAAGTTTTAGTTTAAAACTAGGGAAACAAGGAAATTCTAAGCATCTATCATGGTTTGTGACAACTGAGGTGTAGAATCATTGTTGTGGATATTTTGATTGATGAAAAACCACTGTATATAATCAAAATCTCTGGTATATTGGCCCTAATGGCAGACTTATGTGTTGTAAAATTTATTGTTGTAGTATCTCTGCTTGGAATTGGATGAATACCTACGTAAATTGTGAAATATTCTAATGTTTAGCCCTAATCTAGTGTGGTTTATCATATTGTAATCCCTATTGATGTATTATTATTGAAAGTCTTTATATTCATGCACTTTATAAATGATTGTCCACTATATATGAATAAATGAATGTGCCTTGTTATTGATCTACGAAACCCTATCCAAACAGAGAAACCCTAAGGGAATAAAATCTCCTTGGAATATTACAGTGGTATCAAAGCTGGCTCTCTTGCTAGCCTGGGGGGTCATGTGAAAATGTGGCAGTAAGCATTAGTTTCCCCCTCGGGGAAGGAGAATGCCAGGTTTTTGCAAAAATTCGAAGATCGTGTAAGGATAATATAGAAAGGGGAGAGCGAATTGAAGCATGGATAAAGGCACACCCGAAATATTGGTCATGGCTATGTCCTCTGAAAAAGAACGAAAAACTTGTTCAAGAAAGGACAATGCTTCTAAGGGCACATGCACTTATGTCTTCATCACCAATGAGGTCAATTAATGCCCCATACAAGACTTTTAAGTTGAAGGATAAGGGCACACAACAGAAAGCAATCAAGAGAGGCTGGAATGATTTTTGGGCTAGTTATAGGAAGGACAGATTAGGTGCTACTGATGGTAAGTCCAAGACAGGAAAACATGTTGAGAAATCTATGGCAGCTGGATTAGGGTGATTTCTCTTTTGTTTGATAACTGCTTGTGATGTTCTTTGCTTCAAGTTGTAGTGTTTATAATTAGCTTCTTCTTCTTTTGATTATTATAGTATTCTTATCATCAAACGACTACAAAACTATGAAGATCAATAGAACAAGAGTGTTGAAATATGTAACTAGGTTTGGTCTTCATAATAACATGTGTAATTATGATTTTATGTATTCAATGAAAGAGAAAAGTAAATTTATTATTGTAAGTCTTGAGGCATGGGTTTCATGCTCATGAGAATTTATAGGTAAAGCACCCATTGAGTGCTTCTAGGTGTTTTATAAAGTCATTGAGTCATTGTCATGTATGAATGACCCATTTGGGCATGTTACATATTCTAAGAAAAATTATTTGAGTCAGATTAGAGTCAAAAGACCCTCCAAGACCATGTCAAACATGCAAGCATCAAGTCGGCCTAAAAGGAGCAATTCGACCCCATGTGAAGCCTATATAAAGAAGACCTCAACCTCATTTGAAGACACTTCACTCTCACACACAAGTTCGATGATAAGGACAAGAAGAAGTGTGAAGTAGAGGAAGTCAAAGGAAGGAGGAAAAGTCGAGCTATTTTGGATTTGTTTTTGGGCTACTTCTCTCCATATGTGCGAAGGAATTAGGGCACATATTGCTGCAGTGAAGCCGAGTTGCAGAAGTGAAGCTAGGTCACCAACAAGAGTTGTTCTGGAAGCTGAGTTCTCTAGGAGAGAGAATCCACCCAAGCGAAGAAGAGAAGTTGGAATTTCCGGGCAAGTGGAAGTTGCAGTTTCTAGGCAAGTCGAAGTGCAGTTTCTAGGCAAGTCGAAGTTGCAGTGTTTGAAGTTGCATTTGTAGAGTAGGTCAAAGTTGCTGGAAGGAGAAGCTATTCAAAGAGGAAGCATTGACCTGGTCTTGGAGAGGTTCTTGGTTAAGGGTCTAGGTCTTTGAATTCATCAATTGAGGATTCTAAAAGAAGAATTATGGTGGGTTTTCCTCTCAAGTTGTAGAGGTTTTGGCCCTGGATGATCACCTACATCTTGTGTCCTTTGACTCATTGTTCTTTATGGTTAGGTAGTTGTTTGATGAAGATAAACACTAATAAGTAACAAGTAAAAAAGAATCTAATTAAGAAAAGTAAAAATACTTCATAAGCAGTGAACATTGTAAGAAAAATCACCTACTTTTGCTGCCCCTAGATTTCTCAACATGGTATCAGAGCTAAGGTGACAAAGTAAGGAAGGGCAGCTCAATAAAGGACACTCAAGGATCGAAGTTCGAGAAAAGTGTGAAGGACATCAAAGCATCAAGAAGAATTATCTCATATCCAAGTCACTTCAAGGACAAGGATCACATTATCATCTTAAAGGAAGTCAAAACCCTAGTTCATTCAAAGAAAACATCTACACTTGGAACTTTCTTAAGACCCTTGCTCTATTGTCACATCGAAGAAGAAGATCTCAAAAGACCCTCAAGCAAAGGAATTCAAATCATAATATATTGAAAGGGAAGCAAGATCAAAGGCGTTGTCATCATCTTCAAAGATATCAAGGCAATCTCCCTCTCATTGAAGCAAAGTATTTCATCTCAAAAGATAATCCTTATTTCAAACATCCTTGAAGAAGATCATCCAAAAAGCATCAGGTCATCATCAATCATCATCAACAAAGGGATCAAGTTGAAGAGTTCATCTTCACTTGAAAAGTAAGTATTTTTATTTCTATGATTAAATCTAGTAAAATGACTTCATTTTGCAAGGAGATCAACAAGTTGGTTGGGTAATGGAACTTCCTTGCATGGAAAAGGAGGATAAATTTAATCCTCAAAGAAAATGAAGTTATTGATCATGTCAATGGCAGATTCTGCAAACCATCTGAAGGGAAAGCACTATCTAAATATATGAAAAAGGAACTAAGGGCTCAAAGGATACTTATAGAATCCATCAAGGATTCCCTCATCCCCTATGTAGCAGAGTTGGAGACATCAAAAGGGATATATGATAAGCTAGTAGAACTATTCTCTGAAAGCACAATAGGAAAAATCATATCACTAAGATCTGAACTATACAAGTTGAAAGCATCAAAGGATGGAGGGATATCCACTTGTCTTACCAAAGCATCACAAATAAGGAATCAACTTCAAGAATTAGGAGAGATGATATCCGATAAAGAAATGATTACCATTGTTCTAAATGCACTAACTGATGAACAAGATAACCTTGTATGAAAAGCCTATGAAGAGTAGAAAGCTATCCCATTCAATAATTTAGGGTCACTATGCAAGATTGAAGAAAGCAGGTTGAAGGCAAAAAGTGGTATAGGATCATATGAGCAGGTTCAAACATTTGCTGTCATGTCTTGAGGAAAAGGGAAATTTGGCAACTTTGGTCCTCAGAAAAAGAGTAAGGTCAATACATCGCAGATCCAATGTTATGAATGTCACGAATATAGGAACTACAAGAGAGATTGTCTTAAGCTCAAGAAGGACAACAACAAATGAAGAAGGGAAGAAGCCAATATCACTGAAGAAGTGGAAGAAGCTGAAAAGAATAAATCCAAGGAGGAAGTAAAAGATCTCTACTATTATTGAGATAAGTCTTCTCCACCTACTTCTTTTCAATATTTGTAAAGTATAGCTATCATGGTAGGATTCATTAGAAGCATTATAGGATGTATCTTGTTAGGAGATGACATCATAGAAGCATATGATTGAAAGCAAGAGCTCGTGACATCATCATAAAGAAGCATGAAAGATAGCTGAAATAAAAGTCTATGGCTGTCACCTATAGAAGGATGTAGCTCTTGGTAACCTCATTAGAAGCATAAGTAGTACTTATGGGAAAAATAAATTCATCTAGCATAGAGCTCATCATACATCATTCAAAAGGAGCATTTGATGGATGAGGATGATCAATATCCTTTGTTAGAACCTTCATTGGAAGGTTCACCTACTAGAAGAAGCAAGTGTCTCACCTAGAATTCCACCTTGTATGGGATTCATGGAATGATGGTATGATGTCAGAAGAAGTAAAGCAGGTCAAGGGATTGAAGTTCTTTAAATCAAGGAAGCTGCTGAAGGAAGTCTAGATGACCAAAAGGAAAAGATGAGGTATGTATGCTTGTATTTGATAAAATTGAGTGATGTCATATAGTTGCAAATAGCATGGATAAATGCTTCTATGTCATGAGCATGATCAAAAGAAAATGATCTCCTCCTTCGGAAGAAAGCATGAAGTCGTGGTTCACATATTGACTATGATAAAATCAACATTATAAGGCCTCATATGGAATATGAGGTGGTTGACAAAAACGAAGAAACTATGGATGGAAGTTCCTGTGATGCAATATGTGAAGAAAGTAAGGAAAGATCGTAAAAGATGCAACTATGGTCACATAGAAAAGGAAATCAAGATATGATGATCTAGAGGAATTGATCGTGACATCTCTAGGGAAAAGGTATGAAGACTCCGAGGAAGTCTGGAAAGGAGGATGACCTTTGACATGTAATATCTTTTTGGGGGATGTGTCGATATGTATGCAAGATGTTGATCTGACAACAAGCTAATTTCATTATGAAAAGACCATCAGAAACGTAAGTTTGATTTAGTGTTCATTCTTGATTTTTAAATAATATCTGGATGGGCTAATGCAGGGCTACCGAAGGAAGAGTTATAGATGTCATCTACAACTGACACTCATGTGGTAGGATGAAAGGTCCTGAAGGAAACATGATGCAAAGAAGGTAGCAAGGCATGAAGGAAAGGCCAGTTATGGACTAATGGGTCACTTTCCAATGAAAGAAAGGATGACATGACTGACGTGATTCATGGATGAAAGTGATGGATGGTCGATACCCTACGAAGAAGTCCCAAAAGGACGAAGACTCCTAAATATAGAAAAAGAAGTTTCATGACATCGAAAGGAGGAGCTCTTCAAGCAGTTGGTTGACCCATGATGTCCACCTAAAGAGCTATTGGAAGCAAGTCCATGATTAAGAGGGAGCTTAGGTACATTCCTTTTATAGGAATGGGCATATTCTCCCTAGTTAAGAGGGAGAGATAGGCACATCATTCTTGTCTTCACTTTGGAAGATAGAATGGAGGATTGGATAAGCATTTGACATCTGATACTCTTTAAGGATGTGTTAGGGAATCCAAGATAAGAGTAGTCGTAGATGATCGATATTCTTTGAGGACTGGGAAACTAAGATAAAAATAGCCCTGGTAGAACATACTCTGAGAAAACCCGCGTGGGGTATGTTCCGAGAGAGATGATGATGAGGGTGTCTATAAATCGTTGGTCTCGCCAACGTTGTGCTCTTATCTTGTGGAGACATAGAGTTGTTAGTTAAGGCCTTGCTATGTGACAATGTTGGTTGATATGATGCTAAATAGATGGGTTATCAATTTGACTCTTCTTATGAGAATTCTTCACATTGAGAATGTCTGAGTACCTTGTATGGATTATGAATACCTCCCTAGTTAAGAGGGAGTGTTGAAATATGTAACTAGGTTCGGTCTTCATAATGACATGTAATTACAATTTTATGTATTTAATGAAAGAGAGAAAAATAAATTTATTATTGTAAGTCTTGAGGCATGGGTTTCATGCTCAAGATAATTTATAGGTCAAGCACCCATGGAGTGCTTCTAGGTTTGTTATAAAGTGATTGAGTCATTGTCATGTATGAATGAACCATTTGGGCATGTTAGATATTGTAAGAAAAATCTTTTGAGTCAAATTAGAGTCAAAAGACCCCCCAAGGCCATGTCAAACATGCAAGCATCAAGTCAGCCTAAAAGGAGCAATTCGACCCTATGTGAAGAATATATAAAGAAGACCTCGACCTCATTTGAAGACACTTCACGCTCACAAACAAGTTCGATGTTAAGGAGAAGAAGAGGTGTGAAGTAGAGGAAGACAACGAAAGGAGGAAATGTCGAGCTATTTTGGATTTGTTTTTGGGCTTCTCTCCACACATGCAAAGGAATTAGGGCACATATTGCTGCAGTGAACCCGAGTTGTAGAAGTGAAGTTAGGTCACCCAGAAGAGTTTTTCTGGAAGCCAAGTTCTCTAGGAAAGAGAATCCACCCAAGTGAAGAAGAGAGTTGCAGTTTTTGGGCAAGTCGAAGTTGCAGTTTCTGAAGTTGCAATTGCAGAGTAGGTCGAAGTTGCTGGAAGTAGAAGCTATTCAAAGATGAAGCATTGACTTGGTCTTGGAGAGGTTCTTGGTCAGTGGTCTAGGTCTTGGAATTTGTCAATTGAAGATTCTATAAGAAGAAGAATTCTGGTGGATTTTCCTCTCAAGTTGGAGAGGTTTTGGCCCTGGCTGATTTCCTACATCTTGTTTCCTTTGACTCACTGTTCTTTATGGTTTGGTAGCTATTTGATGAAGAGAAACACTATAAGTAACAAGTAAAGAAGAATCTAATTAAGAAAAGTAAAAATACATCACAACTAAGTCTCCTGATACGGGATTCGGGATTCGATGGATACGGGGATTCGAGAATCGGATTTGGGATACGGTGACCCCTGGAACAGGACACTTCCGAGATACGATACATTATATATTATTTTATTAAAAAAATATATATATATTAATATATTAAAAATTAGATATTTTTTACACAAATTCATACAAATTCATTGATTCAAACATATATTTAAGATCTTAAATACTCATACATGATACATTGAAATTTGATACATTGATACATCATACAATTGTCAAATTTAAAAAAGATACAAGATTTATCAATGCTCTAATGAGGCTTTCAAGATAATGCCAACCAACACTTGGAATATTAATGCCACTGTGGTACACAAAATGGTCGATGCTGCTTCACTAAGTTCGTTGTGCCAACGAACTCTTAGATTTATCACTTAAGTAATCAAGATTTGCTAGATTTAGAGAATGAACTCATGTGTGTAAATTTTGAAACAAAATACTTCACTTTAGCAGAAACAATGTGTGCCCTTCAACCATAAGTGTGAACAAATAAATGAGGTTTAGAGACGTTTGTGACAGTTATAAACAGTGAGGAATGGTTGGCAGATGTGAGAAGAGAAAATGTAAGTGATGGCAGCCAATCATAGATTAGAAAATAGCCCAAACAGATCACCAATACCAAGGAAGATGAATGTTAAACAGGCTCATAATTTTTTTTTTATGATGGTATTTCTGTGCTTAGATCCGAGTGTACGGAGGGATTCGTACTCGATTCTCTGGATTCGGCCGTATTCGTACAGGGTACGGTCGAGATTCAACGTACCTTGTACGGATACAGCCAAATCTAAAGAATCGGGTACGAATCCCTCCGTATCGTATCAGATACGTAGGATTTGGGATTCTTGGCCCCTCCCCAACGAATCCAGTTTCACAACATCACAAGCGGTTAACATTGTAAGAGAAATCACCTACTTTAGTTGCCCTTAGATTTCTCAACAAAGAGGACATAAGATATAGGTTGCTAGCCAAGGCCAAAACCTCTCCTAGAGAGGAAAACCCACCAAAAATTCTTCTCTTCTTATAAAATGTTCAAATGACGAATTCCAAGACCCTTAGACTCTAGACCAAGACCCCTCCAAGACCAAATCAACCTTTTGTAGATTAGCTTCTCTTCCACAAAGTCAATGCTAGTTAAACGAACCGAAATTTTTAGATTTCGGCCTCCTCTCTAGAATTTCGGCTTCTGCTTCAGGTCTGCAACTTTTCGGCCTCTACTGCAGTTTTTATTTTCACACATGTGAGTGGTTTAGGTCAGAATAAGGTTCTTTTCTCCTTCGCTTGGCTTGATCTTCCTTCCTTAGGTATTCAACCTTCAAATTTGATCTTCTAGCTTCAGAATTCAATTCTTTTAGTGGACTGTAATTTGTGTTTTTCTGCAACAATGGATGCCCTAATTCTTTCGCATGTGTGAGAGAGTTTGACCCAAAAATTTCAGACTTGTAGGCTTCTAGTCCTTGTCTTGTTCTTCGCTCTTTTTCCTTCCTTTTCTTCTTGTAATCAATATTTCTTGGATATCTACTCAAATGAGGTTAAGTGTCTCTTATATATACCTGTCCTTGGAGCTCGAACTGTCATACTTCATCCTTTGTAGGCCGACTTGGTCTTGGAGGGTGACTTTGACACTTTTGACTCGCAATAAATTCTTCTTACATGATATAAAATGCTCAATAGGGTCTATTACATATTACAATGACTCTTTTGACTTCTTTGACTCTATTACACATTGAGAGGCACATAATGGGTGCTTGACCTAAAACAAATTTACCTTGAGCATGAAACCCATGTTATAAAATAGTAATAATAAATTTTCTTTCTCTTTATATCAACTACATAAAATCAATAGTACATAAGACATTATGAAGACCGAACCTAGTTACATATTTCAGCACTCCCTCTTAACTAGGGGGGTATTCATAATACATAGATGGTAGTTGGACATTCTCATAAGAAAAGTCAAATTGGTAAGCCATTTCATAAGCTATCTTTCAGTGTATATCAATGCATCTCATCATATCAACCAACATTGTCATATAGCAAGGCCTTGACTAACAACTCTATCTCTCCACTAGCTAAGAGCACAATGCTGAGGAGATAATGGTTTATATACACCTTCATCATTGTCTCTTAGGACACATACCCCATCCAAATGTTCACAAGGTATGTCCTTTTAGGACCATTCCCATCTTGGATTTACACATCCTCATGGAATTTCCTCTTCGACTACTCTTACCTATTGGATGCCCTATCTCATCCTCAAAGAGCATCGGTATCAGTCTCAGATGCTTACCCAATCCTCCTTTCTTTCTTCATAATGTGAAGATAAGAATGTTGTGTCTATCTCTCCCTCTCAACTAGGGAGGATCTGTTCATTCCTATAAAAGGAATATACCCAAGCTCCCTCTTAACTAGGGACTTGTTTCCAACAACAACTATTTGTTTATCAATGGAGATCATGGTACTATCAGCTGCTTGTAGGACTCCTTTCTGCATCATCATGTCATGGATGAACTTCAACTTCTTTGTCATGGAGCCATCTTCTTCCAAAACTTCTTCATAGGGTTTCGACCATCTTCTACATCACTTCCCTTCAATGAAACATAGTGTTGAACCAATAGTCATGTCATCCTTCTCTTCATCGGGAAGTGAACTTCTTCGTCATCATCTGGCTATCCTTCATATTGCTACCTTTTTCCAAGTTATGTTCCTTCCAGAGTTTTTCCATCCAAGTCTCTGTGTAGTAGTTGTAGGTGAATTTCTACAACCCTCTTCCGGTAGCCCTGTTCCAATCCAACCAGATGCTTGCTTTCGAAATCAAAAGTGTATCATTAAATCAAAATTACCTCTTTATGATGGCCCTTCGTCATATCAACTTCTGCAACATCAACATTCTGCATATTGTACAAATCCATCTCTAAGACATTTACTATCAAGGTTCTTCTTCATCATACTTATCAGGCTCTTCATATATTTTCCATGGAGATGTCATAGCTAATCCTTCTAATCAGATGTTGATTACCCATACTGTCTATGTAGTTGTAGACACATCTTTACAAACTCTCCTTTCAAATTCTTCACATACGTCTTCCTCGGGATCTCTATATATAGCTCCTCTTGTATAGGAACAGTTGTTGCCCATCACCTCATATTCTTTATGAGGTCATATGATATGTTGACTCAACCATACCTTTATGTAGCATTCCAAATTAATGCCTTCATGTATTCTTTATATGAAAGAGTTCTTTCTTCTTCAATCATGCTCATGAGATAGAGCATTCTAGCCATTCTATTTGCAATTTAAGTGATAAGACGACTTCATCTATTTATCAAAGTTAACAAATATATGCATACCTCTTTGTTCATGTGATCATCTAGCCTCCCTTCAACAACTTCCCTTTCCTTGCTTGAAGATGAAAATGCTTCAACTAAATTGTCATGCTGCATTTCTTTGTCACCACACCTTCATCCCTCTAAAATGTGGATACCACACTAGGTGGAATGTAGGCTATCTATGGGGCACTTGCTTCTTCTATAGTAGAGGTGAACCTTTTAACAAAGATTCCAATAAAGGATCTTGATGATCCTTATTCTGCAAATGCTTCTTTCTAATGATGATGAAGTGTGACAAACTCTTATCTTTCTATCATGCTAGATTATTTGCTTCAATCATTCAAACTGTTACATTGGCTAGCCTTTCATGCTTCTAATTTGATGTCATCTCAATACTGCTATAATGCATCTTATCATGACTGTAATGCTTCCTATCATGATTTGCTAAGTTCTATATACTGAAAAATAAACTAAATGTGTGAGAGACCTTCAATAGTAGAGGTATTTTACTTCTTCCTTCTGTGACTTCTTTTCTTCTGGTTCTTCTACTTTGGTCACATGGGATTCACTTCTTTCCTTTCTTTTCTTGTTGCCCTTTTTGAGTTTAGGACAATTCCTTTTGAAGTGCCCATATTCATTACATTCATAGCACTTAATCTTGGACATGTCAATTTTCTTTTGAAATTTCTTTCGAGGCTCAAATTTTGCAAACTTCCCTTTCTTCCTTGTCATAACTGCATATGCTTGTGTTTGCTCATTTGATCAAACATCATTCTTTGCTTTTAATCTTGTTTCTTCAATCTTACATAATGACCACAAATCACTGAATGGAGTGGCTTCCTTCTTTCCATAGATGCTTGATAAAAAGTTGCCTCATTCATCTCGTAGTGCATTGAGTACAAGAGTGGTCATCTCTAGACCTGACATTGTTTCTCCTAGCTCTTATAGTTGATCTCTTATTTGAGATACCTTCATGAGATATGAAGCTACCCCTTCTTCCTTTGAAACTTTCATCTTGTATAGTTTGGTTCTTAACGATATTATTTCTCATGTGGTACTTACAGAAAATAACTCCACCAATTTGTCATAGATTTCTTTTGATGTCTTCACCTTTGCTACTTAGGGGATGAATGAATCCTTGATCGATTCAATGAGGATTCTTTGAGCCCTTATTTCTCCTTTCATATAGTTTGATAAAGCTTGAGATTTCTCTCAAGGAGGTTTGGAGATTGAGCCCGTGACCTATTCAATAACTTCATTTTCTATAAGGATCAAATCTATTCTCTTATTCCATGCAAGGTAGTTCGATGTCCCAACAAGTTTATTGTTCTCCTTGCATAAAGAAGTCATTTGGTTTGTAGATTGAGACATAAAATATAAAGTACTTACTTGACAAATGAGGATGCTCCTTTGATGATGATGTCTTCCACTAGATGCCTTTCTTGATGGTGATCTTCCTTCAAGAATGACAATGCTTCTTCTTCAAGATAAAGGGAGATGTCTTTTTTCAAAGATGCTTGCATTGTGATCCTTTCAATGCGAGGGAGATACTTTGATTCCTTTCATTGTGATTCTTTGATTCTTTCTTGCTTCTAATGATGATGTAGATTATGAGAGGCTTCCCAAAATACTTCAAATGTGTTGAGTTCTTTTGGTATGGAGGTAGGGTCCTTGCGGTCTTTCTTTCTTCTTCCAAGATTTCTTCCTTCAAGATGATATGATCCTTGTGATGTGATGGTTGGGTCTCCTTGATGCTCTTCTTGTTATTTGACCCTTATGTATCCTTCTTCAATTGAGTGATCTGGAAGCTACTTCTTCTTGTCACCTTAGCTCTAATATCATGTTGAGAAATCTATGGCAGCTGGATTAGGGTGATTTCTCTTTTCTTTGATAACTGTGTGTGATGTTCTTTACTTCAACTTGTAGTATTTATAATTAACTTCTTCTTCTTTTGATTATTATAGTATTCTTATCATCAAACAACTACCAAACTATGAAGATCAATAGAACAAGAGGACAAGATATAGGCTGCTAGCTAGGGCCAAAACCTCTCCTAGAGAGGAAAACCCACCAAAAATTAATTTCTTCTTATAGATTGTTCAAATGACGAATTCCAAGACCCTTAAACTCTAAACCAAGACCCCTCTAAGACCAAGTCAACCTTTTGTAGATTAGCTTCTCTTCCACAAAGTCAACGCTAGTCAAACGAATCCAAATTTTCAGATTTCGGCCTCCTCTCCGCAATTTCGGCTTCTGCTTAGGGTTCACAACTTTTCGGCCTCTATTGCAGTTTTTATTTTCACACGTGTGAGTGGTTTAGGTTAGAATAAGGTTCTTTTCTCCTTCGCTTGGCTTGATCTTCCTTTCTTAGGTATTCGACCTTCAAATTTGATCTTCTAGCTTCAGACTTCTGTTCTTTTAGTGGACTGCAATTTGTGGTTTGCTGCAACAATGGATGCCCTAATTCTTTTGCACGTGTGAGAGTTTGACTCAAAAATTTCAGACTTGTAGGCTTCTAGTCCTTGTCTTGTTCTTCGCTCTTTTTCCTTTAGTTTTTTTCTTGTAATCGATCTTTCTTGTATATCTACTCAAATGAGTTCGAGTGCCTCTTATACTAAGAAACCAGATTCATCATCCCCCCCACCCCTCGTGTCCCGAATCCCACGAATCAGACACGATTCTCTAGGACACGTGTTCGATTCTCGTGTCTTGGAGTACACCCATCTATCATTGCTGAAGACTGCAAATACATGGTTTGCCTCATCATTCATCATGTTGAAGAGGTTGAGGGAGGTCAAGACCACTCTTGGGGCCATGGTTATTTTGGAGTTTTGTTCTTTTTTCGAGAAAGACAGATCAATCAACATCAAAAAGAGTCAAGGACACAGTGTTAGATGATGCTTGGTGTGAGAGGGTAGATCTCACTATTAAGATCATGGACCCTATCATTGCTTTGCTACGATTTGCAGATACATACCAACCCATCCTAGGAGAGGTTTATGAGGGATGGGATTCCATGATTTAGTCTGTGAGGGCCATTATTTTACAGAGTGAGTGCCCTGAGTATGAGACATCATTAGAGGCCTTCTTCACCACCATACAAGATATTTTTGTCAGCAGATGGGACAAGAATTAGACACCTTTGCATTGTTTGGCTCACTTACTGAACCCAAAATACTACAACCATGAGTGGCTGAATGGTGGACCTTCCTGTAGATTCCCTCCTCACATGGATGGTGAATTTCACAGGGGAGGAAGGATGCATTGAGGCAGATATTTCAGGATAGAGCATCCCTTGATGAGGTAGAGGATTCCTTTGTAGAGTTTTCCATTGGCACTGGTTGATTTGTAGGTTATGATTTGATGAGAGATAGGGGGCTAAGAAGCCCTATTCTTGGTGGGCAACTCATGTGGCAACAAGCCCTCTTCTACAACAGTTAGCCATGAGGCTCCTCTCTCAAGTCATTGCATCCTCTTGTTGCGAGAGGAATTGGAGCACATATGGAAATTTGTATAGTGTCAAGAAGAGCAGGCTTGAGCAATGCAGGGCAGAGGCAATGGTGTATGTGCACACCAACCTTCGTCTTATTTACAGGCAGAGGGATCAATGGTTGAAGGGAAAGACAAAGACATGGGATGTCTTTCCTAAGGTTGTGGGAGAGCGGCTCCCCTCCCTCGAACCCACTCCCGAATCGCGCTCCCTTCCGGAGCGAACTGGGAGCACATTCCCGAAATCGCTCCTACAGGGGAACGATTTTTGGGAGCAAACTAGGGAGTGAAATTTTCGCTCCCCCCAACCCTTTTGCGATTTTTTTTGCAAATAATTCCAAATGCGATTTTTTTCAAAGAAATAGTAATTTTTGAGTGGGGCGACCTAATGATCAAGCCTATGGCCCTAGTATTGATATGTGATTCATGGTAATGTTAAATTCTTAAAGTAAAAGTGACATTCGTTAATCTTAATTTTCATCCTTTTACTTAGATATTTAACATTACCATGAAATAACTCAAGATGTTTGAGAGTGTTGAGATTTTGAATGTTGAGGTAGCATCGGGTGTGCTCTAGCCCTGCAATTTTGTGGAGGGGCTAGGACACACAAGACCTCCAAAACCCAGAAAGCGTTTGGAGAAATTTCATCTAATGTGTGAGATATTAAAATAATTAATTTTTTTAACGAGGACCCTAAGTCTAACTTAGGGAATTAGAAAAATTAAAGTGAATTAATTAAACACATGTGATGAAATGTTCTAAGTGACATGGATCAAGCAGTCTTTTAATCTTAGTCGTTGATAAGAGATTAAATCAAGATCGTTGATGTGTCAACGAAAAAGTATAAGAGAGGCTTGGGGTCACTTGGAGAGACACACACGAAGGCAGAGCTAAGAGACTAAGCTAGAATTCTAGGGCGGGTTTGCTAAGAATTTCCAAAAGAGTTTTTGTGCAGCGAGGGGTAGTATTGGCTAAGGGGATGATCTGATCCCGGAGCCAAGAGTCAACAAGAGGCAGAGGAGCAGCATCCAAGAGCAGCGCAAAGGAAGCTGAGGCTATACAGCAGTTGCGTAGCGCAGAGGGTTTCAATCGCTACCCAGGTGCTATGCTGGCCCAGGAGGGGCAACGTTGGAACTTTAGGAGGCCATCAGGGTTAGGCAGAGGCCATCCATGGCAGCGTAAGGACTGTGTCACCCAGCTTGGCTTACACAGTCCTCTTTTGAGCAGCGTAGGGGCATGCATAGGCTAGCAGGGCTAACGCAGGCAACTTCAGGGCATCGTTGGGGTTTCTAGAGGCTGAACAAGATTGAGTTCTGTAAATCCCGTTTGAGGGTTTGAATCAGTCCAGTCTTCAGTCTCCAGAACAACATGCGATTCATGGTAATGTTAAATTCTTAAAGTAAAAGTGACATTCTCCTTAATCTTCACTTCCTTTTACTTAGATATTTAACATTACCATGAAATGACTCAAGATGTTTGAGAGTGTTGAGATTTTGAGTGTTGAGGTAGCATTGGGTGTGCTCTAGCCCTGAAATTTTGTGGAGGGGCTAAGACATTAAAGTAAAAGTGACATTCTCCTTAATCTTCACTTCCTTTTACTTAGATATTTAACATTACCATGAAATGACTCAAGATGTTTGAGAGTGTTGAGATTTTGAGTGTTGAGGTAGCATTGGGTGTGCTCTAGCCCTGAAATTTTGTGGAGGGGCTAAGACACATACCTCCAAAACCTAGAAAGCGTTTGGAGAAATTTCATCTAATGTGTGAGATATTAAAATAATTAATTTTTTAACGAGGACCCTAAGTCTAACTTAGGGAATTAGAAAAATTAAAGTGAATTAATTAAACACATGTGATGAAATGTTCTAAGTGACGTGGATCAAGCAGTCTTTTAATCTTAGCCGTCAATAATAGATTAAATCACGGCCATTGATGTGTCAACAAAAAGTATAAGAGAAAGGCTTGGGGTCAATTGAAGACACACACACGGAGGTAGAGCTGAGAGACTAAGATGGAATTCTAGGGCGGGTTTGCTAAGAATTTCCAAAAGAGTTTCTGTGCAGCGAGGGGTAGTATTGGCTAAGGGGATGATCTGATCCCGGAGCCAAGAGTTAGCAAGAGGCAGAGGAGCGGCAACTAGGAGCAGCACAGAGGAAGCTGAGGCTGCACAGTGCAGAGGGTTTCGAACTCTATGCAGGTGCTACGCAGGCCCACGAGGTGAAACGCTGGAGCTTTAGGAGGTCATCAGGGTTACACAAAGGCCATCCACGACAGCGTAAGGACTGCGTCACCCAGTCTGGGGTTACGCAGTCCTCTTTTGAGCAGCGCAGGGGTACGCAGAGTCTAGCAGGGCTGACGCAAGCAACTTCATGGTAGCGCTGGGGTTTCTAGAGGCTGAACAGGGCTGAGTTCTGTAAATCTCGTTTGAGGGTGTGAATCAGTCCAATCTTCAGTTTCCAGAACAACAGGTATTGCTGCAGATCTACTTTTTCTCTGTCGGGTTAACCAGAAAGGTGCCCAGATTTGTTGTACTCAGATTCTACTTAATAATAATAAACCCTCATATCTGCTACACCGGTTTTCCCGCATTGGGTTTTTTTGGGGACATTTGTCTGAAAAATCTGTGTGTCACTTTGTTGAATGAGCGTAATATTCAGTAAATGATCTGTATGTGTGTAGGCTGCTATTTGTGTTTACTTCGATATTTTCTGAATATTTTATGAAAATAACTTGTATAATTTAATCACAAGTAGGAGAAGTAAATCAAGATACCGTAGTAGGATTTATGTATTATTGTATTAAGAAATTTTCACATGGTATCAGAGTAATTGCAGATCAAGCTGAATCTTCAGCAAATCAGCTAAAGACATATTTTCTGCAGGGTTGCAGCTGAAACAACAGATCCGGAGAGGGCAACTCAACAGTAGGAGGACGCAGTCCCAACATAGGCTACGCATGGGCTGACACAGTCCCATCTGGGTGATGCAGAGACAACACAGTGCTTTCCAGATGGATGCGGGAGCAGCCTGCACTGCGTAGAGGCTGCGCTGGGCCAGTCTGCTCACGCAGAGGCTAGCTAGAGGGATGGAGTCCAGTTATTGTTTTTGTTGTTGAGAAGTATTGCCGAGATCCGGAAGCAGTGCTTCAGATCTTTAGCAGTTGCTGGTGTGGTGGAGATTTTGTTGGTGCAGAATTCTGCCTAGCTAAGTTGACAAAGAGTGGGAGGAAGACAGTCACTGAGCAGTTCAGCCAACCAGATCTGAGATTCGATCAAGAGGGTGATCGTAGAGAACTGTTTGATTGTTTTTGGCTGAAGATTTCTAGGAGGGAAATCAGTTGACAGAGGAAGCAACTACTATAGAGGGTTTTTGATCGCCAAGAAACCCAGATCCAGTATTTTTGTTGAGTTTTGTAGCAGGAAGAGGGAGAAGAGTATTGATTCGTCAGATTTGAGCTAGATGGCTTGTCATGGACTGAGAGATCAGGACAAGTTGGACGATGTGTCCAACTTGGTCATCTGGAGAGCCAGGATACTGACAGTCCTGGATGAGTATGACATTAAGAACCATATGGAGAATGTCCTAGCTGAGCCTGCTGATCCAGATCCTCTGAAGAAATTCAAGGAAAATCAAGCACAGGCTAAGCGTTTGATTATGGATGGAGTAAAAGGTCATGTTGTGCCACATATGGCCGGAAAGAAGACGACAAATGAGATGTGGACCGCTTTGGAGACGATGTATCAGGGAAGCTCCATTCAAAGAAAGATGCTTCTAGAGAATTAGATGAGGCTGTTCCTGATGCAGAAGGGTGAGGAGATATATTCCTTCCTTTTTCGACTTCAGACTATCCGAGATCAATTGATTGCCATGGGTGCGACTCTGGATGAAGGATTCTTGGTAAGGATTGCCCTGAATGCAGTCATCGAGAAGTGGGAAACGTTTGTCTAGAGCATATTGGGCAGGGCAACGTTACCATCCTGGGTGGACATTTGGGCAATCCTCTTTCAGGAGGAGATCAGGGGATTCACCAAGAGGCAAAACAACAGCAGCGAAACTGTCAGGGTGAAGAAAGAAGAGGAAGATGATGCAACCCTTGCATCAAAGGAACGAAGGCAACAATGGAAGAAGAAGAGGGACCTATCCAAGGTCCTGTGCTTTAAATGTGGCGAACTTGGACACTTCACCAGCACTTGCAGCAACAACAAAGGACGATGGGAGTGATGATGACGTAGCCATGAGTGCTCATGAGCCATGTAAGTGGGGCGATATGGATATGTAGAGTAGCTACAGATCAAGGAGGCAGGATCCTTGAGTAAGCCCAACCCTTGGGTCACATACAAGCTACGGGAGCCTTAAGACAGTAGCGGGACAAGAGGGAGATGGTTGCAAAAGATCACAGTGAAGCAGAGGGCAGAGCTGAAGTTTTGTAGAGGGAGCAACGCAGTGCAGAGGCAACATCATCGTAGAGGCAGCAGCACAGAGAGGCAGTGCTCACGCAGTGTAGAGTTGTAGCAACGCAGTGGCTTCAGAAGGACATCACAAAGAAGCACCCAAGGGAGCTTCAGTGATGAGATGCAGCCTGACTTGTCTATCAACGATTGGGCAGGGGTCTTTCAGTTGCTTACTTCTCAGCAACTGAGTTGCAGTGCAGCAGTGAGCACTGGCAGTGCTATGGGCAGCATGATGCAACAATTTGAGAGGGGGCTGCAGTGCAGATGTGGCAATGTCAGTGACAATGACCTGGGCAGCAGTACAGAAAGTAGTAGCGCAGTGGATGGCGGGCAACAGGCCAAGCATCAACAACACAGAGATCAACATCGAGATCTTGTGATACATGGTGTGGATGTATTACAAGAGCACACTTCGTGCTAAGAGGGAGTGGAGATTTTGAGTGTTGAGATAGCATCGGGTGTGCTCTAGCCCTAAAATTTTGTGGAGGGGCTAAGACACACAAGACCTCCAAAACCCAGAAAGCATTTGGAGAAATTTCATCTAATCTATGAGATATTAAAATAATTAATTTTTTAATAAGGCCCCTAAGTGTAACTTAGGGAATTAGGAAAATTAAAGGGAATTGATTAAACACATGTGATGAAATGTTCTAAGTGACGCGGATCAAGCAGTCTTTTAATCTTAGCCGTCGATAAGAGATTAAATCACGACCGTTGTTGTGTCAATGAAAAAGTATAATAGAAAGGCTTGGGGTCAGTTGGAGACACACACACGAAGGCAGAGCTAAGAGACTAAGCTGGAACTCTAGGGTGGGTTTGCTAAGAATTTCCAGAAAAGTTTCTGTGCAGTGAGGGTAGTATTGGCTAAGGGGATGATCTGAACCCGGAGCCAAGAGTCAACAAGAGTTAGAGGAGCAACAACCAGGAGCAGTGCAGAAGAAGCTAAGGTTACGCAGCAGCTGCGCGGCGTAGAGGGTTTCAGCCTCTACGCAGGTGCTACGCAGGCCTAGGAGGGGCAACGCTAGAGCTTCAAGAGGCCATCAGGGTTACGCAGAGGCCAGCTAGGATAGCGTAAGGACTGTGTCACCCAGTCTGGGGTTATGCAGTTCCCTTCTGTGCAGTTCAGGGGCACATAGAGGCTAGCAGGGCTGATGTAGGCAAGTTCAGGGCAGCGCTAGGGTTTCTAGAGGTTGAATAGGGCTGAGTTATGTAAATCCCATTTGAGGGTGTGAATTTGTCTAGTCTTCAGTCTCCAAAACAGCAGGTATTGCTACATATCTACTTTTTCTCTGTCGGGTTAACCAGAAAGGTGCATAGATTTGTTGTACTCAGGTTTTAATTAATAATAATTAACCCTCATATCTGCTGCACTGGTTTTCCTGCATTGGGTTTTTCTGGAGACATTTGTCTGAAAAATCTGTCACTTTGTTAAATGAGCTTAATATTCAGTAAATGATCTGTATGTGTGTAGGCTGCTAGTTGTGCTTACTTCGATATTTTCTGAAAATAACTTTTATAATTTAATCACAAGTAGGAGAAGTAAATCAAGATACTGCAGTAGGATTTCGATATTATTGTATTCAGAAATTTTCACAGGGAGTGGTTCCGACCTCATTGGATTTCATATGGATAAAGTAGAATTTTAGATCTCATTCAAAATCTAGTAGAATTATTATATTTTTAGGATTTTAGGATTGGAGGGATTGCAATGTTTCCATTGGATTTTGTCATATATTAGGGTATGGAACTCGTATTTAATCAGGAGCACCATTCCCTCTATGTACCTTGATGTTAGTGACATTGGTTGTCAAACTCCTATGTCATGACCCTACTAAAAATGTACCCATCACTAAAACAAAATCTTGACTTGACATGCTATGTTTTTGCTATCTTATGTTAATGCTTAGAGGGTGATATTAATGACAAATATCCCTATACAGATCTAGAGGTAATGACAAAGATACATTTGGATATTAATGCTTAGAGGGTGATATTAATGACAAAGATCATGATTTTCCAACAAGACTAAAAAATTAGACATTTCTCGTGGCAGCAAGAAGCCCAAGCATTAGCTATAGATAATAGATTTACTTGTCTTTTCTAGTTTCTAGTAGTTTTTATGATTGTTGACTCTTTCATATTTATTATGATATTTTTTGTAAACAATATATGACAATTTAAGTTTGAAGTTGGCAATTATAACTCATTGGTAATGAATTATGAATACGATGCTTCGTGAAAGTTGAAAGTTGTTTCATTTCATTTCATTTCATTTTATAACATTTCATTTCATGTTAGATATTCTTTGCTGTAATGGTTACACTTAGCTTACGAGTACAACTTCGGTGATCAATAATGATAAATGTTATATATTGAATTTTGAAAGCTTGAAACTTTAAGATTGACGAATCATGATACTCCATATGTTGTATGTTACTAACTTGTGTACGTGGTTGATGAAGATTATAACTTCTAGATGATTGATGTTATATGGTTCAATATACGTTTTTATGTTTTTTTATATCTAATTCATCATTCTACATGCTTTTGTTGACATATGTGCAACAAAATATAAAAAAATATATATTATATAAAACTTCGCTCCCCGATTCGCTCTCAAACTAGGAGCTTCTGAAAATGTCGCTCCCGCTCCCGCTCCCAAATAACCTTGGTCTTTCCTGATGATATGGGTTCGGATAACAATGTTGAGTTGGCATTGGCCAACTTAGATCTTAATGACCCAGTGCTAGAGCCTACTGGTTTTGATGATGGTGATACTCTTGAGGGGTCATGCTCCACACCAACAAAGATTACATTGATACAAAGGAGGAGGATGCAACAAAGGAGAGGAGTGGTGACCATGACAATGATGCTGATTATTGATGACTCATGAGCTACCTACTACCTTGTAGTTGTTTTGTATTTTCTATTTCTATTTTCCATTGGCATTGCTACTATGGTCTACCTTTGTAACACATTTTTTTTGATGACTTAATGAGAAAACTACAGTTTCCTGTGTTTCTCCTATTGGATCATTGCTACTACGGTCTACTACTGTGATGCAGAGATTACGTTGGATACAAAGGAGAGGGATGCAATAGAGAAGAGCAACGGTGACCATGACAGTGATGTTGATTTTGATGATGATGATGATGATTGATGACTCATGAGCTACGTACTACCTTGTAGTTGTTTTGTATTTGTTATTTCTATTTGCTATTGGCATTACTACTACGGTCTACCTATGTAACACATTTTGATTTTGATGACTTAATGGGAAAACTATAGTTTCTTCTCTTTCTCCTATTGGATCATTGATGAATCTGTCACATGTGTATTTGTATGCATAATGTTACATTGTACAACTTACAAATTATAAATTTACAATGTAGAATCTAGATCTATGTCTGAATTTGTATCATAAATGAGAATTTGTGTCGGAAATATCTTTTTAGTATTAATTTTTAATATATATATATAAAATAATATATATATATATATATAAAATAATATATAATTTGTCCTACGTGTCCTGTTCCAGGGGGTCTACGTGCCCATGTCGGACACTCAAATTTTCGTGTCCTGCGTGTCCCTGTGTCAGGTGACTTAGCTCTTATATATACCTTTCCTTGGAGCTTGCACTGTCATCATGAGGCTAACTTCATCGTTTTTAGGCTGATTGTCTTCTTGCAGGCCGACTTGGTCTTGGAGGGTGAATTTGACACTGTTGGCTCAAAATAAATTCTTCTTACATGATACAAAATGCCCAATAGGGTCTATTACATCTGGAAATCTCTTTTAACTTTTTTGACTTTATTACACATCTTAGAAGCACACAATGGGTGCTTGACCTAAAACAAATTGACCTTGAGCATGAAACCCATGCTATAGAATAGTAATAATAAATTTCTTTCTCTTTACATCAACTACATAAAATCAATAGTACATAAGACATTATGAAGACTGAACCTAGTTACATATTTCAACAAAATATAGTGCAGAGATAGCATCATTAAGTGTGAAAGATGGCATGGAAACGCTAGGTGGAAGAGAGGGTGCTACAAAATTGCAAAGCCATGACAACGATTGCCAGGGTCAAACACAAGTGAGTCCCAGGGTTGATCAAGAACCTGAGTTAGAGAATGAGAGGCACATTGGTGATGAGGTCGAATGATATATCTCTCTTGGTGAAAGGGATATGGTTCATGCTGATAATGATGAGGTATTGGCTAACCATGATTCATTGGAAATGAGTGTTGTTACGTCAGATGGGTCAGGAAAGACTACCCGTTGTACCAAGTATGCACAATATTATCAAAAGAAGAGCCAGGTATGTGCAGATACATGTAGGGCTGGTGCTTCTGAACAACTCAAACATAATTCCACTGTGGCCAAAATACCCTTATATGGAACCTATACAAAAGAATATCTTGTAAAAACTGCAGGAGGAAGGATAGCGAGACTCAAGAAAGAAAATAGGGATCTCATTGTTAGGAAATTCAATATGGCAATTAGAAATTCATATTTTCTTTATTCCTTAATACTTGCTTGTGAATCTTATTTATCTTGTTGTGTTTCTTTATTAAATCTTTTCATCAAACAAATATCAAGATTAAAACAATAAAGACAATGTACACAGATATTAGGCTCCAAGCTAGGGCAAAACCCCTCCAAGGAGAAAAACCAAAAAATCTCCTCTTCTTATAGAATCTCCTTCAAATGAGACAACAATGACCCAAACCTTAGACCAATTCCTCCAAGTACCAAGTAAGCCCTTCAGGAAACCCTTTCAAGTAGATCATATCAACAAGGCTCGATCTTGCTTCAACTAGCTACCAACTACAACTTCAACCCCAACTTCGACCTTGCAACTCGATCTGTAACTTCGGCTTTGCAGCTGCTACAAAAACCTTAATTCAGATCTTCAAGAGATCCTCCTTTGAGCAAGATAGATTCTCCAAGGTCAACAAGGTCACAACAAAATATTTGGTCTTCTAGCAACTTGATACTGCAACTTGTTCTCCTGTAATTCGGATCTGCAATTTCAACCTTCTTGGAAGATGCAAAAACCCTAGATCTTCACACGCGTGAGACAGATAGAGCCCAAAAACTTATCTTCTTTCTTCTTCTTGCCTTCTAGACCTTTGCTCTCCTTCTCTTCTTGCTTCTTCTTGACAGATCGAACTTGTGAGTGAGTGAGTGGGTGACAAATGAGGTCGAATCTGCTTCTTTATATAGCCTTTCCAAGGGGTCAAATTCCCTCCTCTTGGCCAACTTGTAGCTGCCAGGGCTGACTTGTACTTTGGAGGTTTCCAAAACTTTCTAGACACAAAATAAATTCTCTTACAAGTTATATCTTGCCCAGAAGGGTCTTATAAACATGATGTTGACTCTCTTGACGTCAGACCTATGTTGCCAGGAAATGTGGGTTCAGGGACGGGGATGGGTACATCACTTTTTGAAACAAGGTGCTTGGGTTCGTCGAGGGTGTATATATATATATATATATATTATATTTTATAAATTATAATATATATGAATTTGTATATTTTCCAATTTTAAACAAGAAAAATAAAATATTTATGATTTAAACTTTAAAGTTTTAAACATGCACATCATTGAACATTCAACATTCACATTGAAATTTCAAAATTTCTAGTTTGATATCAAGAGCAAATTGGAGTTTACATATTAATAAGAATCATGATATATGTCCATTGTCATACTACATTCAAAATTTGCCTTAAGGCATCTCCAAACATGAACTAATTTCAAATAGTGAACAATGGCTTCCTCAAGCCATGTCATGAACATCACTTAGATCTTCAATCTACATGCTCTCCAGCTACATAGCTACAATAGTAATGACATTTGACCTACACAATGAATCTACAATGGCCATCTCTAGGTCGAAATTGCAGAAAGAGAAGTAAAAAGGACGAGCTTGAAAAAAGTTACAACAAAATCAGTAACAAAATTGGTCCTAACGTTTCTGATTTTTGGATTCCACGCACTTGTTGTTAGGGTTCGATGCACCCAATTAGACAAAAGAACCCAAATTTTGGTTGCAAAGAACTCGATGCTTACTCGGAGAACCCAGTTCTTTTGGGTGCGTTTTAGAAGAACCCATACCCAAACCTGGTACTTGGGGATGAGAACTCGGGATAGGTTCGAGAACCCCACCCCCGAGTTCGCGAACCCATGCAACACAACCCATGACAATATATCCTATGACCTAACAAACCCTAGAAGCCTGAAGAACATGCTTTTAGATAGAAGTCCATCAATAAAGAGCATGAAACCCATGCTTTAAAATAATAACTTTTTCTTTTTTTCTTTTGTTTGTTACATACGATACATATTGAAATGAGTACAATAACAATTATGAAGACCGAAACTAGTTACATGGGAGCATTTCAGAGGCAATGACTGACAACTATGAGCAACATAATACCAAGGACGTTCTGAAAAATTCCAAGGACACTAGACCTAGCTATGATGGAGTGCCCAAATTGGAAATGGCTGCAACGCCGAAATCTGATGATAGTCAATCAACTGCAAGCACGAGGCCAAGTAAAGGACACTATTTGGAGCCCAAATCACTTAAGAGGAAACTTGAAGGAAGTTCCGACTTGCATCGGAAGGACAAAACAACTAATGAATCATCAATTACAGTGCCTACAACCACAACTCCGGGAAAATCCTTGGATGAAAATTGAAACGATGCACCAGACTACAAAATCCTTCGAAAGATTGGATTGGGAGACAAGAAAGATCTGTCCAAACTGTCCACACAGCCCAAAGGTGATACTGCTACCACAAGAAATCATATGGAACCGAGACAAAGATTAAAAGAAATTGATGAGAAAATATGTTAGACACAAAACAAAATTAAGCACAAGAGTATGTCTTTACAAGAAGGAAAAGTGTTGCTGAGTGATATGAAAGTGTTATGTGAACAAATTCGAGAGCATAGAAAAACCTTGGATCAAGGATTGGTTTCCCTGAAGACGCAGATCGCTCAAACATAAGAGAATGTGCAAACCATTAAGGAAAAGTTGGGGACCATGAACATTGGTATAAGGAAATTGCAGGATCAATAACATGGTGCGGATTCTATTAGGCAAGATGCATTAAAGACCCTAGAGAGGCAAGAGGAATATGAAACCCAACTGATTGGTGAAGAATAAAGTAGTGAAGAAATTGTTGGAACAAGAAAAAGAGAAGTGGAAGATGTAGGGTTGAAAACAAAATCTGCCTGAACTATAGCATATAGTTGTACTCTTGGCTAGGATGGATCTATGAATATGTAAATGAAGGGAGTGACTATTGTAGGGTGACATTCCTCTCTAGCATGTTAGATAATGGGCTACAAAAGCTAAAGAAGGATGTTGTAGAGATTGAAGAGGAGTTCTCATTCTTGAAGATAGAAAGGAAAATTTTACAACACCTAGGTTGGCCATTGCTTGAGGACAAGTAATGTTGGAAAGGGGGAATTGTAATGTCCCCTATGGATTATTTTCCTATGGGAGGACGAAGTAGCTTATCTAACCCTGTAGACTATTGTCTCGATAAAGGGAGAAAACCTAGTCATACAATGTTTGGGGCAACATTGGGTAAATTTTGGGTTGGTTGGGGAAAAAAGCCCAAATTAGGGGTTGCACTGGCAACCCCTCACATTCAGTGCAACCCCTCAAATTAGAGTGAACCCCATGAGAAAATATATAAATAGAGGGGAGTTGGAATCATTTTGGATCATCAATTTGGATTGGAATATCTGTGATTTACTTGAGCCAAAGGCTCTGAGGGTTTTAAGACCCATTTTCTTTAGATTAGCTTCAGTGGAGGTGATCCCACTTATCTAATCCTCTTTGTCTATTTTCGGTGGAGCTGATCCCACCCTATCTAGACACTTCTTTTCTTTGTTCTGGCACAACAATTTCTCTTGGAACCACTTGGATTTGTCCAACGCAACAAGGTCTTTTGCAAACAAAGAGATTCAGGAAGCAAGTTTTTCTAGAAGTAAGATTTGGGGGTCGCAGGGCCGTAGCAACATGCCACAGGGCCAAAGTTTCAGTCTGAAACTAGGGAAACAGGGAAATTATGGGCGGTATCGGTTGGGGTTTGTGACAGTCAAGTTGTAGAATTACTATTGTGGATATTCTGATTGATGAACAACCACTTTATATGCTTAGAATCTCTGGTATATCGGCCCTAATGGCAGACTGATGTGTTGTAAGATTTACTGTTGTAGTATCTTTGCTTGGAATTGGGTGAATACTGTGAAAATTGAGAAACATTCTACTGTTTAGCCAGATTCTAATGTGGCTGATCATATTGACTCTCCGACCGATTTCGTCACAAACCGATCGGTTTGATTGGCGTGCTGGTGGGCGGATATATGGGGCTGGTTTGGTAAAATGTCGATCTTGATCGACTGATTCCATCACAAACTGGCCGGTTTGGTTGGCATGCTAGTGGACAGATATATGGGGCCCACGTGTGGTTTTTTTGGGTGGTTTTGAGCAAACCATGGGCGTATTTCCCTCCAACTATGCCCCCTAAACTTATAAAAGCATGTCCAAGCTCCCATTTGCCTTACACATTTGATTTCTAGTGTTTGTGAGAGTTTGAGAGCTTGGATGGTGTTGCAACAACCTTGAGTTTTGGAGCAACAACATCAACTTTGGAGGTTCTTTGGCATCTTGGAGGAGCTTTCTAGTGGACTTGGCATCTTTGGGAGGAGGCTTCATCAACTAGTTTTCATTTCCAACCTTCAAGGTATGATTTTTCCCTAAATATTTTCTAGATTTCATTGCTGTCTTTGTTTTTAATTTTTTAACCCTCTTTCAAGTTAAAAACATCAAGGAAGAAGAATAGTAGTTGATCATAGGTTCTGCATTTTTCTATTTTATTTGCAGATCTCTTTCCTTCAAAATCTGAAATTTTACCATCAATTATGGCCCCAAAAGCCAAAGACGCTGCATGGGTTCACTGTGATCTTGTTGATGGAAAAATGTTGTGTAAATATTGCAAGCACCCAATGGGAGGATGGGGTATTTATAGGTTGAAACAACACTTGGCTGGTATAAGAGGCCAAGTAACCCCTTGTGATGCACCAAATAAAATGATAGGGCCTATTAGGAAAGAATAACTTGAAAAGTTTGAGAAGTATCAGGAGGCAAAGGCTAGGGAAAAGGCTTTACAAGATGAAATTGCAAGGAAGAAGGAACTTGCAGAAGCTATGGCTAGGAGAGAAGCAAGTGGGTATGATGATTTTGACCTTGAAGACTCTTCCTCTATCCCTTCCATCAATTTCCATGACCCCTTCCGTTATGTTCCTCCCCCTCTTGAGTCTCACTCTCAACCTCAAGGCCAAGCCAAAGGTAAAATAGGGATGAACATTAAGTGCTATTTCACACCTTCCTGCACCTCTTCCTTTGCTACTACTAGTGCCACAACTCCCAACCAAGTCTAAGTCAACCCACCTTGGATGCTCATTGGAAAAAGCAATGTAGAGATGTTGCTTTTGAATACATTGCCAAATCGTGGTATGATGCAGATATCTCCTTTAATGCCGCTCTCTTACCTTATTACTAAGTTATGTTGGGTGCTGCTATTGCTATAGGAAAGGGCTTCAAAGGCCCTACTATGTATGACTTGAGGGGAACTCTTTTGCAAAGAGAGATTGCATCCATTGGAGAATATTTGAATGAATTTAAAGAGTCATGGACCAAAATGGGGTTGTTGCATCATGTCAGATGGATGGACTGATGGAAAAAAGCACACTATCATAAATTTCCTTGTTTCTTTCCCTCAAGAAACCATGTTCTGGAGATCGGTTGCTGCAACTGATAGGGTGAAATGTTGGAAAATCAAGGGATTTTCAAATTATTGTTGACTTTCCTTACTTGATAATTACTTGTGATGTTAGTTGGCCTTTTATTACTTATTATTCTTTGTTTATCAAGAAATTACCAAAACAATGAATATCATAACGAGACAAAGTACACAAGATATAGGCTCCAAGCTAGGGATAAACCCCTCCATGGGGAAAACCCAGAATGAATGCTTCTCTTCTTATAGAATCTTTTTACAATGAGACTTCCAAGACCCAAAGACCAAAGCCCAAAATATTTCCAAGCACAAAGTCAACCCCTCAGCAAGATCTCTCCAAGGTAGCTTCAAAACTTCGACCTTCTGCAACTTCGCTCTAGAATTTCGACCCTGCAATTTTGGCCTTGCAAATCGCAGCTACACAGAAACCTAACTTCGCATGTGTGGACAAAAGAGAGAGATTATCCGAAGAAACTTTGTTTCTTCCTTCTTTTCTTCGTCCTTCTAGCTCCTTTTCGCCTTCGTTATAGCAGATCAAACTTGTGATGAGTGAGTGCTCCAAATGAGATCGAGCTCCTTGTATTTATAGCCTTCTTGAGGGGTCGAATAGCCCTCCCTTAGGCTGACTTGGTCTTGGAGGAATAAATGGCTTTTTCTTGAAAAATAAATATTTTCTTTTGTTACAATGAGTCCAAATGGGACTATAATACATGACATAAATTCTTCTTTGTCCTAGAAAGACCTAGAAGCGCGAAGAACATGCTTTGACCTAGACTTGAGCAAGAAACCCATGCTTTAAATAAAATAAAATAATTTTCTTTCTTTATACAAAATATACAATGTCATGTTTACAAAAGGTCATTATGAAGATCGAACCTAGTTACAATTTCCAACATGAAAGATGCCAACCTATTATTTAAGCTTTTGAATGAGATTGTTACAACAGTGGGGGAACATAATGTTGTGCAAGTCATCACCGAAAGTGCCTCAAACTATGTTCTTCCTGGAAAGATGCTAGAGGCCAAAGATAGGACCATATTTTGGATCCCATGTGCTTCACATTGCATAGAACTCATGCTTGAGGACATGGGAAAAGTGTAGTGGGTGAAGAAACTGTAGAGCATGCCAAGAGTATCACAAAATACATCTACAACCACTGATGGGTATTGAGCCTAATGACGAAAAACAATGGGGGCAAGGAGCTTGTTAGGCCTACCATCATAAGATTTGCAACTCACTTCCTCACATTGCAATTTCTCACTTCGTAGCAACAAAACTTGTAGAAAGTGTTAATTAGTTATGTTTGGAATTCATCTCGGTGGGCTTGTAGAATAGATGGAAAAGACACAAAAAAGAAAGTTTTGACAACATTTTTTGGAAAAAAGTAGCAGAGGTTGTGAAAATTGGTGAGCCCCTTGTTAAGGTGTTACAGTTGGTGGATGGGGAAAAATTTGTCCATGGGCTACATCTATGAGGCTATTGAACATGAAAAGGAGTCGATACAACTAGCCTACATGGACAAAGTAGGTAAATATGCGCCTATTTGGGTGATCATTAATAATAGATGGAACAATCAACTCCATCGTCGTATACATGCAGTTGGTATTTCTTGAACCCAAAGTATCATTATAAAGCTAAGCTAGGAGAAAATCATACTAGGGAGGTCAGAGATGGGTTGTTCGAGTGCTTGGAGCGCATGGTACCCGATGAGTCGCCGCAGTTGGAAATACATCAACAACTTACTGCTTCTCTGGGGCCACAAGCAAATTTGGCAAAAATATGGCAAAGATTGCAAGAGATGTGGATCAACTAGGTAAGCAATTCCAATTTATTTGTTTTTTTTTGTAAAGTTCAATTGTTTAAAATTGAATTTGTAATTTGTATTTTGTAAATTGTTCAAACTTACCATCTAAATTGTTGAACAATGAACTAACTCTAGTCTTTGTCTTTGTAGCACATTGGTGGGAGTCGTTTGAAATTTGGAAATAAATGTCCTTAACTGCAAAATTTTACAGTTAGAGTTCTCAGCCAAACTTGCAGTATTTCTGGGTTTGAGCGCAATTGGTCTGTTTTTGAATAGATTCACCTGTAGAAGAGAAATTGTTTGGAACAAAAACGATTAAATGCTCTTGTCTTCGTGCAGTACAACCTTTGACTAAGTCACAACTAGTTGTTGAACAAAAGACTTGATACAGACCCCATTGTGTTGGATGATATTGATCCAACTTCAGAATGGGTGGAGGAGACTCATCTAACTGAGTTTGATGCTGATTTGATATTGATGCCATGGAGATGGGGGGTGTTGATCCCAATGCAAATCTTGTTAGAAAATCAGAAAGGCAGAAAATTTTCTTATCTTGATAATTACCAATGATGTATTTGAGTTCTTAATAACTTCTTTTATCTTCTTATCATCAAGCCACTAACAAAACATAAATACACAAATATCAAAACAATAAGGACACATGATGTAGGCTCTCAATGAGGGAAAAAAACCCTCTCCTAGAGGAAAACCCATCAAAATTCTCTTCTCTTTTTCAAGAACCAAATCAAATAAGATAACCAAGCCCCTTAGACAATAACAAGTCCTCTAATCCACCAAGTCAACCTCTCAAGAAGATTAGTCAAACTATGGTCAAGTTCTCCAAGAGTCAACACAAGTCAACCCTTCCAAAACAAGTCAACAAGGGTCTCGATCCTCTCTGCAACTTCTAAACTTCAACCTGCAAAACTTTGGACCTGCAGTAACCATAACAAATCGCACGTGTGAGAAAACATAGATAATTTCAGTGTCTTTTTCTTAACAATTGTCCTTTCCTTCCTTGCTAGGGTTTGTCTTCTCTTCTTCAACTTCATACTCCTTTTTCGACACCAAAATTACAAATCAAATTCCTTGGATGGATGATGACTCAATAGGTCGAATGCGTTGCCTATATATAGTCTCTTGTGTGGTCAAATTCCCTTTATGAGGCCGACTTGGTGGAGGAGGGTAAATTTTCATTTTTGACACAAATACATATTTCTTTTCTCGATACAAAAAGCCCAAGAAGGGTATATTACATAATGACAAGGACAATGACTCATGACTCAACCCTAGGAGCACACAATGGGTGCTTAGACCTAGAAACATAAAAGAATAAGCATGAAACCCATGCTTTTATAAAAATAATTTTTCTTTTGATCTTTACAATAATTTTCTTTTCTTCTTTTAACAAATACATATGAATTGCATCATGTCATGAGTTACACAACAATTACGAAGGCCGATACTAGTTACATTTTCAACACCCCCTCTTAACTAGGGAGGTATTCATAATTGTTCAATCAGTACAAGGATGACCAAAATTTGAAGTGTTCCAAGAAGAGTACAACATATTCAATGCTAGATATCATCAAAGCCAAAAAATGTCAAGGCATCAATCAAGTGTCATCAAAGCTACCTTCCAAGACACTAACTCAACAGGGACTAAGGTGTCATCAAGGCAACTTGCCACTATAGGTATCATCAGACTACAGTCCTGGTATCAATCCAACTGGATATAGATATCATCTAGGCCTCCATGCTAAGACACCAACCCTCACAGGGATCTAAGTATCATCAATGTCAAGATATCATCACTAAAACGAAGCTCCACGTCATCAAGACAAAGATACCCTCCCACACAGGGATCTACACATCATCAAGGCCAAATTATAACTGAAATCTGAATACCAACTAGGCCAAGATGTCCTCCCAAGTACCATCATACAGGAACACAACCTAAGGTACTCATCTCTCCCTTTCAACCAAATCTGAGATATCTACCAATCCAAGCATGCTTGTCAAATATTCAAACTTCTCAGGGAGAGATCAACACATAAGCCACTTGTTAATCCATCAGAACATACTATAGCTTCATGACCCCAACCAGTATCAAACTTCTGATATATTGGTTCTTATTATCAATTTGCTAGCATAAAATCCCGAGTCCTCAACCATTCTGATGATGCTCATAATATCCAAAAATATCTCAACTGAAGCTTCTTTTTCCAACCTCTCAAGCACCATACTCAACCTCAACACTACTGAAAACATTCGAGTCTTATTCATGACACATCAAAACTAACCACCAGTAGTGCTTTAGCTATTCTTCGATCTCATTCTCTCCTCATGGCCTTCACTAGACGTACGTCTGTTAGTCTTGGCCTAGTGCATGACACATGAAGCAGAGAATCATGTTCTCCCTTTCAATTAGGGAGATAAGTCCATCATCAACAACTTTATTCTTCCAACTACTCTGGGTATTTCTTTTGCATCATCATGTCGTCGGAGAATTTCGACCTTCAAGAACATCATTTTTATCGTCACATGGCAACAGGGTCATTTTTCAATCATCAATGTAAACTTCAATGTCATCATGGTTCTTACAACTGCCTCATTCAATCATGCTCAACATCATCATAATGCCATCATCAAGTATGAGGTAGGCATACATCTTTACAACCTCTAGTAAACTATGTGCCTGTAAATCTTAATAACAAGTACAACCAAGCACACAAATATATATGTAGTATTTACAACAGCATGAAGTTAACTTTATCAATCTAGGGTTATCATGTCAACACAATGAGAGCATCTAGGGTTATCACAGCTTTAATATTAAACCTTAGATATCCAACAACTAAACCATGTTAGGGTTTCAACAATAGCGGAAGCTTTTACACCTAGGGTTTCACTTTCACGCCCCTTAGATATCCAACAACTAAACCATGTTAGGGTTTCAACCATAGCGGAAGCATTTACACCTAGGGCTTCACTTTCATGCCCTAGGATCTTATATCAACCTCTACTAGGGTTTTTGTCATAAATACTAGATATTATCATCAAACGCTTAAAATCTAGGGTTTTACCTATAGGTGAACAAATAAAAAAAGATAATACTACAAGGGTTGATTTTTATCCTAACGATATATGAATTTTCATGATTCTGTAGCAAAACCATAGAAATGAGTCATAAAGAACAACTTTAAAGACAAAATGATCGTACCTTCTTTTATGATGGAGACCTTTTACAACTCTTATAATCTTAAACAGTGTTACACGGGGTCTTGCCCCCACCTCGGGGTCTAGATTCCTCTCCCCGTCGTGCTCCAGGGTCTTGGGGAATTTTAGGGGGTGTTTCCCTACGCCCCCAAAAATCAGGAAACTAAGGGGGGCGTCAAGGGGGACGTTTCCTCAAATTAAGGGGTTGAGGGGGTGTGGGGCCAGGGGGGTAGGTGTGGGGGGCCTAAAAACAGACTTTTTTAAATGAAAAAAATAAAAATAAAAACAATTTTTGTTAGGTTTATGAGACTTTAGGTTTGGTGTTAGTTAACTTAGTTTCATTATTTATGTTTTATCTTTCATGATGTAAGTGTATGATGACTGTATATACATTCCTTGCAAAAATACAGTTACATTATAAATATTAAATTTTCAATGATATATCATATATTTTTATATTTTATAATTTTTATGACCTCGATGTCTCCCCACATTTCTTGAAAATTGGTAGGGAGCTTTTGCACAGGCCGCTCCTGCGCTTCCTCGCTCCTACCTCCAGGGGACTTGGTGGAACATTGATCTTAAACATACCTTGCGTTGCTACTCCTAAAAACCTTGAAGGGCTCCCTCTCACCATGATAGTTGTCTTCAACGAAGAATCCACATTCTCATGGTCCATCTTCATATGAATCTACCTTTATCAGAGTGCCCAAGGATCCAATTTGATTACCAAGTTACTCTTCTCTTCATCCATCATGCTTTTCATGGCATAAGATTAACATTTCTTTGTATACCTGCAACATTCACTAACAAGTACCACCAAAAGTATACAAGTACAAGAACATGATTATGATTTTGACAAACTAGGGATTTTATGGAATCCTTAGAGAGGGAGAATTCCTAGGGTTTCCAGATCCAAACCCTAAGTTTCTCAAAACATCAACCCTAGGGTTTGAATTTCAAATTCAATTCTACCCTCACTAGGTGTTGCCATTTTTCCCTAGACTACCTACAAACCCTAGAGACCAAAAGCTAGGGTTTCTATGAGGGAACAAAATAGAATAGGGTTAATGTTTCTCTTTTTACTAGGGTTTTCAAATACCAACTAGGGATTACAAGAACTTAGATGCCAACAACCTCTAACAGTATGAAGGCTACAAAGCTTAGACCCAAAAATGAGTTCTCAAAACCCTAATATAATTTGAGTTAGACCTTATATAAATAAAAACAATTATACATACCTCAAGGACTACATACCTTAGTCCTCCAAGATCACAAGAAGTCCTTCTTAATGCTTCACACAAGGTGATTAATTGTAGCTTCTATTGACTGCCATAGCACACTTCCTTCATTAATTTGAATCTGAATAGAAATATAGAGGCAACCTGTCTGTTTTCCATTGAGATTATAAAACAGGCCTATACAGGTCGGCCTGGATTCTTTGCTAGCTGCCATTCTTATGTAGGACTATATCTATGCTGTAGTCCTTTCACAATGTAACCATAAGATGTTTTCCAAACAATGCCTTTTAACATGCCTTATGAAACTCTGAAGATGGTAATAGGGGTGACTTTTCCAGCTTTTCTTCACATGAACTTTGAGTAAAATATGCCCGTAGTTGATGCTAGGAATGAGGCTATTTTTGCGATCTTTATGAGTTGCCTTACTTGCTGGACTACAAGTTTTGAATTGCCACTCTGCAATTTTTTAGATCCTAACTTTCACTCTAATTTTGAGTATCTCAGATCTCGGGTATCCTTCTGCAATAGGTCTCAGACTCCTTCACTTCTTAGATTTATGCATAGGTAGACCGTAGTTCATGCTTAGGACATTAGTCCCTTACCCGGAAGACTGTAATCTTCATGCTACTCCTGTAGCTTCATGAAATTTGTAGTATTGTATTATTTATATGTTGACTCCTTTTGCTGGCTATGTAAGACTGCTTCCAGATTTTTGGAATTAAGAATATACTTCTTCAAAATATGATGAGAGCTATTGATCTTCAAGCTGCCTTTTTCCTATTATATTTCACCTTAGCTCTGAAACCATTAGAAAACCAGAAAGTCAGAAATATTTTCTTATCTTGATAATTACTTGTGGTGTATTTGAGTTCTTTTTAACTTCTTTTGTCTTCTTTTATCTTCTTATCATCAAACAACTACCAAAACATAAATACATGAAGATCAAAACAACAAGGACACATGATGTAGGCTCTCAGCCAGGGCAAAACCCCTCTCCTAGGGGAAAACCCAACAAAATTCTCTTCTCTTATTCATGAACCAAATCATATGCGACAACCAAGACCCTTAGACAACAACAAGTCCTCCTCCTATCCACCGAGTCAGCCTATCAAGAAGATTAGTCAAACTATAGTCAAGTTCTCCAAGAGTCAACACAGGTCAACCCTTCCAAAACAAGTCAACAAGGGTCTCATCCCTCTCTACAACTTTTGAACTTCGGCCTGTAACACTTCGGACCTGCAGTAATCTAAGTTGCACTGAAACGGAAACGGGAACGGATACGGATACGGGGTTTGAAACGGATACGGCAAATTTTCAAAAAATTTGGATACGATACGGCAGGAAACGCCACGTCATATATATAATATATATTAATATATATATATATATATATATATATATATATATCAAATTTACATTGCCATTCATGATTCATATTTGAAGTTTGAGAATCTAGATTATATCTAAATAGTAAAAATGCATAATGATTAATCATCTATCATCTATTCATCAATTATCATCTATCATCTATTCTATCATCTAATCACTAATAAACTTGGAGGGAGAAACAGTTTTGAAATAAAAAAAGGAAGCAGCCCTATCACCCCCTAAAAACAATTTAGTATTTACCAATTCAAAATAAATATGAGATTGTACTCAATGGCTATTGGGTGGATTTTGCCAATGAATCACTGCGTATTTCTCAGTGTGCTAATGTCACTTCCAGATATAATGTTTGTTATCCTTGACTAAGATTGGCAACGAGAAACTTAGGCCTCTTTCTAAACTCTCTGCACCCTGGAAACTTTCAGGGATTAAATTTCATCAGATGGCTAATTTTTCCTTTTTACCAATTAAAAATAAATATGGGATTGTACCCAATGGCTATTGGGTGGATTTTGCCAAGGAATTACTACGTATTTCTTTTTCAGCGTGCTAATGTCACTTCCAGATATAATGCTTCTTATCCCTGACTAAGATTGGTAACAGGAAGCTTAGGCCCTTATTTCTACACCCTGGAGAATTTCAGGGGTTAAATTTCGCCATATGACTAAATTTTTCTTTTTCCTCTAAAAACAATTTACCAATTTAAAATAAATATTTGTCCAACTTTTATAGTGTGTAGTTGATCATTTCTCCCCATGTGCTTTACTGGCCCAGTACTTGTGTTTACGTTGCTTTTGCTTGAATTTCAGACGAATTATTATTGAAGACCAGAGGTAAGCCAAAGCTATTTGTAGTCTGTGAAAATACCATCCTCATTCCCCTGTTTTATAGTTTAAACTATCTACTTTTGTCAATTGAACTGTCTAAATTTTTCATCTGGTGAAGTACACCGCTTAAGTAAGCTTGCTTTGACTGTGAGACAGAGTTGCTTATGCGCCTCTTTGTTTTGGAGGACTCCATGTTGTTAATATTGCATAGCTTGGGCAATCTTTTCCCAATGAGCGTCATATTTTTCCGAAAGTTTGCAGATTTTCCAATGACATAAATATGCGTAACCTTTTTTTACAGATTTACAGGCCATATATTTAGTCACTTGAATACATGCTCCACGATTTCTCTGCAATATCGGAACTCCTGCATGTGAACATACCACTGTCTATCAGCTTTATTTCCTTGTGCTATGCGATCTGTATCATTCTCAGGTAATTGATAAAAGTGCCTTTGTGGGTGATAGGGCTGCTTCCTTTTTTTATTTCAACTCTCGGCGGCAGCAACTCAATCTTCAACAAACTCTCCGCAGCAGCAACTCAATCTTCTCTCGGCGGCAAGTGCAACACTCAGCGAACATGGAAAGTGAAAATTTGAGTTACAAACTAAATTTCGATTGAGAAATTAACCTAATAACTAAGCGTGAGAAGGGTGTTTGTGGATGAAACGTATTTAAATTTCAACGTTTCCGATTTTAAATTTGACATACGTATTTGAAAATTCCAGGATCCGTTTCCAAAACCAAAAAACTGCTCGGAAACGGGTAAATTTTTTTAAACGGCGTTTCCAAAATTTTGAAACGGTACGGAAACGTATTTTTGCCGTTTCGAAGCCGTTTCGTACAAGTATCCGTATCTGAAACGGCGAACGGCGTTTCTGGGGCTTAGGGTAGGCGTTTCCGGCAACTTAGGCAGTAATCCTAACAACTTGCACGTGTGACAAAACAGAGATAATTTGTCTCTTTTGCTTGACAATTGTTCCTTTCTTCCTTGCTAGGGTTTGTCTTCTCTTTTCTTCAACTCAGGACTCCTTTTTCTTCACCAAAATTGCAGATCAAATTCCTTGGATGGATGATAGCTCAATAGGTCGAATGCACTGCTTATATATAGTCTCTTGTGTGGTCAAATTCCCTTTATGAGGCTGACTTGGTGGAGGGTAAATTTTCATTTGTGACACAAATAAATATTTCTTTTCTTGATACAAAAAGCCCAAGAAGGGTCTATTACATAATGACACGGACAATGACTCATGACTCAACCCTATGAGCACATAATGGGTGCTTAGACCTAGAAACATAATGGAATAAGCATGAAACCCATTCTTTTATAAAAAATAATTTTTCTTTTGATCTTTACAATAATTTAATTTCTTCTTTTAACAAATACATATGCATTACATCATGTCATGATCTAGACAACATTTATGAAGACCGATACTAGTTACATTTTCAACAGATATGGTAGTTGAACCAGTAGCTGGAGGAAGCGAACCATCAAGACCAAGCATGGCACATGGTATTGGTGAGGGGAGTAGTAGTCGTGCAACTCTACCAACTTGTGCTTCTAGTTCTCCCAGGCCTAGTACTGCGATTGAGGTTGGATAGGAGTGCGAGGAGTCCTCAGACTCTGAGGCAGATGATGTTTATGTAACTCTCGCCGATGATCACATGTCTAGTAGTGGTGATGAGTTTGATGAGTGATCATGTTGATCAATGATTTGTAGTAGGTTAGTGGCCTAGTAGCTTGAGTTTTAGCATTGTCTATGGACTCTAGAGGCCATTTAGATCCTCATTGGTTATATATTTTGTTAATGATATCATTGATATGTATTGCACTCGGTTCCATTTTAAAATATGTACCCTTACATGGTATAAAAATGAGAATAATTTCCATATTTTGTCTCTAATGGTTTGGAATCATCGTTTGTAATCTTAAAAATAAGTTTTTTCATTAAAAAACAAATATTTGATGTATTTTTTTCAATTCCAGTTTATTGAATCCGGTTCAAATCACGGTTAGATAGGCGACCAGTTCAATCCCCGGTTCCAGTTATTAAAACTATGATTACAAGGCCTTCCTCATTAGCTGCTCTGTTGGAACACATAGTTGTGACTGCTCTCCTAACGTCCCACTCAAACAAAAGGTGGCAAGCTAGGGGGGAGGAGACATGGGCGGGAGGTTCTGCAGGAATTTCATAAAGGGAGGTGGTGTGAGAGAACATGGTCTGGGGTTCAAGGTTAGACGAAATAATATGGGATCAAGGAAAAAGGGCGGGCCAAAAGTCTTTTTGGGAGTGGCAGAGGGCATTACAAAGTTCTCATCTCCTCCAGAAGGGAATACTTGTTATGGTATGTTTTGCAGATCAATTTTGCCAAATATGCCTCAGCATGATACTTTGAGTTGAAGGCATAGACTAAATAATGCATATTGGTACTGTATTGATTCCATCCACATCCTTTTGGGTTATGTTTTGTTGATGTCAACTGCATAACCTTCGAGCCAAAGAAAATGGGCCTTAACCCTTATCTGTGAGCCTGTAAAATTTGTTTTTCACTTGCTGCAATTCCACAAGCAACTCCCACCCGAGTTCATCTCCTTCTTCCCAATCTCTGTCACATACGTACATAGGGGAGAACCAACAGGATATTTTTGTTGATGATCTCCTTGATGGCCACTGTTTCCTCTCCCTCCACGAATTCCGTGTCCAAATTGAACTGATGAACAGGGGTCACTGGAAAAAGCAAAATTTGTGGGCAGTTGCTAGTGTATTCATTGCAGCTGCTGTTGGTGCATTTCTCTGCTACAGCCAGCTAGGTGGTATATTAAAGCAACGTTCACTATATTAGAATTGAATGGTTCCAAACTTTAGGTAATCATTTCTACCCGTCATAAATGATTCTACTATAACCCTTAACGATTCCCACTATGAGAACCAGACCCACCAAGACTGGAAATAGATTGAACAGTGGTAAATGGTTTCCATTTTTAAAACAGAAACTAGGAGATTCTGATCTGGATCTGTGAATCCACGTTTCTGCAACAATGGGGTGTGGATGCTGCACTGCACCTCGGCGATTCCAGTAGCTTTGCTCAGGTGTATTGCATGCTTCCTCTACCCATCACTGCCAATTTAGTGACACTAGCTGAACGAGGTTTGTCACCTGTTATGGTGATGGTTCCACAGAGGTATAATTATAGTTGATGTTTTGGATCTTGATCTCTTTTGCTACCCTTGATTCCTCTTTTGGTTATGCATTCTCTCTCAATTTGCAGCACAATCATAAAACTTATATATTCACATGACATAATGCTTTCAAACGATTGTATTCTTAAGCTAACAAATATTTCAACCTTTTATCGAATTATTTTGGTGAATACTTACTTGGACTTTTGTAGACAACATTAATTGCTGGTAGGATCTGACTTGTCAATTTCTTAACTTCCTTTCAATATCAGTGCTTAGGCACCTTCAGTGGCTTTTTGTTGCCTTTGTTAGTTGAACCAAAGAATAGGCTTATATTGCTTGGATCTTTATTTTTCCTTTTTCTGATCTCCTTTCCATTGCCAGCAACATAACTTTTATGCTTGGGCTTGCTTTTGTCACTTTCTTAAATGCCAACAATCTTTTTTCTTATTTATTTTGCATGAGTTTTGTAGTACAAAGATTGTCATCTCAAAAATGCAGTTCCATGATTCATTGAACTAGCATATGGAAGCTGCATGAGCTTTGCAGTCATGCCTGAGTATCTACTGCCCTGGTTTTCCTTAGATGCATTTAAAGACAGGTGTTGAGTGTGTTAGTTTAAGCTGAATTTGTCCTGTGTCTGCTTTCCTTGTTCTTGTTGTTGATTGGTGCTACAAGGATCAGAACCCAGAAATAATACAGTGAGTAGTCAGTAAGTACAGGTCATACACATTATGAGGAATGCATTTTCTGTTTACTGTTTTACCAGTCTCTCTTTGTATAGATGCACATTTTATCACACATCGAAGATCAAAAGGCTGTTTAATATGAGGAGACATTTCTTCATCCAACTAAATTCTATATGGAAAATACTAGCTCAATTTTTGTAGTAGCTTTAAACTTTCATTTGAAAGATTATTCTGTTTATTCTGTTGTAGGTACACACACCTGACTCAAGTAGGTATTGGATTGCTGGGTCTTTTGAGGAGCGCATAAAGAAAGGGTTAGAGCCGGAGAATATTGACAAGGTAGACTTTGTTCCTTGCAGTTGCCTCCAATTTAGTAAACATACTTTCCAGTCAAAGGCTACCAAATGTCTTTTCTCGTTTCAAATTTTGATGTAAATTTCATGTGTTCAGTATTTTGTCTGTTGCAACTGAAAATGAAATTTCTACCGAGTCCTATTTAAGTGTAGTACTCCACCTTGGCACCCCTAGTAAGCAACAGTTCCATGTGCAATTACTAATGTATGTTATGATGAATCTTGAGGGTTGGGAACCAAAGTGCAAAGGCCCCATTATTTGAAAGGGAAATAAATTCATAAAGTGTGAAGAATTGTAGTGTAATGTATTTATGAATGGGAAGATGCCCATATGCTTGATAATGAAATAAAAAGCTAACATGTTGCCTAAGGAAGAGAATAAAAGATGTCCCATGTGTGACAAGACAAGGTCTTATGGTATATTTCTTTATTAGAAACGTATAACAACCTATAAGTAGCCATATGGGGGAAGAAACTACTTAAATAGTTGTAATATTCCTAATTGCAAAATAACAGTAAATACCAAAAAAATGAACTAGGAACAACAATTAAAATTGAAGTCCAAGTACCCAAATCAGAACACCATTGAAAATAAGCAGAATAACTGAGCCATTTTATTAATCAAAGAGAATCTGACTACATAATGAGTAAGAACAATGGAACCTGGGCTTGCTATGCAAACCCCAGGTGAAATTCAAATCTCGCTGGCCGAACTACTGAAATGGCTCCAAACTGATGATGCACATTGCCCAAAAAATCTGTTATAGGCTATCAAATGGAACTGGAAGTTCTGCTCAGAATAATGCCTGGAATGCTCTGAAATTGTAGCTACAAGCTCCTCTCCTCAAACCCAAAAATACCTAGAAATTATTTGGCCTATTTCCAAGCCAAAGTAGAACCCACAAAATGGTGCATATTCCCAGCTAACCAGTAATTAGCCCTGCTATAAGAATGAGATTTTTAGGCTCGAATATTGCTCAGAAAATTTTGTAAAATTAGTCGGAGACTCCTCTCTAGAAACCCACAATAACCCATAAAGGGTTTTCCTTGGTTTTGACCTTCCAAAATTGGTCCCTCACAGCTTGGCCCTCCAAACCAGAAAATTGTCACTGTGGCTGAACCTGCCAATATTTGCTCCCAAAACTCCAGCAATCTCCTCCAAATGACCCTCCAACCAACTTCTCAACACCCCAACTCCCAACTCCTTTGGATTGTGCTGCCCCAAATTACCTTACTCCAGTGACTGCACAATCATGGAGAGAGTGATGCAGTCTTGAGCTCTGGAAGTGTGTTCTGCATGTGGAAATGTCTCTGCTGTAGCTACACTCCTCCCACCTGGAAACGATCAAGAAATACTCCTGTAGCTTCTCAAATCAGCACCGAACTTCGCTACTGCGTGGGAGATCTCTAGAAACGTGTAGAAGCCCGTTAAAGGTGTCTCCTCTGGTCTCACTGATAGGAAAGAAGTCTTCCTAGGGTGGCACTCTAGGTCCACTAAAGAGAGGTTGAGCTTCCCTTCTTGAGAGGCTCTTGTGCTAAACAACACAACTTGGCTTAGCTGAACAACTAAGGCAAATGCAATTTTCCAATTGGCAAAAGACCCCAAATGCTGCTTCACTTCTCCTATTTATGCTTGTTGGCATTGAGTCTGATGTGGGCCCCATCTCTATTTCAACCTCACTTAGGAAATGGAATTGCCTTCCATGTGGTGCTATTATTTGTGGGTGAGTGGCCCCCACATTCCACTAAAATGCTCATCAACCCACTTTTCCTAAGTTTATATGCCAAATATTTATTAACTACCAAAAATTGCAAAATTGAGAATTCATTTGGCAAAATTATTAATTGGGGACATGACAATCCTCCCCACCAAAATTTGCTTATCCTCAACCAATGCCTGAACAAGCGCCCTCTTTATTAGCTTACTCGAATGGCTATTGTAAACGATACCGGGGTCCCAAATGTGCCACTGAGTCGTCCCTTTCCCCAACACTATTCTGTCATGAAGGAGTCCCTCGATACTAGGACCCCAAGCTGTCATGGTCAACATAAGCACCCATTGCTCCATTCATTGTCCAACCTGGTATGGGCACCCGAAGCCCTCTGCATACCATCAGTAAAGAGTGCAACACGATCATATAAAGTCCTGTCTATCTCCCCGTGCAGCTGCTCTACTGCGTCATCCATCTCATGTACTCGAAGGTTTAGCACCCGAAGATACAATCCAACTCCTGTGGAAATAAATCCTTGCCCGCATGAGCTTCCCCTGAACAACCCCTGTTGGTCATCCCTCCATGCTGTTGAAGTCCCGCATGCCAATAAAGAATCACTACAATCCAATGGAAGGTCGGAATGAACTCCCCCTGTCAAACCCAACTCACCTCCAAAGGTAGCTGAATTGTCAAGTATTGTGATGCCAGGGTCCCAAGCCCATAGCAGGAAGAAACTGTCTTGTAGACCCCGCGACACTCTGGTCACGACTAACTGTCTAACACACTTGTACCAGGGTCTCATCTCCTGCAACTCTTGACCATAATATATGTGATGTTGAGGCTATGCCCAACCTGCCAAGGGGACTTAGTATTGCCTGTGCCCATGACTCCGTGGTTGGCCCCAATCCTGAACAACCACCTGCCTCGCCATATGATGAAGACCTCGGTGATCCCCCATGTGTCAACCTGATAGTGAACTAGATTATTGGCTATCCCGACTGTACTCACTAAGTAATGGAGTGTCCCCCACATCAACTGGATCCCTGGTTCCCATAACCATACTAGAGGTCCACAACTCCCACACCTCATGGGTTGTCGCTGCGTACCGATCCTCATCTTTAACCCTTGTATGTATACCATAGATGGACGCCAAGTATCACAAATCTGTACCAAGCATGCCAATTTTCCCTGCCCCTGCCAGACCATGCTATGAAATCTGCTATCCCAACTCCTGATGATACACCTGGAGATTGCTCGCAGTCTGGGTACCCTCTTGTAGACGAAGTCTACTATCCACTATCCCTCAGGTTCCTGTAACGCCTCAAACTGTCTTGCAATAAGTGCATCATGTAGCTCCCTCATAATCGACTCCCCAAGTGTGAGCCCAGGAGTGGAACCTATGCTACCTCGACAATAAACCACGCCATCCTAAGCCTGTGTCTTTCAACTTATGCCTCCACCAAATGTCTAAACTGGAGAGTCTCCTCCCTGCCCATGACACGTGATGTCTCATCCAACTGCATAAGGTGACCCCTCCATGACCTGTTGCCTGAACGAAGAGCATCAAGGGGCAACAATTAAATGCTCTGTGATTGTAAGCAACATTATAGAGTGATGGGTGGGTAGCTCCCCAAGGGTATGAGACTGCAGGGATACTAAAGAGTAATCCTATGGATGTCCCCAAGGTTACTTGGGAGCGGGAGCGAGAGCGCAGAGCGCCATTTTTAAAAGCTTCCGGTCCTGAGCGTTTTCGGGAGCATTTATATATATATATATATATATATATTTATTTATTTATTTATTTATTTTTATATTTTGATGCATATATGTCAACAAAAACATGTAGAATGATGAATTAGACATAAAAAACATAAAAACATAGATTGAATCATATAACATCAATCATCTAGAAGTTATAATCTTCATCAACCACGCCCACGAGTTGGAAACATACAACATATTGACTCGCAAATCATCAATCTGAAGGTTTCAAGCTTTCAAAATTCAATATATAACATTTATCATCATTGATTTCAAATTTCAATATCTAACATTTATCATCATTCATTTCAAAATTCAATATACATTTATCATCATTGATATATAACATTTATCGTCATTGATTCATTGATTTCAAATTTCAATATATAACATTTATCATCATTGATATATATCATTTATCATCATCGATTCATTGATTTCAAAATTCAATATATAACATTTATCATCATTGATATTATATAACATTTATCATCATTGATTCATTGATCACCATATAACTTTCATGAAGCATCATATTCATAATTCATAATGACTCGTAAACAGTAAACTTATAAATGCCAACTTCAAAGTTTCACCTTTCAAATTCAAACTTCAATCTTAAATTGTCATTAAATATATGAAATCAGAAAGAGTCAAGTTTCAACTGTTCAACTGTCAACAACAAATAGAAAATAGTAAACAACAAATATATTTTATCTGGCTGGCCCCTTGCCACGACCACGAGAAATGTCTAATTTTTGTGAGCCACAAGGAAATGTTGGTCTTCTAGTACTCTCAGGAGTACCACGACCACGACTAGAAGGTGGAGGCTGGATCTGCAAAGGAACAACAATGTGATATCGAGGAGTGGCACTGGCACTGGCACTGGCACCCACACTGCTACCAGTAGATGGTGGGACTGGCCCTATGTGTGGCGGTGCTGATGATGCTTCATCATCATCCCTATAAAGTTCTGCTTCCAATTCTTCCAGATGTAACGTGCCGTCCTCCAAATTATCATCCTCTGGGTTGTTGTCCCAGACTCTGTATGATTGATCCTCATTTTCCCGATCACAGTAATGGCTCAACAACCTCAAGTTATAATGCACATAAACCAAGCTTTCAGCTCGGTTTTCATTCAGCCTATTTCTTCTCACATTGTGTATAAAGTTGTAGGTGCTCCAACACCTCTCTGCAGAAGAAGTGTTCACAACCTGTGAGAGAACTTTTTTAGCCAACTTTGGCAAAAGTCCCATGCCGCCATATGCTTCCCACCATGTGAGAGCATCAAATCTATCCTTGTCTTCCATTGCATGGAAAGAACCAAAGTTAGCAGTGCAACTGAACTATTTGCCTAATTCAAGGCGCAATCTAGCACACTCTTCCCTATCGGGTACCAACTTGTCCAATGCCTTCATGTACCCCTCTTGTACCTCTGGATTTGTGTGAGGTTTCACCCTAACCGCACCTCCAGGTGTAGGTTGGCCCAACCAAGATGGAGAGTAATATTTTGGCGTAAGGATATATGCCAAAGCATGTAGTGGAACATTGGGTTTATTCCACCGTGCACACACACAGTCATGAATCATAGCATACAAGTTGGGATCATTATCCTTAACAATATCTTTTATTTGCCCCAACATGCTATCCATCTGCTCATAAACCTCTCCAATCACTGGTTTATCAGTATCTGCAAAGCGAATCATGTTATAAATGGGCTTGGTAAAATTCAAAATTTCCCTCACACATGCCCAAAACAGAGGGTCAAGGGCGGTCTCCTCCACATGTTCGAAACCTTGCCTGTCAACTATTGTTGCTGCCCTGTCCTTTAATAGCTGCCAGTGTGGGCTTGATACCATTGCTGCCAATGACTCTCTTACCTTCAAAAGGCGCCTGAAGGTGAGGTAATAGCCAGAAAATCTAGTTTTTGCTATCTTCAACAACTCCAATTTGGAGTGAGTACAGAAAAGCCCATGGGTATTGCTATGATTTGTAATAAATTTTATCATTTTTTTACCTCGTACAAATCACCAAGCCATTTGAATTGAGGTTGTTTGTTTTTGATGATATCATGCATCAAAAGGTTCATCGTGGTGAACCAAACACCCGACCAAAAAATGTTGTATTTATCCCGAATAATTGCTCCCGGGCCGGCCTACAAACATAGCAAAGATTATCAGTGATGACCTGTATGACATTGTATGGCCCAGTCTTTTCAATTATATCAAGTAATGGTTCTGCAATGTTAATGTCGGTTTTGAATTTGTCTGAATAATCATATGATGACAAGAAGATTGCACCACTAACCGACACAGCGAAAACACTTATCAATGGCTTTCCTTTTACATTGGTCCATCCATCGGAGACAATGGACACCCCATGCTCATTCCACGAATTTGTCATTCTAGCCAAAGAATGGTTTATTTTAGCTTTTTCATGATCAAGACCCACGGTTCTGGCCTTGTCATACCCAGGGCTTTTGTATCCTTTGGGGGCATCATTAATGGCATAAACCATTTCATGCCAATAAGGTGAGCGAAGAACATTGAATGGCACCCCACATGCATATAGAAACCGGTAAACTTTTGAATCCACATCATTCCTACGCCCTTCGTCCAGGTAATCGGATATGGTTCTACGCCTTAATCCAGTGCCACTGCCTCCAAAACCACTGGGATGGGTGGAAGTTGAACTTGTTTGTCCATGACGTGTTGGGCCTGAATCAACGAAACCCCTAGATCTTTTAGATGATCTCTGTAGGGCAGCCCCCTCTTCCTTCCTATATATCTCTCTGTGTGGTGCTGGCACATAAGGACAAACTTTGATTCCAATATTTTTAGGTCCATCCCCTGGCATTATTCCACAAAGGTGCCTTCTCGCACGGGTGTATGAACCATGGTATTGTTTATTGCAATGGGGGCAAATAAATTTAGTGGTTCCACCACCTTTCCCTCCTTCCAATTTCTGAACATATTTCCACAAAGGTGTCCGAGTTTGGTCTCGTTTAGTTGGGGAATCTGTGTCCTCAGGTTCTCCACTCCCCACTTCCTCCTCAGCATAATCCTCCTCCTCTTCAGGATTTTCTTCAAATCCACCATAACCCTCCTCTTCATCCTCCTCTTCTCTAATTTGCCTCTTTCTTCTAGCACTCTCCAACACCATTATCACAAAGAAAGGAACCAACATGAGAAAAATCCATATAGCCATGATGGAAACAAGTTTCAAGTTTCTAGCCTGCAAAACAAATGGAAAAATGCCAAATGGGAATAGGAAATGCAACATAGGAAAAAAAACAATTCATTTTCTAAGTTTTAAATTCAATAAAATGCAGCATTCAAGAAAAATTCAAGTTTTCATTTCTAAACAATTTAACAACCTACAAATTCATCCTAGAAAATACAAAATTGGATTAGAAGGCCTACCTCTTTCTTGCAATCCTCCTGTTGCCTTGCTCCTTGCTCTCCTTGTCTCTCGCTCTAGATCTCTCAACACTCAACAAACAATAAAAACTAAAATGAAACCCCCCCCTTATAAACAATTCGTTGTTTCACTTAAAAAAATTTGCGTGCGGCGGGAAGCGTTTAAAAAAAAAAAAAAAAAATCTTCCGGGGAGCGTTCGGGAGTGAATGCTCCCCAATCTCTTCTGGCGTTTAAAAAACGCTTTCGAAGCGTTTTTTAAACGTCGGAAGCGCTCAGGGAGCGTTCGCTCCCGAGCACTTCCTGAAACGCTCCCGAAAAGGCAGGGAGCGTTTTAACAAGTTCGGAAACGCGCTCCCGAAAACGCTCCCCTGAGGAAGCGTTTTCGGGAGCGCGTTTCCAAAACGCTCCCGCACGGAGCGCGTTTCGGAAACGGGAACGAGGGGGGTTTGAAGCTTCCCCGCAACCTTGGATGTCCCTCTCTTTGCCTCGGATCTGTTGATAACCCAATCGAAGGCCCGTCCCCACTGAACATGGCATCCCCAAAAGCTCAATCACATCCCCATGGATTTGGGGTGAGCTGCACCCAACGAGACAACTAATGTCCCTGTCCATAAGTCTCCTTAGAGGCAACGCTCCAAGAGCCCACTGTGTTGCACCATATGCCACTGCATGCCACCAAGTGTCCCCGTACTCAACGACATGTTGCTGTACCTTGCGGCCTATCCTTATACACCACTGGATACCCCGTGCTACTGCTGGACCATCCTTTATCGTCTCGTATCCTGCCTGTGTCACTGTACCTGACACTCCCTGTGTGTACTTAGTGCGACGGGAGTCACTCCTCCTACTCCACAGTGCACACCAACATGCTACAACAAACCAATGTTGCAAACATCGGCATCGGGATAAAATCGGCAAGTGTCTTAAAAACCAAAAAATCGGCAAACATCGGCAAAATTAAGATACCTAAAAAATAACTATAAAAATCGGCACATCGGCTAGGCCAAAAAATCGTGATTTCAAGATAAAATCGGGATGTTATCGAGATGTTCGCAACACTGCAACAAACAACCATGCATCTCCGTGCTCCTCTATAGGCCACTACTCGACACTATATGCTCCTACATATCCCTGGATGTCATGGCCTAAAGTAAAGACAATACGCGTCGGCCCGCACTCGAATGTCATCATCACCTCTATCGTCGCATCATCATACCCTCTGATGAATGGATCCCCTCTCCAAATCCTCCGGAGGGACCCAAGAAGTGAATCTCTCTAGGTACCAGTAGCGATGCCTCCATTGCTCTACTCCTCCATGCCCTTTGTGTCCCACATAACTGTGGAGAATCCCTAACCCCATACAAGGCACTGTCTAGTGGCCTACCAATGCCACCTCCTTTGACAATCTCTTGCCAGAGTGTGCTGATTATCTCGTGACTCCATGCATACCCAACATAACCCAATGACCCATGGAGTTCCCTCACAAACTGACTGGCCACTGGTGCTGACTGAAACCTCCCTAGCAAATGTGTGCGCTCGATCGTTGGGTCAACTATACCACCAATGCCATAGTCAATCTACGTATTTGGCAAATGGTAGGTAGTCCCACCTAGATCCCAATGCCAACCTAGGCCTCTAGTATCCCCGTTGCTTGAACATGCCTGCTGACTCACTCTGTCCTATAATTGACTCCATAAGCCTAGCCCACTCCATGAGGTAACAACTCAAAATCTCTCGCCATCCAACCCCAAGGAAATGATCGAAAGCACAAATCCTCGTACACTGAACTAGCCCTCCAACTTGCGAACACTGCACACTGCGCAACTCATGTCGCCTTGTCTCGCTGGTCTGGTGAACACATAGAATATGTCTAGGTAACTCCACCTCTCTCTGACCCCTATATAGAGGTAGCCTAGGAATGCTACAAGCCCCATCTATATAGGCTTGAAGAGAGCTACTGTCTGGAAGTATTGTAGCTTTGCTGATGGTTTGTGCATCTATCTGGTCTAAATCAGTGTCTAGCCCAAAAGATGACTGCTCATCCTCCTCCACTGCGGGCTCATCATGAGTCACAACCCGCCCCTCCATGACTAGCTCACGTCCCTATGTGTGTTCTCCATGCTACTGTAGGTGGCTGCTATCTGGGAACTCAGTCATGGCTCCAAGGACCTCTTTGTCTCCTGGGAATGACACCTTATCAACAAATGGCTCTATGGGTGTATGCTTTACTCTGTCCATCAAGTGTCAACTAGTGCTATCAAAGAGATCTCCAACAATGGTGACTCCCTCGCCACACTCTGTATGTCGATGTGCCCCTCACCATCCTGCGTGTCCTCCTGCTCAACCTCTTGACATCTAAAGCTCGGTCTCCACTAGCAGAAACGCCCCTTGGTCTCACCCTCTAATTGTCCTAGTCTTGTCCACTCCCTTTGAGGGGGTCTGGTGTCCTCTCAATCAAATCTCTCCACGAGCCATTGGTGAACTCTGTGTAGGATGTGATACGTGCATGACCCAAAGGGATCAACCCTCGGTACCACCACTCCATAATATCTCCATCCAAGTGCAAAGTGGCATGTCTAATCAAATTTGCCTCCCTCGTGGGGTTTAGTCGGAAATATGTGTCCAGTTCTTGTACCCATTTTCTGACAAAACTCCTAGTTGAACCATCAAAGAGGGTGAGGGTCATTTTTCCGTCAATGTTACTTACTCTCCCTTGAGCCATGGGTTTGGCTATGATTCACCCATCTCAGTGCATACATGCCCAAATCTTCCATGATCTTGCTGGCTACCCCACAACTGGCCAAGATCTAGACTACGGAAACATAAATGAAGCATTAAAATTTTGACACAGATTTTTACCCTGGAAACCCAACTTGGGAAAACCAACATTCATGTTTAGTTTTATTTGTTTTATTTTAGCTTGCAGAGGAAAATCAGAAGCTTTATTACATCAACAAAACCTGTTCAAGCACCTAGAATTTTGAGCCAGATAGATTTGTCTAGATCTGCATGCCAAGCAACACCCTGTTGCCTCAATCTATGTGGCAACAATGCCTAGATATGCATGCCAAATTTGCTGCCTCAACTTGTGTGCTGAAAGTGGCTCGATTTGCGTGCTATTGCATGCTCCTCGATATCTGTGCACAGATCCCTGTGCATCCCTTACACATGCGACTTGTCTTGGTTTGCATGCTTGGATGCCTAGATCTGTGTGTGTCCTTTTTCCTTTTCTTTCCTCATTTGTTGGTCCTAGGCTTACGTGCTAACTTCCTCGAAGTGTGTGCTGCCTTTGGAATACGTGCTAAGATCTCCTCAAGCAATTATATTTATAATTTTTCCTTTGCCTCATGATTCATGATGTCAACTTCATGATTAACGAAATCGTCCTTGTAATTCATGATCTCAAGATCTTAAACTTTAATTAATTAATGTGCTTAGGAAAAATAGAAAGTCACTTTTCTAGGAAAATTTGTCGGACATCTTTTGTGCTAGTTGGGCAATGGTTTGTGGGGCAGCAGTGCGAATAGCAGAGAAACAACCATGTAGAGGGAAAGAGGGAGCTTTCGATAGTTCCTTGAGACGACCACTGCAAGGCTTCGTGATTAGGATAGGTTGGATGGATCATCCAACTACGTCATCTGGAAGGCTAGGATGTCCTTCCTTCTAGATGAATATGGCTTGAAAGCCTACATCAATAATGTAGTGGCAATGTAGATCATATGAAGGAATATGAGAAGGAGAAGTAGTTGATCCTGGATGGAATTCGGGATCATATTGTCTCACATATAGTGACCGAGGGAATGACCAAAGAAATGTGGGATGCTCTCTCCACGTTATACCAGGGTGGTTCCGAGCAGCAGAAGATGCACCTAGAGGAGAAGCTGAGATGCATCCGGATGCAGAAAGGGGAAGGCATAGACCCCTACCTTACTAGGATTCAGGACGTCCGAGACCAGCTGTCAGTTGTTGGGGCAACACCTCAACCCACGGAGCTAGTACAAATGGCACTCAATAGTGTCTTAGAGGATTGGCAGGTCTTTGTCCAAAGTATATTGGGTAGAGATAGGCTTCCAGAGTGGGACAGGATGTGAGACGATTTGCAGTAGGAGGAGTTGAGACGAGCTCTGTTAAAGAGCTCCATCAGTGGCAACGACGACAATGGATCAAAGATGGTGAAGGAGGAGGAGAATGTGGCCCTCGCATCTAAGGGTCCCTGCCAGGGGTAGGGGGAGCAAAGAAAGAAGAAGGACATATCTAAGGTCAAGTGCTTCAGGTGTGGCGAGTTTGGCCACTACAGTACTCGGTGTCCTCTCAAAAAGGACAAAGAGGAGAAGCAGGACCAAACAACAACACATGCAGAGATAGATAGGCTGTGCTCCAGGTTGGAGGAAGACTTCGTGATGATTGCCCTTATACCTCTAGGAGTGAGGTGGGGTGACTTGGAGTTGTAGCCCCAAAGAGCTATAGATGGGCAGGGTCCTTGAGGAGTCCACCTCATGGATCATTACCTTGCTACATGGGCCCACAATTTTCTGTAGCAGGTTGGATCAGTGTCAGGAGATGCAGTTAGATGCCAGAGTGACAATTGTAGAGACTAGTAGCAGTTAGATGCTAGAGAGCGTAGTGCAAAGTTGGCAACAATGCAGAGTTTTCACAGTGCAGAGTCAGCAACAACCTACATTCTTCAGAGACAATGCAGAGGCTAGTTCTGTCCATTTCGGCGTCTTGTTTTTGGAAGTCTCGATTTGGGTAGATGGAGCATCTTGCTCCTCATCGTGCTCATGCTATTTGTCCTGGGCACTAGTCTGGGGTCCTACAATTTGTAATGGTTGTCTCCCTTCTTCTTTTTGTGCTTCTTGCTCCTGAATCTCTATCTCATCTAACACTGATCCACAAGAATTATTGAAAGCCTTGTCCTCAAATTTCACATCCCTCCGCACCACTGTTTTCCTAAGTGCAGGAATGTAGACTTCGTAAGACTTTGAGGTTTTGTTGTACGCAACAAAAATGCCTTTCTACGTAGTAGGCTAGAGTGTGGTCCTCTTCTTTGTTGGGATGTGGCAATAAACCAAGCACCCGAAGATATGAAGATGCCTATCTCTGGTTTCTTCCCCTTGTATGCCTCTTCAGGGCTCATCCTCCCCAACACCTTGTGTGGACTCTTGATTTGAAAATAAACTGCCGTGTTACATGCTTCTTCCCATAAGAACATAGGAAGATTTGTTGGTTGATGTAGCTGAAACAAGTGTTCTAGCCTCAGGAGGTGTCAATCTGGCAAGGAACACAAGAGCGGAAAATATCTCCAAGCCCAAGTTATTCTTTTGAATGTAATTGTCTTAATTAAATTAAGTAATCAATTTTTAATTATTTTCCTATGTTTTAACTTAGGGAAATAGATTAATTAATTAGTAATAATTGGGACATCGTCGTTTTCGTATAGAGACTTCAAGTTAAGTTTCTAAGTGATTTTAGCCATCGATTAGATCATTTCAAATCTAGATCTTGGCCATTGATTTCTCAATGAGAGATTATAAAGGAAATTGATGGGAAATCTTGGATTTCAATTCATTGCAGTGAAGAGGGCACAACGATAGCGTGGGATTGACATCCGTGAGGGTTTCAACAGTAGTTGAAGCAGTAAATATTTCCAGAGTTTTCTTTCAATTTTTATTAGTATTCTTCCAGTTTCCGAGATCTGAAGGAGGAATTCTCCCAAAATTATTCTATAGATAGAGAGGTTGAGATTGCTAGGAGAGGCCGTATGAGTTGCCAGTTTAGCATATCCATATTTACAATTGCACAACGTATTGCAGGGAATCAATTCGATAACGGAAAAGGCGGATTGCAGGAATTCGCATCAAATTCCAAGATTAGTAGTACGAATGGTAGGAGAGGTTGTGTCAAGTAGCAGAGGGAGGCTGTAAGCCTTCCAGTGGTTAGATCGACTTGTGGAGGTGAAGATATATTTTGCCGGAACTTTGTCGTGGTTTGGCAAGCATTTGTAATATTTATCAATTGCAAAATTTGCTGAAGATAATAATAAAACCCCCAGATTTGAAGAACTAGATTTCCCTTCGGGGGTTTTCTAGGGACGTTTTGTCTGAAAATATTGTGTCCATAGTGTGATTGGGTTTCTGAAGTTTTCTTATCAGAGTTTCTACAATGTATTTAATTTATGAAATTTGCAGTTGTGTTTTATTCATTATTTGCAGTACATAATTTGTTGGGACAAATAATTTGTTTTAAGATAGAAGAATAATAACTAGATTAACTGCAATAGAATTTTTCACATGGTATCAGAGCAGATCTGAATTGTAGAGGTTTACTAGAGTAGATCAACGTAGGGGTTTGCAAGAAGAAGCCAAGGGTTTAATACTGTAAATTTTTGAAGATATTCTATGCTTGATGCAACTTTACTTTTATCCCTAATGTCAGTCAACAATCACATAAACAAGAAAGTAAAGTGCTGATGAGCATACTAGTAGATCGACAAAAGACAAGCCAGAAAAATATAAGTGTTTTGGTGCATTACGGCGGTCAACAGGATGCTTCAACTAGCAAAGTCTCAAAACGGTCAGCCAACTAGAAGTGTCACACACACAACCCTTAAAGACAGCTCATCAAAAGTCAACATAATTCAACAAAAGAATCCCACATCCAGATTTCCGGCATCATCCATATTTACGACATCCATTTCCTGCAGCATCCAGATTTAAGGCATCATCGATAATTACGACATCCATTTTCGGCATCATCCAGATTTACGACATCCAAATTTGCGGCATCCATTTCTGGCATCATCCAGATTTACGACATCATCCATATTTACGGCATCCAGATTTATGGCATCTTCCGGCATCATCCATATTTACAACATCCATTTCCAGATCATGAGGATGTGTGTGATGAAATGATTGAAAATGTCCTCCAACGTTGACCAATATATATCCATCAATGAGGGTGTGTGACACAATATCTAGGGCTCCAAACCTTAAGGCCGACTCGCATGTATTTTGAATAAATTCAAATAAATGTTCTGCTCATTGGATCAAGATGATATTTAGATCGATCTTGCACCTCTTCGAAAGAGGAATCCAATAAAAATATTGGCATCTTCATCTGAGCAACATAACATGGAGTTTGGACATAGTTGTCCAAAATTAACACTCCCTCTCAACTAGGGAGTGTTAGTGTTAGTCTAGTCATATTGCCATCAGTGACCAAAATTGCTCTTTTGCATTTGCATATTAGGAGTCCCATACCAATAAATTTCACCATTTCGCTAGGTCATGGATTCATTGATGGTAGTGATTTTTTCATCAGTTTTCCCTCATGTGAAACTTGCTGACTTTCTTCTCTATGGTCTTTAGTCATGAGTCACTTTGATTCCCAAATCCATATTAGTAGGTCATAGGGTTGGTCTCATTAGGTTCTAGGATCTCACCATGGTCAAATTAATGAGTCGAGTGTCAACAAATGTCAGTAAGGTCATGAGGAAATCAATAAACTCAAAGTCACAGCACTTCGGAAGATCAAAGAAATGTTTTAATGTTTTATTCAGCTTGATGTAATTTTCACCTCAAAACCATGTTTTGAGGTGAAAACATGATACTTTGCCTTTATTATCATTTATTATGTAATTTTATGTCAGCATATGTAATAAGTCACACTTCAGAAAGCTGCTATCTCCACAAAGTCACCACCCTGCTTTTCAGAGAAATTTTCCACAACATTTTCATCGTCAAATCATGTTCCAAGTAGATTCATCAGAAAGAGCTCGGAAAGAGCTTTCCAACAGTATATTATACTCTTAAAATTGATTTCTGGATTGAAATTTATGCCTAAGTGAATAAAGTCCCCTATAACCTAAAACCCTCCCTTTTTCCCATTCCCCTCCTACACTATATTTCATAAATTTTTTTAATATTTTCTTTTATAAATCCCTTTTTTCCCTTCTGATTACATAATCGCATTATTAAAATCTTTAAAAAATATATGCAATGTATTAACCACTTCCCCTCCATACTCCTTTAAACTTTATAATAAACATTGCAAAGTTTGTTATTATAAGGTCCCATTTCCTTAAATCCCGATATTAAAAACCACTTCCCCTCCATACCTTTTAACTTTATAACAAAGTTTAAGGTTTTATATTATAAAACCCTGCCGACCCAAGTCCCTTTCCCCTTTCCATCGCATCACAAACATTACATATGTGCGCTCCGATTGGCCCTCCTGTTAACAAAAACTCCAATGCGATTGTATTGGCCCTGTCCGATATACATCCCCACCGTCAATTTGATCCATGATCCGACGGCCCACATACCATCGGCGCCTTTGATCGCTCCCTTCTGATTTATTCCCTCTCGATGGCAAACCCCCCATTGACAACCCTCTATTACTCCTCCGCTGTTGATCGCCCCCGCCAATCCGACGGTCCATATTCCATCGCTTTGTTGCCATCGACGATTTCTTTTTACGCCATATGTTTTGCCTCCGCTCTCTGCCAATGCCGATTGACCTTTGGGCCCACCATATAATCCCCGCCCATTCATGATAAAAGGGTTTTCCTCCCCTTGTAAAACTTAAATTTGATTTTAATTTGTTTCACATAGGTTTTGCCCCCCATCACTTATCCCCATCGGCATCGGCATTTTTACATAACGCTTTGCTCCTGCTTCCCTTTCATCTTCCGATCCCGATTCCGATTGACCTTCGGTCCCACTACATTATCTTCCGCCATTCATAATAAAAGCCCTTTCCCTTTGTTAAAATCGAATTTTGTTTTGTTTTATTTGTACAAAGGACCTCCCCCAATCGCATCGGCAAATCCATTGGCACATTATATTTTGCCCCGCTCCAAAGCCCGATTCCGATGGCGATTCATACCCCGGTCCCACCTTATAAGCCCTCTGCTCTTTCAATATAAATCATTTCACTCCTTTGTAAAAGCACCAAACTGTTTTTTTTATGTGTTTTGAAAGAAAATATCCCTTTGGCCTATCTTTTATCCCTATTTCCAATATGCCAATCGCAACGAAAGTTTTGGTTTTGTTCTAAATAACATCCTCCCCATTCCTCTGATCTCGATTGCGATGACACCATCGCAACATGCATTCTTCAAATGTTTTATTATATTATATCCCCTTTGCCCCATCGATTTCGATTCCGATTGCGATGCGGACCCCACCTCCTCTCCCTTCCTTCCTATTCACTCAAAATGAGTTTTTCCCTTCACTTAAGGCATAATTTCAATTTATGTTATGTCAAAGGTATTTTATTAAAAGGTTAGTTTTCTTCAGAGTAATAATAGAAAGCAAAGGGACAGTCAAAGGCCGAGAAGCTTATATAAAACAGAGATTTCTACAGCAGCAGAAAAAATAGGGATTTGCTCCTCAAATTGCCTATTTTTCATTCAACAGCGTAATAGTGAATCTGCCAAATAGTCAAATGTAACGCTGCTCCTTCTTTTAGGCAGATTGTTGGTTCTCTTTTCTATCTTCAGATTTCAGTTCTAAGTTGTTAAATAGCTCCCTCTTTCTGTGGATCTATGTTCCCACAAATCTGGTCTATTTAATGTAATTGTAAATCATTTGTAAAGCAGCTTGTAACTCAGAAAGTAGGGGAATAGTGTGGAAATCAAAGAGGACGCTCTGCGATCCATTGTAACAGTTTTGGATAGAGAATTAATAAGAGATGCAACTCTAATTTGTGGGATCCATGTGGTATGAGTTTTAGCATTTGTTCTCTCCTTTGTGTTCATATGTAAATTGTTATGTTTCATCATTCATTCATAAAAATCTCTGGTTCAATGTTTTCAAGATAGAAAGGTAGAATCCATTTTTATGTTCTGCCTTGGGAAATCATTCAATACTCTGTGTTTTCCTTCTGTTTGAAAAGGATCCATTTCCCATGCCCTTTTCAGCTCCTCACCAGTCTTTCCATCCCATCATTATTTAACCTTATTTGCTAAAATTTCCCGCCTACCTTGCCCCATGAAATACCCTGTATCCTTATTTAATTCTCCAGTTTCAAACTGTTCCATTTTATTCCATACATCCTTGAAAAATTCATTCATTTATTAAACATTTTCCCATTATTATACCTAGCCTAAAATCAGTCCATTATTGTACATTGTTGAAAATCTTTTCACGGAGAGAGCCCTCTCCTGACCTTGTAGGGCTAGCTACAAGGTTGAGCATGGTTTAGATGTTACCATGTTTTGCCCTTTTTCAGCCTGGGGTCCAGATCAGGAGCTAACATTTCTGGCGACCATACTGGGGAGAAGCGATCTGATTATTTGCGAGCACATCTTCTCGACACTCAAATTGAATGTGTATTCTGTTTTAAATCAGGCCCTGTGTGAATAAGCAAGTATTGAAAACCTCTGTCTTAAGGTTTAAACCCCAGTTATATAGGAACGCGACGGTTCTTTGGAAAATCTCTGTTATTAAAGTAAAGAGCTTTATTCATTACCGGCAGAGTAATATAAAGTGGGACCCAGCCGTTGAAGTTAACGCGAGGAGTTAAGCGCCTAACCAAAGTGCCAAACCACAGTTAAGTGCGGTTCAATTACCACCAGCGGGTTTCGGAAACCAATACCGCCTTCATCGCGTCGCTTTTGCCCCGGAGCAAAACCGCTTCAAAAAAACGCGATCCAGTAATATAAGGGCATGTCATCTCCCAAATACCAGCCATATCGCGCAACTTTTCTGGGTTAACGCTCAGCCTTTGAAAAAACGCTAAATTGACGACGATCGTCCGATCTGGAGAGCCTTGGATCTGACGGCAATTGCGCAGTGAAATGCACAAGCGATAATCGAGGTATGATCCGGCGGTTTTGCATTATCATATGTTTATTTTATTTGTAAAAAGGCGAAATATGGATGCATGGGCCCCTGTTGAATCAAATGTATGCCGCGTTTGGTAGAATAAATGGGTTTTATGTTATAAGTTCGAAGGTTGATGTTTTTTAAAAGAAATCGCGCCATTGTTATAATTTGATATTACGACTGGAGCAAGGTTTGCTCAAGTATTTTTAATGTGTTCCCCTATATCACATAAAACTTTAAAGATTTGCTCGCAAGGTCTGAATATTATTGCAAGCGGACATTGTCAAAGCACATTGGAAGGGAATATAATTTCAAGCACTTGTTCCAAAGTCATAATATATTTATGGTATCAGAGCGTAAAGGATTAATCACCCCAGTAATATCTTCCCTGGTAAAGAATGACAGAGTATCATATCTGAATGTTGATGATGAACAACAATCAAATGCATATGAACGCTGAATTTTTCACCTAGCGACTCCAACTTAATGTAAAGACTCCACTGGAGGACCGACTCTTTCTGCTAGAAAATGAAAGGATCTTACACAAAGTTCAGGTATTCAAAGTGGAATGGTATTCAGGATCTAATCTGCTTTCTTGTAAATTACTGCTTTGCTTTTCCTGAAGTTGCCCTGAAAGTTTTTCAGAATTTGCTGCATGATAAAGGTGACCAAAATCTCGGTTCTACCTATTCAAAAAGTATAAATACTGAGGTTTCTTTTGATCTTGGCCTCCATCCTTTTTCCAAATCTTATGATGACCCTCTTCGAATTGATGAGCCTAAAGAGACCAAGACTCATCCTCTAGCTCCTGTATATACTCCTAGACCTTCTATAATCCCGGATAGATATAAACCTCTCATCGTACCTCCTATACTCCATTATTTCCCTGCAAATTATTACCTTTATTTGCCGAGGTTTGATGGTGAATGTGACAACATCAATGCTGAGCAACATGTGCAGAATGTTGAGACTTTCCTAGACCTTTTTGAAGTTGATGAAGAGGATGTCAGTATTAGGTTTTTTTCTCTTTCTTTGCTCTTTCTTTTGCTCTTTTTGCTCTTTCAGGGGGTCTACGTGCCCCGCGTCGAACACTTGAATTTGCGTGCCCTGTTACGGGGGGTCTACGTGCTTGTGTTAGACACTTGAATTTGCGTGTCCTACATGTCCCGTGTCCCTGTGTCAAGTGACTTAGATAACCATTATTGCTCTGTGAAGTTAAAAATATACTAATTGATAAGAAATACTGATTCACCCCCCTAGTATTTCCATCATGCACAACCTCATGACTTTGCCATATGACTCGATGGCTCGATTCCTTTCCCGTATGATGGCTCGTCCTGCAAACACTACAATGGGGGATCCTTTTGCATTTCCCGCGACACCCTTTTGCGGTGACGATACTCAAATCCTGCAGCACCTCTAGACTTTGGCATGGACTCGGTTGGGCTCTTTTGTGCAGCTCGCTTTTCACACCTCGGCTATTGACAACTGCAACTCCCCTTTTGTTATGTTTTTTTTATTTCTTATCTTTTGGCCTGCCGACCACTAGCTTTCTTGTTAGCCAACCCCTTTTCTTATTTACATTTTAACTTTGTTTTCCTGGCACCTGCTCCCTGTACGCGTCCAGCTTGGCAGATCTCCTTGATTCCCGCGCATGTCAACCATACTTGGTGGCTCATGTATGGCTACGTACGCTTGCTGTTGTACATTTTTTCTTCTTTCTTCTTTGCCACCTGCAATCGTGTCCAATCGACTCTTTGCGATACTGCATCACCAACCTATCCTTTGGTGGCTCAATTTCTATATGTATGGTTCCTACAAACTCTAGCTCCTATGTGGATCTGTGCAACGAGAGACTGGTCTTCAGAGAAAAAGCTTTGATACCATGTTAATTTACCAGCTAGCAGATTTCCTTTGTGGTAAAATATTTATTATGCAAATCTACTAAATAAAAGCATATCTGGGATTTTAACACGTAAATAAATATAACAATGGAAGCAAAATTGTACACAATTTTCAATAACATGCACATTAGATATTTACCCTTCAAATTAGTTCTTCATTCAAATAACTTCAGGACTTACAAGGGTTCCCTTCCTGGGATAATGGTCCATTGAGGAAAATACAAATACAACAAGAAACCTGGAGCTATCCCAGCTGATCAAACCCCTCCACAGATTGGTCCTTCAATCTTGCTGGCTCATCTAGATCTGTCTTCCTTGCTGCCTCTTGTACTCTTCTTCGAACCCTGTACATTTGGATGAAAGTCCTTCACCCAATATTTGAGATCTCACTCTCATTGTGTTTCGTGCTCAAGATGCGTCTTTCTCTTACAGCCTAACCTTCCTTTTATAAGTTTGAGTTATTAATTGAATCGACAACCCTAATCTCCAATGTGATTGACGGTTGAGATTAGATCTCAACATCGCTTAGATCAACAGCTGAGATTCTTCCAATTCACTAATGCAAATAACCTTTGTATTTCATTTGTCCAACTCACTTTATCTCATAAAAGTTCATTACTTTAATTATAAAAGTAATTGCTAAGGTTCGGTGTCAATTAGGTGACTTCCACACACCTAGACACTTAGGCCTGTGTGGAAGTACCTGCCTGAGCTACTAACATCAATGGTTAGAACTTAGCATTTATCATCCTTACTATTGTGCCACACATCAACAGAATTGAGTATAGCCTTACTAATTATACTGATTTGATTAGAAATTTTATTGCTATAAATAGTTAAGAAAATTCCTTAGATGACTAAAAAGCTTCGCTTTTGAAAATACCTTCTTATAGATAATTCAGTCTGAATTCCTTTTAAGCTTGAAAATCAAACTCACTGTATTTTGTGATATCAGGCTAGAAATCAGACTTGCAATATTTGTTTCGACTCTTCACCAGGTTGGCCCCTATGCCCATCCCTGCTGTGTATGTTGGCCCTCTTGCCATGTATGTTGGCCTCCTCCTGTACGTTGGTCCCCTCTTTCCTGCATGACATGTAACATCAACATGTCTATGTGAACCCTAATTTAACAAATTCGACCCTATCACACTTTTGTCTGCATTGCCCTTAATTAAATCAAATTTGGTCGTCACAGGCTTGTGGTTATAACAACATGAGCATCGAGTTCGTTTTAACACTAGCATAAGTACTAGGGTTGCTGTAACACTAGCATGATCACTAAGGGATGCCTTTAATGGGATTCTACTATAACACCAATGTGAGTGTTAAGTGTTTCTTCAATCTTGCAGGGTACAAGCTTCTATAGTGTTGTAACAATGGAACTCCCATATCTTTATCCATTCTATGTTCCACATATAATTTTGTCTTGTTAGATGGTTTCTATTTGATTATTTCTGCATAAAAAATTTCTAATTTTTAAAGGAGCTTACTAGTAAAACTGCCATTCACTTATGAGATTATCTATCTAGAAAAGTTTTCCAGCTAACTATTAATGATGGAACTCCCATGCCACTATGCCTTCTATGTTCTACATATAGTTTTGTACTGTTAGATGGTTTATGTTTGATTAATTTGCAGAATTTTCCAAAGGAGATCGCTAATAAAACTACCATTCACCTATGAGATTATCTGTCCATTTCTTATTTCTATTTTCTATTTTAATTATTGGCAGGAGTTCTTGCGTCTGTGGTTCCGTGACAATTGTGACCCTTATAAAGACGAGGTTAGTATATATTTTAATATAGATATAACCTTCAAGAATTTTCTCAACTTTTTCTATTTTTTTATTCCACACCAATTGAATGTGAAGGAATATACATAGCAATGTCTAATGAAATGATTCATATCCTATGCTAAACACATTTTTGAATCTTTTCAAAGGGATTTTTTGGAGTGAATGATTGATGCAAGTAGCAATTGTGCAGGTTTTACCAGATGCTCCACGTGAACTTGTTTCCGAGCTTGCTTGGCGGTATGTTACATGCTGCATCACATCTCTTAAACATGTCTGCACTTTTTAAACCTGTCGTGCAAGTTATTCTCCTGTTCAGAACAAATTACATAAAATTTTAATAGAGTTTGTGCTTCTTTATAGTTCAAGGTTTTGGTATCACCTTAAAATTTCATTGAGCTAACCTTTGTTTTCTCTGGTTTTGTTGTAGCTATATTTTCCTATATGAAACAATAACAGGCTTAAAGTTTGATCTACCAGAGTTGAAGGTAATGTAGATTTGTTTACTCAAAGATGGAGATGTGGAGGAATGGATTATATGTGAAATCTATGGTTCTTACGTTTATCTTTTAATATTTGAATTCTCTGCAGGAGTCAAAACATGAGCGTATCACAAGAAATGTTTCACAGGCAATATTGCATCATTAATATTCTTTCTTGTGTAAAAAGGCCAAACAAGATTTGCCTGGGAGATTTTGTATGCATATATTTGCATGTGCAAAGGTCCGCAAGTGTCTCAAATGCTAGATGTGATCATCAGATATTCCTGTGCAGAAGAAATGCATTCTGTTTGAAGGTCCACAGTATATTTGCTTACAGCGTAATAGTGTGGGAGTTGGTACGAGCCAAGAAAAGCTTCTCTTAAGAGATAGATTATGATGTTGGTGAGTGCCCCTCTCTCTCCATCTCAGATAATCAAACTGAGTTTGACTATTGGGCTAAAGTATATAATACACAGGGAAGACCATCTGCGGTCTCCAGCATATGCCTAAAGCACGACTGCTTTTAAGAACAGTTCCTGTATGGGCATTAAGTCAAGCAAATGATTTTATGACAAAGCCTGAATGCATATTACATCTCTTTATCTTTGACAAACGCCAACTCTAATTTCTTTAACCAAGAATATTGTCAGGGGAGTGATTTTTTGAGGTGTCAATCTGTCAGCCTTCCAGCCATCTATGATTTAATTATTTGTGTTTTTGCACAGATAAGCAGTCATTTTTCTTGAATGTTCTTGTATGTATCCCTTAATTTGTGGTATGAATCTTAGAGCTTACATCTTTCCTTACTGTCTGATAAGGACTTCTTTTTGCAATATTGAATATATGCCTCTTGTAACCTATTATGGATTGCAATATTCTGGTCTAATGATTTGTGTATACTCAGGAAAAGTTTACGGTGAAAATTTCAGATTATAATGGTATGACTGATTATTTACAGCATTCATTCTAAACATGTTATGGTAGTTCTTTTGGCTGTGTTTGTTTTGGCATGCTTTGGATGCTTATAATTCAAAGATGAAATCCTTGTTAACTACCCTTATCGTGCAATCCAAAAACTATTGATGCAGCCGAAATCTTCTTCTTCATACAAAGTTTCAATGGGAAATCCACCGCACATAGCTGCTGCCGTCTTGGGATTCCATGCAAAGACAAGTCAACTAGACTATCTGATTCACAACTAATAAGACAACAGAGATTTCACAAGAATCAATCCTGATGAATACAAAACCATACATTTTTGTGAATTCAAACTCTCCATTCTGAGACTCTGAACTACACTTGAACACCGAGAGTTTCAGTTTCTAGCAGTTTTGTTGTACATGTGCCTTATATCTCAAATTCTCTTTTAGCTAGACATTTATCATCTAGTTTCTAGCTTGCTCCTAGATTTTAATATTTTTCTTCTGTTAGTACTGGTCCAGGAGATCCTTTTGCACTCCCACTTTGTACCTGTACTGGATGTACTTAGTTCCATTGACCTAACTTTGTGGTCATTTCTTGGAGATTACTAAAATTATCTTATCTTCGCCACTTTCTACCCCGTGCTACAGAAATCAACACTCCCTCCTAGCAAGGAAGCGATTTTCCACCACCATCACCTTGTCCCTTTAAAATACAACTTCCCCTTCATTAGAGTCTTGGTAAGAATGTTTGCTACTTGCTCCCCTATGAATATGTTCTACAATCTCACAATACCTCTCTCGAGCCTATCTCTGATGAAGTGATGCTTGATTTCTATATGCTTGGACTTGTCATGAAACACATGATTTTGAAAGAGAAAAATGCAACTCTGATTATCACAATGAATCATTGTGGGCCCCATCTCAAGACCAAATAACCATGATAGCATCTTGCGAAGCCATATGGACTCACAACTTGCTAGAGTTCCTACCATGTGCTTCGCCTTTGTTGAGCTAAGTGTCATTGAGCGCTGCTTCCTGCTATACCGCAAGATCATAACTGATTCCAAGTTGAAACAACATCCAACAATAGATTTCTTGTCCGCAACACTCTCTGTCCAATTAGAAACCGTGTATCCCTGCAATTGCACTCCACCAACTCTGAGATACCTCAATCCATACTCCAATGTACCTCTCAAGTATCTAAGCACATGCTTCACTACCACCAAATGAACCCTCCTTGATCCACCATGAATTGGATTTGTGTATTCACAACAAAACATTTATTCGACCTAGTGTTGACTAGATACATCAAAGAACCTATCAATTGCTTATACAATGTGGGATCCACCAACTCACGCTTAGAAGAACCAACTTCTTTAAGTTGGTGATCATATGTGTAGACATAGGCTCACATCCTCCATCCTGAATCTCCTTAGAACCTCAACTGCATACTTGCCTTGCCCTAGGAAAATCTATCCTTGTTGCCACACCTTTAATCCCAAAAAATAATGCATCAAGGCAATGTTCTTCACCCCAAACTCAGAAGTAAGGTCATCCTTGCACATCTTTATGATCCTCTCTCTCCCTATCAAGAAGACATCATCAACATACAACACCAAGATAAGCAACTCACCCTCAACAAGTACATAGTACAAGCTTGAGTCCGCCTCACTCTTGTTGAAGCCCAAACCAAGAAGGTATCCATCAATCCTGGCACACCATGCACATATAACTTCCTTTAACCCATAAAGGACCTTATTTAACTTGCATACATGAGTCTCCCTCATGCATTTCAAATTCCTGAGGCTGCTCAATATACACCTCCTCCTCAATCACACCATTGAGGAAGGCAATGTTCACATTCTCCATCTGAAGCAATGGAAATAACTGCCCTAATATATGCATATTTGGCGGCAAGGGCAAATGTCTCCTCATAGTCCCACTCCCTCCTTTGGGGAGAATCCCGTTAACACAAAATTCACTTTGTGCTTCTCGATGTTGCCATCTGCTACATGTTTGATCTTGTAGTGTTGGAAATTGTAACTAGGTTCGGTCTTCATTTAATGTATTGAAGAGAATATGAAATGTACTAGACAAAATAATAAAGAAAAATAATTTTATTATTGTAACAATGCCTTATTAAAGCATGGGTTTCATGCTTGGGTCATCATTATATTAGTTAAAGTCCCCATTGTGGACTCCTAGGACTAATATTGAGTTTACAGAGTCATTGTACATTCAAAGAGACCCTTATTAGGCTTTTGAATCATGTAAATCGGTTAAGAATTGAGTTAAATATGAATTATGTAACCTCCACACAAAGTCAGCCTAAAGGGGATCATGTCGGCCTAAGAGACCTATTCGAACTCACGTGGAGCCTATAAAATGATGGAAGTCGAAGTCATTTGAAACACTCTCTCTCAAGCTAGTTTGATATCTTAAGAGTCGCTGTAGAAGTTCAAAGTCTGTTGTCAGGAAGCCAAAAGAAGTGTGAATTTGGGGGAGTCTAAAGAGAAGAATAAAATCGAAATTTTGGTGCCTCTATCTCAGTTTCATGTTCTGGATTGGGAGATCGAAGTCTTCCAAGTTTTGCTGTTGCCGGAAGCTGCTGCTGCTGCCTAGTCAAAGTTGCTGCTGTTGCTAGTCAAAGTTGCTGGAAAGTTGTCGAAGATCTGGGAGGCTGACTTGGTGTGGAGGGAAGGTTTGGTATATGTCTAGGGTAAAGAGTCTCAAAGAATACTATTGAAAGGAAGAATTATCTTGACTGGGTTTTCCCTTCACAAGGGGGGTTTTTCCGTGGCATAATGCCTAGATCTTGTGTCTCTTGTTTTTTGATCTTCATACACACATAATATGGTAATTGCTTGATGAAAGATAAGATAATAACGAAGTAAAAGAAGCCAACACATTCACGAGTAGTTATAAAGATCGGAAAATCAAACCCTAATACAACTACTTTGATTTTCCAACATGTAGATCCATCAAGAAGTGACCACTGACTTTCCCTTAGGCCTCAATGTTGATTTTTGGTACCCGTGGGAGGTATTCCCAAACTACAAGTCGGTCCTAAAGAAAAATGAAAAAGAATAAATTTAAAATTTAAAATTTTCCACTAAAAGTAAGGTTGGCTCCAATTATTTAAGTCAGCACAACACTAAGAGATGTGCCCTTTGGGGCACCTTAGATCACTATAAAAGAGTCACTTAACCTCCTCCATTTGGCACAAAACCCTATATCTACTACTTTGATTTTCCAACATGGTATCCGAGCTAAGGTCAAGAAGAATTGAGGATCACTTTGTTGGCATGGATTTTCCTTCGTTGATGGACTACATGAGAATGGGTATCAACAATGCTGTAAGCTGGATCATGAAGGTCATCTATTACTTATTCAACAAGGTCAGAAGTGAAGGACTTTTGGTTGCTCTTACATGTTCCCTTAACATTAGGGGAATTTTGAGGTCTAAAATGGGCCTCCTAAGGAAATTATAAAATAATAGTGGAAATAATAAAATAAGATTAGATTACATCAGCAAATTTTAGAGGGAAAAAAGAAAAAGAACTATTTTTTCAATTCGTATTTTCAACTTATCTCCCTATGGGTTATGCAAATTTCGTTGGATGCAAAATTTGATTCCTCATCTAAGGAGTACACATGTTGCATACTTTCGATGGACCTTGCTACACGAAAAATGAGAAATACGTGAAAAAATGTGATTGCATCTCATTTTTTGTGTAGCAGGGTCCATAGAAAGTATGCAACATGAGTACTCCTTGGATGAGGAATCAAATTTTGCATCGAATGAGTACTCCCGCTCGAAATTTGAGTAAAACATTAGGGAGATAAGTTGAAAATACAAGTTGAAAAAGTAGCTTTATTATTTTATTGTTTTTTAATATTTTTACTTTTTTACCCCAAGAATGGTGAATCATCCCTCATGGTTGACATCGTCATCTTGAATCTTATTGGTTCTTATAAAGTTTATTTTGGTTGTACATTTTCTTAGGAGACCCATTTTAGACCTCAAAAGTTCTCTAATGTGACGATAATGTATGGATCATTGATAGTGCAACATCGAGACACATGAAAGGAGAAAGTAAACAACTCCATACACTATCAATGAAGCCATCTTCTCATGTAGTGGAATTGGGTGACAACAAAAGCTATGCTATTAAAGGCCTGAGATCAACATCATTGAAGCTAGATAATGGATCAAAGCTGCACCTTAACAACATTTTATATGTTTCAGGTTTGAAAAAGAATTTTCTTTCTATTTCTTTAGAAGATAAAGGAGAAATACTTGTTTTTGTTGATGGAAAAATATTGGTTTGGGGAAAAGACTCTAGCATTGATAAAACTAAGGTTATTGGAGTTCGTGAAGGAAGTCTTTATAGAGTCATTACACCACCTTCTCAAGCTTTGGTTCATATGGAAATAAGTCCCATTGAGCTATGACATAGGAGGTATGGTCATCTCCATTATAAGGTCATCCCTACTCTTAGTCAACTAGTTCATGGTATTTCTAATATGAAGTTGGATCATGAAGGTGTGTGTAAGGGATGTTCTTTGGGACAAGAAAGCCTTTTCACAATAGTGAAACTAGGTCTAAGGAGATATTAGATCTCGTCCATTCCGATGTATATGGGCCCATGTCTGACAAATCACTTGGAGGTCATCTCTACTATGTGGTATTTATTGATGACCATTCTAGAAAGACATGGCTCTACCTTCTGAAAAAAAAAAAGACGAAGTATTTGATAAGTTCAAGGAGTTTAGGGCTGAAGTGGAAACCCTAACCGAAAGAAAGATAAAAACTTTGAGATCTAATAATGGTGGGGAATACACTTCTAAGGAATTAATTGCATATTGTAAGGAAGCAGGTATTAAGAGGGAGCTCATTGTTCCCTATTATCTCAAACAAAATGGATTGGCCGAGACGAAGAATAGGTCAATTGAAGAAGGCATTAGAACTATGCTCCTTGATCAAGATCTACCAATGTTCTTATGGGGAGAAGTTGCAATGACAACCGTATACATTCAAAATAGAAGTCCCCATAAGAGTCTTGATAATACAACACCCGAAGAAGTATTCACAGGTAAGAAGCAAAGTGTGGATCACCTTCGAATCTTTGGAAGTCCAGCATATATCCTTGTTCCGAAAGACAAGCGAAAGAAGTTGGACTCTACGAGTATCAAGGGAATATTCACTGGATATAGTCTCCCTTCAAAAGCATATAAAATCTACATTAAGGAAGGACGATATATTGAAGTAAGCAAAGATGTCATATTTGATGAGAATCAAGCATATAAGAAATCAAAGGATATTCCTATTGTTTCTAATGACAAAGAAGTTCCCATATTTGAAGAAGTAGTTCATCATGAAATCTCTACTACAAATCTCGAAGAAGAAGGACCAAGGGAGCCAATTCAATCAGTGGTTATCCCAACCACAAGGAAGAGGCCAAATTAGTTGAAAGCTACATTGGAAGACACTGAAGGACATGAAGTTGCAGGAACCTTTAGGGAAAGAAAGAAACCGAAAAGATATTCTGGTTATGATACATATATGGAAAAATTAATAGAAGCCGAACCATCTACATTCGAGGAAGCTACACATCAAAAGGTTTGGAAGAAAACAATGCAGGAAAAATATCAAACCATCATGAAGAATGAGGTTTGGGAAATCGTTCCTAGACCTAGCGACAAATTGGTTGTCACATCTAAATGGATCTATAAGATCAAACATGTAGTTGATGGAAGTATAGACAAGTATAAAGCAAGATTTGTCGCAAAAGGTTTCTCTCAAAAGGAAGGCATTGGTTATGAAGAAACCTTTGCACTTACAACAATGTACACTACTATTAGATCGTTGGTTTCATTGGTTGCTACAATGGGGCGGAATATCCATCAAATGGATGTTAAGACCACATTTCTGAATTGGACCATTGATGAAGAAGTGTACATCGAACAACCTGCAAGCTTTGAAGTTAATAACACAGACTCTCATGTTTGCAATCTTAAGAATGCTCTATATAGTTTGAAGCAAGCACCGAGGGCATGGTATGCTGGAATGGATGCATGAGTACTTAGAATTGGATTTGTGGATAGTTTTGCTGATCCAAATCTCTACATCAAGGTTGTGAATAATGAGCCCGTCATTATTCTATTATATGTGGATGATGTATTCATCACTGGTGTAGAGCGAAGAATTCAAGAATGCAAGAAGATGTTGGCAGCTGAATTTGAAATGAAGGATCTCAGACTAATGCATTATTAACTAGGTCTAGAAGTATGGCAGTGACCCGGGGAGATATATTTGGGGCAAGGAAAGTACATCATCAAGTTGTTGCAAAAATTTGGGTTGATGGATTCCAAGCCGATGACTACCCCTATGATCACCAATATCAAGAAGTTGAGGGACTCTAACTCTAGTCTCGTGGATCCTAACTCATATCGTCAGTTGGTGGGTTCCCTGACGTATCTGGAAAACACTAGGCCAACTATATGTATTGCAGTAAACATTCTTAGTCAGTTTCAATTGGAGCTATGTCACGATCACTGCGAAACATTCTTAGTCAGTTTCAATTGGAGCTATGTCACGATCACTGGATAGCTGCCAAACATATAATAAGGTATCTTCATGGCACTGTACATCACTTCCTAAAATATGATGGTAAGGAAGTCAAGCTAATTGGTTTCACAAACTCTGATTGGGGTGGCAGTGAGATTGATGGAAGGGGCACTACGAGAGGATGTTTTAGTCTAGGAGCTGTTATGATCTCATGGATGAGTAGGAAGCAAGATCCTGTTGTGTTGAGTAGTGTTGAGGCATAATATGTGGTGACATGTGAAGTAGGAAAGGAGGTTGTTTGATTAAGGAAGATTTTGACAGACTTGTTTGAGAAGTCTTTGGGTCCTATTGTGATTAATTGTGACAATCAAAGTTGTATCAAAATGTCTGGAGATCCCATGTTTCAAACTATATGAAACATGGTATCTCCAAAATATCTTTTTTTTGTACTTGTGAGAGAGTAGAGGATGTTACAACAGATCTGCTGCAGGTTGTGTTTCTTCATTTTTCTGGATGATATAAAGGAAGGACTGGCTGTTTCCGTGGACGTCGCCCAAGTTGGGTGAACCACATATATCCGTGTCTCGCTTGTTTTATATGTTATTTGTGTTTATGTTTCTGCATATTTTATGTGTTCCATTGCTCTGTAATATATAATTTTCTAACAACTAGTATCAGAGACGAAGGTATATTTGGCTGATAAATTAACAGGAAAGAAGGGTTCCTAGTTCGAGTAGGAGTAATGGCAGAAATGGCAGGTTTAGGGTTAAGAAATTTAACGGCCAAAAATACCAATTGTGGAAGATGCAGATGGAAGATTATCTGTATAAAAAAGATATGCACTTACCATTGAGCGGAAAAACAAAGAAGTTGTCAGGGATGACAGACGAAGAATGGGAGATTCTTGACAGAAAGGCACTTGGAACAATACGGTTGTGCTTGGCGGCTTCCTTAGCCTTCAATATTTCGAAGGAAACGACAACAGAGGGTTTAATGACGACATTGTCGAAACTATATGAAAAACCCTCAGCCTCAAATAAGTTATTTCTTATGAAATGTTTATTTAATATGAAGATGTCAGAAGGTGGATCTGTTGCTGACCATTTAAATAAATTTAATACGGTTACCAGTCAATTAAGTTATGTAGGGGTAAACTTTGATGATCAAGTTAGGACACTGTTATTTCTCTGGATCTAGTGCTTTAAAGGTTGATGATGTTGTCGATGCTATCCTTAGCGAGGAAATGCGACGAAAAAGCTCCGGTGAGACATTGAGAAACGCTTTGAGTGCAGAGACTAGGGGAAGAAAAATGGAAAGAGGAAAGAGCTCAGGATATCACAGTAAATCAAGGAAAGACATATCCAAGTCCAGATCAGGAATAGTGTGCTGGAAATGCGTGAAGAGAAGGACACCTAAAGAAAGACTGTAAGTCTCAGAAGGGAAAAGAAGGAGACAGACAACAAGAAAACAATCATGAAGCAAATGTGATAGGTGATGTGTTACAAGATGCTTTGATTCTTTCTTTAGAAAATGTTATTAATGCATGGGTGGTAGATTCAGGGGCCTCATTCCATGCCACACTTGATAAGAAACATTTTCATGACTATGTTCAAGGAGATTTTGGACAGGTTCATCTGGGTGATGAAAACCCTGTAAAATCGTTGGAATGGGTAAAATTATTGTAAAACAATAGAATGGAAACCAATAGTTATTAAAGGAGGTAAGGCATGTTCTAGATTTGAATAAAAATCTGATTTCAACAAGGCAGTTAGGTGGTGAAGGTTGTGTGACAACGTTTACAGATAAAACCTGGAAGGTCACTAAAGGTGCCTTGGTAATAACAAAATGAGAAAATGTTGGTACATTGTATTTATGCAATGGTATTTCTAATTGTGTTAATGCTTTAACCTCCATAGGAGCAGATGCAACATTATGGCATCATAGGCTCAGACACATGAGTGAGGAGATGAATATTCTTCACTCAAGAAACTTGTTGCTAGGTTTGAAGAATATTGATTTGGATTTTTGTGAAAATTGTGTTTATTGAAAACAAAAGAGAGACAAATTTCTTAGAGTTGGGAAAGAAAAGAAGATCGAAAAATTAGAGCTTGTTTATATAGATGTATGAGGACTTGCTCAGGTATCATCTCTTGGTGGCTCTTGTTATTATGTTCCTTTTATTGATGATGCAACTAGAAAAACTTGGATTTATTGTATTCAGAATAAATCTGATGTATTTGATACTTCCAAGAAATGGAAAGCTTTGGTTGAGATTGAGACATGATAGAAGTTGAAGTGTCTCAGATCAGACAATGGAGGTGAATATTGCAGCAAAGAGTTTGATAGGTACTGTTCAGAGCATGGAATTCGCAAAGAGAAAACAATTCTAGGAACACCACAAGAAACTGGTGTGTCAGAAAGGATGAACAGGACAATCATGGAGCGTGCAAGGTGCATGAGATTGCATGCATGATTGCCTTTACAATTTTGGGGAGATGCTGTAGATATTGTTGTTTATCTAATAAACAGAGGGCCTTCAAGTTCCTTGGATGGTGGTATTCCAGAGGAGGCATGGACAACCAAAACGGTAAACTACTCCTTTTTAAAGCCTTTTGGCTGTGAGGCCTTTGTCCATATTAAAAAAGAAAATAGAACAAGCTTGAGGAAAAATCAAAGAAATGTACCTTTATTGGATATGGTGTTAATGATTTGGTTATCGCTTATATGATTATGAAAATCACAAAATCATTAGGAGCATAGATGTAATATTCAATCAAAAGGTCTTGTATGAGGATCAGTTGTAGGAAAAGAAACAGGGAAAATAAAACAAAGAATACTTAGTTCTTGATGAGATCACAGAAAAAGTGAAGGTACCTGAAAATAATAATAATCAATAGCCCCAACAACAACAAGCACCACAACAACAACATGCACCTCAAACACTTGAAAGTGGTGTCAAAAGATCCACTAGGATAAGTAGACCCCCTGAACGATACTCTCTTTCATTATATTATTTATTGTTGACTGATTTTGGTGAACCTGAATGTTATGAAGAAGCAATGCAAGGAGAAACCAAGAAGAAGTGGGAGCTATCCGTGATAGAAGAGATGGACTCTTTAATACATAACCAGACTTGGGACGTAGTCAAGTTGCCTGCAGGTAAAACAACATTGCAAAATAAATGGGTTTACAGGTTCAAGGAAGAAGATGAAGGAAAACAAAGGTACAAAGCTAGGCTTGTGGTGAAGAGGTTTACACAAAAGAAAGGTATTGACTTTGATGAAATATTTTCTCCTGTTGTTAAAATGACTTCAATCATAACTATTTTAAGTCTTGTAGTAGCATAAAATTTGCATCTTGAATAGTTAGATGTAAAGACAACCTTTCTCAATGGAGATTTGGAGGAAGAGATTTATATGCAACAACCACAAGATATGAGGTCAAATGGATGAAAAAATTAGTGTACAGGTTGAAGAAGAGCTTGTATGGCTTAAAACATGCTTTGGGGCAGTGGTATCTAAAATTTGACAGGTTTGTGTCTGAACAAGGTTATACTAGATGTCACTCTGATCATTGTGTTTATTTGAAAAAGCAAAATGATGGCAGCCATATTATATTGTTATTGTATGTACATGACATGTTTGTTGCAGGGTCTAACATGCAGGAAATAAATGTGCTCAAAGGAAAATTGGCAAATTCATTTGCAATGAAGGATCTGGGAGCTACAAAAAAAATCCTTGGTATGAGAATAACTAGAGACCGGAAAAATCACAAATTAACATTGTCTCAGAATGAATACATACAAAAGGTGTTGAAAATATTTAATATGCAGAATGAAAAACCAGTTAGTACACCTTGGCTAGCCATTTCAAACTTAGTAAGGAGATGTACCCCAAGACCTAAGAAGAAATGGATTATATGTCTAAAGTTCCATATGTATAAGCAGTTGGAAGCTTAATGTGTGTAATGGTTTGCACAAGGTCTGATATTGCACATGCAATGGGAGTTGTAAGTAGGTAAATGAACAATCTAGGAAAATAAAATTGGATTGTAGTGAGATGGATTCTCAGATATTTGAGAGGTACCAAAAATCAAGAATTATGCTTTGGTGGTTCAAACAATGCTCTACAAGGATATGTTGATGCAGATATGGGAGGTGGTATAGGTAACATGATGAGCACTACATGATATGTATTTACTGTAGATGGAACAACTGTTAGTTGGGTTTCAAAAATGCAAAGTGTTGTTGCACTTTCAACAACAGAAGCTGAGTATGCTGCTGCTACAGAGGATAGTAAATAAATGATTTGGTTACAAAGGTTTATGGATGAATTGGGGAAAAAGCAGGAGATCAAAAGGTTATACAGTGATAACCATAGTGCCATTCATCTTGCAAAGAACTCAACATTTCATTCTAGGACTAAACACATACAACTCAAGTACCATTTCATACGGTCAGTGTTGGAAGATGCATAGTTGAAGTTGGAAAAAAATACACACTAGCCAGAATCCTATAGATATATTAACAAAATTTTTAATCAAGGAGAAACTGAGATTCTACTTAGTTTCAATTGTCGTCAAGTATGATGATAAAGATGAGAAAAATTCAGGGCCAAAGTGGAGTCATTGTCCCTCAAATGAAGTAGCAGTGGAGTTGCTACAACCAGTCTCCAAGTGGGAGATTGTTGGGTGTGGAGCCTGATTATCTTCTTTATGTATTGCCACGTTGGATCTCTGTCCTTAACGGGGCGACAACGCCGCCTGTCGTTTAATCGGAGCCCCCCCTGGCGGGGGGTTTTGGGGGCAGCGCCCCCGAAGCTAAAAACATATGTAAAATTTCATTGTAAAATATTGTAATTTCGTAGTCAATATGGGCCGTTCATTAGGCGGATGATCTGATGGTAGAAGTTATGTTTAATTTAGGGCTTTTTTCCCTAGAAGGAAACCCACTATGTTGTATGAGGGTATTGTATTGCGATTGTGTATTGCGTGTATACTCTGAGCGAGAAATAGCAAGGGGGACTGTGTGAGAGAGTAGAGGATATTACAATGGATCTGCTGTAGGTTGTCTCTTTATTTTGCTGGATAATATAAAGGAAGGACTCGATGTTTCCATGGACGTAGTCTCTTTATTTTGTTGGATAATATAAAGGAAGGACTGGCTGTTTCCATGGACGTAGCCCAAGTTGGGTGAACCACATATATATATGTCTCTCTTGTTTTATATGTTATTTTTGTGTTTGTGCTTCTACATATTTTATGTGTTCCATTGCTCTGTAATATATAATTTTCTAACAACACTCACTCTCAAGCTAGTTCGATATCTCAAGAGTAGCTAGAGAAGTTTGAAGTCTGTTGTCGGGAAGTCGAAAGAAGTGCGAGTTTGGGGGAGTCTAAGGAGAAGAAGAAAATCAAAATTTGGTACCTTTCTCTCTCTATTTCATGTTCTGGATGTTGAAAAGTGTAACTAGGATTGGTCTTCATATTGACTATGTAATTATGTAAAGGAGAAGATAAAGATAATAAAATGTGTTTTTGTTGTACTTGCTTCATGGGTTTCATGAGAAAGATTTTATTATAGGTTAATAGACTTCTTCTTAATGTCTATTAAGGTTTGTCTTCTGTTTATAAGTGTAATTAAGTGTCATGTATAAATGCTCCAAGACCTTGTCATGAACCTTGTGGAAGAATGGCTCATAATAGCCCTCATGTCAACCTTCATGAATGCTAGAAAGTCGGCTTCTATACAATGATAAAGTCGGCCTACAAATAGTGTTTAAGGTCGGCCTAAAAAGGAGGAACTATGCCATATATATACACAGGACCTGTGGCTCATTTGTTATCAAGAAAAATTGCGAATTGATCTGAAACAATGCAGATTTTCTGAGGTTTTACATAGTATAAAAGTGCAGATTTCTGAGGATTTGAACAGGGTTTCAGTGCATATATATCACAACAATACATTGCAGATGGTTCTGAGATATTACAACATCAAAATAACTCTGTATATATATGAGTTAAAAAGGAATAAATACGGCTCTGTCTTGGGTAACATTCTACCACAGTAAATGCGGATTAACAAGGAGACAATGCAGACTTCTCTAAGTTAGTAACATCATATAGAAGTCTGGTCAAGTGTGGATTTATAGAAGAACCGAAGTGCGAGCTTAAGCACATAGAATTGGTGACTAACTCTGGGTTAAATACGAACTGAAGCAGTGAACATAGATCTGGTTTTGTGATGCATCCTGAAGCAACTGAAGTGTGATGAAGTCTGAGAATCCTATCTTCAGTATTCAAAAGGAAAGTAATATATCTCAGAGAATATCAAGGAAGAAGAAATTTTTTGATTAGTGAAGAATCAAGGAAGATAAAGTTAGAGATCGAGTTCTCTAATATTGGTGCAGATTTGTGCAAGTCGGTGCAGAAATGAATGATCAACATTGGAGGTAGATAAAGAAGCAGTGAAAAGGTCTTGGAGGCATTCATAGGTCAAGGGTCTGAGTCTTAGTCATGGTACTTATCATTTGAAGATCTATAAGAAGAATTCCTTACAGGTTTTCCTCTCCAAGAGGGAGAGGTCTTGCCCTAGCTCGAAGAGCCTAACTTTTGTGTCTTTTGTATTTTGATAATTGTAGGAATTTAAAGGTTGAGTTCTGTAGATCAATAAAGAAAGGTCACTGCTCACAAACAGATCACAAATCAGTACACCAGTGTAATCACGTGGTTAAAACCCTCAAAGAGGGAAACAATCCACGACCTGAGCCAATGCGGCCACTTTAGGCAATTTATTGATATAAAAAGAAAGGTTACATATGTTTCTCTCATAAACGGTTATCGGACAAATGACCCTCCATGCTCTTTAAATAGAGATCATGGACCAATCGGGTGTCAAGCCACGGATCAAGTGTCGTTAATACCGAGGTGAGAGATAACTGTCGGATTATAAGTTACAAATGTACATGGTAAAGAAACACACTTTACCTAACTCTACACTAGACTAAGTTATTCTTAACTATTTCCTATGTGTCGGAATATCCTAACATCCCCCCTTAAGAACAACTTGGGATAGGATTGAAGGATTTATAAAGGTGACACAAAAGGAGCCTATTTCCTATGTGTCGAAATATCCTAACATCCCCCCTTAAGAAAAAATTGGAATAGGATTGAAGGATTTACAAAAGTGACACAATAGGAGAAGGAAGGAGGCATTAGAGCCTATCCTCCCTTAATGACAACTTTCCTGAACTTCAATCGTGGATCGAAGTTTGGTAAACTTTGCTTCTTTTAGAGCCTTTGTAAAGATATCGGCTACTTGACCATTGGTTGGACAATACTGCACTTCAAGAACACAATCATGAATGAGCTTTCTGATGAAGTGTATGTGGAGTTCAGTGTGTTTCATACGCTGATGCTGAATTGGATCTTTACATAGCTGAATGGCCCTCTGATTATCACACCAAAGTGTAGTTGGATGCTGTTGATGAAGACCAAATTCAGACAGAATCTGACGAATCCACATGCCTTCCTTGCTGGCTTCAACTGCACCATGATACTTTGCTTCTGCTGAAGAAAGAGAGACGACACTTTGTTTCTTACAAGACCAAGTAATAGGTCCTGAACCAAGAGTGAATACATATCTAGCAGTAGACTTTCGATCATCAAGGTCACCAACCCAATCAGAGTCAGTGAAACCAATCAACAATGGAGATGCTCCTGCACTGTAATGAGTCCCGAACTAAATTGTACCTCGAATATATCGAAGTATTCTTTTCGCTACTTGCCAGTGACTTTCATGAGGTTGGTGCATAAACCGAGCAACAAGAGCAACGACGAAGGAAAGGTCAGGACGGGTATGGGTTAGATACAAAAGTTTTGTAGATCAACTATTTCTGAACTTTTTTGGGCTTGGAGAACTGCTCTGTTGTGTCCGGAGTGTCTGTTACAGTGAGGAATGCCTTTCGTTTCATGCGAAAAGGTTATCGGCTGCCCAAGTTATGTCAGTTTAGATCTGGAGATAAAACATCTATTTTGCAGTTATATTTGTTAATAATTCTGCTTATTTCGGTTTTTATTTTATTTTATTTTCGGTATTAAAATTTTATTTATTTGCTGGAGCTATACCCTCTTCTCTGTGTATGCTCTTTGCTGTGCGCTGCGTGCGATCTCGAGAAATCATAAATAGTGAAAAAATGATAGTTGCCGGTAAGGCTAACCGAAAATCTAACATTCTGCCGTAAGGATTTGCATTTTTCTTTTTTTTCGCTCGGTTTTTGTGTTTTTTTGTGCTAGAAAAGACACACACACCGAAGAGTTAAAAAACACCCTTCCTCCTTTCATACAATAGCGTGATCCTTTTACTATCTCACTTGGTGAGGGGTTAGTTTATGAGAATAGAGGTCTTGGGTTCAGGTCTCCTTCTCAAGCTTCTTTTGTAAAAAGTTTTTGTTTAAAGGGGCAGATTTTTTTTTTTTAAAAGCCACACTTCATCCCGTTTTCGTAAATATTCGGCATCTACAACTCATATTTTTCAAAAGGCATAAATTCTTCATCCGGAAGCCGTTTTTCAAGCCGTTTTTTGTGAAACGGCCTAATTTTTCGAGATATTTCCATTGGAGTAGTTATTTTCAGCTTTTCTCAGCTTCAATTTAAAAAAATAAATGGAAAGTGCATGCCCAGTTATTCTTAACAGCACCAATTATTTCCAATGGCTACCTCACATGGTAGATACACTTAGAAGTAAAGGGCTTTATAGAATAGCCAAATGACAAGAAACTAAACCTTCCAATGATGATAAAGCTGCTAAATGGGAAAATAAACAAGATCAAGCACAAGGGTTGATAGGAATGTCCATTGCTCAAGATCTTCGATTTCATATCCTTGACATTGACACCCCTGATGAAGCCGTGGAAAAGCTAAAAATTGTTTTTGGCATTCAAAATCAAATCAGGGCCCACCAACTTGAAAATGAGGAATAAAATCAAATTCACTTTATCTCTTACTAGTTCAACAATCAATTACAACTAATTCAATTGACTTTAACTCACCTAGATTGAGTTAATTGATTTCTCATGCATTAACTAATGCACCAAGTGCAATTCGAACTCTGTTACAACTAGAATTACTCTGCATGCCTCACCAACTACCCTCAACTCGAAATTCATGAGTTAACTGAGTTTATCACACTCAGTTGACTTTTACAAGTGATTTTGAGATAAGATTACATTTATTGTCCAACTTAATTAAGGGAAAAATAAATTAGACACGGCACCAAATTTAGCCCACACCAGTGTAGGTGTTGTTGAGACCTTTTGGTCCCACACTAGTGTAGGTGCTGCTAGGACTTATTGGTCCCACACTAGTGTAGGTGTTGCAATTTCTTGTTGAACTTCAACAAACAAAACTGTCTTCAGTACACCTTGGGGTAGGTTCAAATATGCAAAGATGCCATTTGGACTAAAGAATGCAGGGGATACCTTTCAGCGTGCAATGGATATAGAATTTTCAGATGAGACAGATGTTTTCCTAGCGGTATACTTAGATGATTTGATAATTTTTACCCATTCAGATGATGAACACTTGTATCACTTAAGGATTATTTTCAGAAATGCAGGAAGTTCGTAATCTCTCTTAATCTAAAAAAGATCCTTTTTGCCATGGAGGAGGGAAAAATTCTCTGTCACATCATCTCTAAGGATGGGATCTGGATTTACCCTTCTCGAGTTGAGGAAATTCAGCAGATTGATTTTCCATGGAGCAAGAAAGAAATTCAGGCTTTCAATTGTAAGATGAATTTCTTACATAGATTTATTCCAAATTTGGCTGGGCACCTTCAGAAAATGACCAACATGTTAAAAAATTATAATGAGGTAAAATGGTCTGAGGATGCTAAGAAGTCCTTTAACACAGTGAAGTTTGTTTTGACTACTGCCCCTGTTTTAATAAGCTCGGATTACACTATGGATTTTATTATATTCTCATTTGCCTCCGAGCACACCATAGTTACAGTCTTAATACAAAAGAAGGACAAGAAGGATTCCCGTGTCTATATTTTACATTCTCATACTTTGGCTTATGTCCCTAATGCAGCTGTCAAATATGTTCTTATGCAGATAGATCCTGAAGGAAGAATAAGGAAATGGATAGCAGCGATGTTGGAATATGACCTCAAGATCAAGCCCACAAATTTGATCAAAGGTCAAGGCTTAGCAAAGCTTATGGCTGAGTCAAATCTGCATGTTTTAGATATCAATATTATTAGAGGATTATCCAATGAAGAACAGGATGTCGCTTCGATACATGTATCTGATATGTTTCTTTCGTCACCTTCGTATTTTGATATTATACATGTGCTTCAACATTTGAACCCTCAAATATGCATGAATAAGAGTAAGGGTAGGTATTTAAAGTTGAAAGCTTCCAAATACTACATTTTGGACAACGCCCTTTATCCAAAAGAGCTAGGAGGTTTATTGTTGAATTATTTAGTTGAGTGTGAAGCCCAAGAGGTTATGAATGATTTTCATAAGGGAGACTATGGGGGCCATATTTTCTGGAAGACCACGGCTAATAAAATATTTAGAGTGGGATACTATTGGCCAACTCTATTTGAAGATTTGTACAAAATAGTGATGAGTTGCCATGAGTGTCAAGTTTTTCAAGGTAAAAGAAAACTTCTTCCATTACCTCTGCAACCTATTTCAATTCATGCACTGTTTCAGCAGTGGGGACTCGACTTCATCGGAGAGATTCACCCTACTTCATTTGCACAACACAAATGGATACTGACAACCATCAACTACTTCACCAAATGGATCGAATCGATCCCAACAAGGCAAGCAACAGACCTTATAATTATTCAGTTTTTGGAGACTAATATATTGTCTCGTTTTGGTTGTCCTCGTAACATTATTACCGACAATGAAATAGCATTCAAATCAAAAGGGATGGTTGAGTTTTGTGAAAAGTATAACATCAAGTTGGGGCACTCAATCGCCTACTATATGCAAGGTAATGGTTTAACGAAGTCCTCTAATAAATCCTTGATCAATATCATAAAGAAGATGTTGTGGGCCAACAAGAAGAACTGGCACAAAAACCTTGTGAATGCCTTGTGGGCAGACAGGGTGAGTAGTAATAAATCTATCGGAATGTCCCCTTTCAGTTAGTTTATGGAATATACATTTTTTTTCCTACATCACTTGCAGTCCCAGTTATGAAATTGTTGCAAGAAACAGGAAGTGAGGAGAATGATGTACACCGCCCGATCAATCAGATGATCAATCTTCAGGAGACGAGAGATGAGGTATTTCAAAACACCTCAAAGCTTTATGAGAAGATAAAGAAGGTGTATGAACATAAGACCAAAGAATATAGTTTTAAGCTTGAAGATGTAGTCCTTTGGTGGGATGCAAGGAATGAGAAAAAAGGGAAGCACGAAAAGTTTGAAAACTTATGGAAAGGGCCCTATAAGATCTCAGCTATTCAAGGTCAAAATGATTTTCTGCTACAAGAGATGAATGGAGAAGAATTCTTAGGAGGACTGGTCAACGATAGGCTCCTTAAGCATTATTATTCTTGATGCAGTTTTCAGATTTCTCACTATCATTGTAAATATCAGTTTAACTTTCTTGCAAAGTGTGAAACGGAGGATCACCAAAGCTTGGGGCCTGAAGTGAAGGCTATAAAGTTTCATTGGTTTTCTGTTGTTTTCAAGGTCAAGTCAGTCAAATTCAAGTCATTTTTATTCAATTTTAAAGTCGTTTTCAATTGGTTTTTGTTTGTCACAAATCAGTTTGAGTTTTTCAGTTTTCAGTCAATTTTTAGCATTTGAATCCATGCACAATGGATAGGCACTTGGTCTACGGTGTTCTTCGCACCTCCAAGGAGCTACCATCCCCAGCTGGAGCCAATGTTAGTGTCATTATTTGCATCCCTCCACCCGTGATCAAAATTAACTCTTTCATGTCATTCTAGGGATCCCACTTAGAAATTTTTTATCATTCCACTAGGTCATGCAAAAATTTGGTCACTTGGTGCATATTTTCATTAAAGTTCACTCCTTTCAAAACATTTCATCTCATCACTTGCTGGTTCACTTTGTCACATGCTGAGTGTCCATTATTCTATGTCTTATCATATTTTCAGTCATATTAATATGAAATTCAGTCAGTCATTGTGTCCATTTAGTCTTAGGGTTTTCAAGGTCCATTAAGTCTTAGGTTTTTCAAGCTCCAATAAAACATCATTTCCATTGCATAAAAGACCAGCGAGACTAAGAGAGATCAATAAATTTACTTTACTATGTAAAGTTGAAATGTAATATTTAGTTTTGATTCCATTATGTAATTCTTATTTCATCATGTAATTTCATGTTTTCTCAATTTGGAATAAGTTCAAAGGTTCCAAGATAGTTGTCAAATCAAAGGTTCATTTGCCAAGAAAGCTCAGAATCTTGAAAATCTAAGTTTTCTCAATCCATCAAATGATCAATCTCCAAATCAGAAACAAAAGTGAAAGATAACGATTCAGAGTTTAAAGTGAATGAGAAGAAAGAAAAGTGGGTCCCAAAGGTAAATTCATTCAAATTATCAAGTATAAATTCCATCACAAGACAACGAAGGAACTCGTTTGATCTCCCAACCATCGATCTCACACTCCCTCAACTCGAAAAATCAGTTTGCAGGGTAAAATTTCAAGTTTTGGGTGGCGCTGCGCTCTTGGAGGTTAGGCATTGCGCTCCTGGAGATGGGTGTTGTGCACTTGGCAATGAGGCACCGCACTTTTGGAACTGGTGCTGCACTCCTAGTCATTTTCATCCAGAGGCTTCAAAACTTCATGCCATTGCTCCAAATCATCTACACAGGGTTTCTTCACCTCAAATACAAGTAATCACACCATTTGTGCCCTCCTAGCATTTTCCATTTGCAACTTTAAAGTGTTACATATCTCATTCAAATTTACCAATTGTTGAAGCTAAGAAACCCTAAATTTGCATTCCTACATACCTAAATTATTCCCTAGACCTTGCATTCCCTTCCCATATCACTTTAAACCCTAATCCTATCTCTATATCACTAAATCCCTTTCCCCAAACCACATTTCCTAAAAACCCTAAGCTCCTAGACTACACATTTTCTAGGCAGCTTCCCCTATACATGTAATCAATTTCCCATTCTCATTTCCCTAACTATTTTAATCCCATATTAGTCTCCTAAGTTCACTAACCCCCTTCCCTATCCCCCCCAATTTTTCCTACTGCCATTCCCACTCCCTAAAACAATTTTCCACTCCCCTTTCCCTACCCTAGGGTTTCGAACTAAAAACAATATGGAGGAGAAAGACATAGATTACATGGAGGAAGAGGAAGAAAGAGAGAGGATACCTCACAAAGGAGGAAAAATGTGAAGGCTTGAGCCCACCAACATCAGAGAAGTGATGGCCTCTCCTATGACAGTTTCTTGGCTTGAATATGTTGGTTGCCTTGATTTCTGCAAAATGATCAAAAGATTCCAACACCACCCTGTTTTGAGCAGGGTTTTCATCACAAACCTCAGAGATAATCAAGTGACCCTTGGAAGTGTGACCTTCACTATATCCACACCTATCATTGTTGCTGCCATAGGGATACCAAACATCGATGAGAAGTGGTTTCAAGCCAAATACTTGGATAACCAATATTATCCACTATTTATCAAACCACTGTACATAAATTGGAGAAAGAGAGTATTCCCTTTCAGTTACCTTCTTGATTGGTATACCCCCATGATGAAAATCATCATGAAGTACTTCTCTTGTGATGGAAGGTTCTCCAGAATTTACACTTATCATATTAGACTGCTTATGAACTTCACAAGAGTCAATTTGCTTAATATCCCATACTATTTGTTCACGAGCATAGAAAAAATGGCCTACATAGTATATAATAGAGAATATGATCCGCAAATCAACAACCTCTTTCATCACTCGATCAAAATCATTGTACTCCATCATCTAGATGAGTTGAACATTTCATGGGATACCTTCATCACCAATGATGTTTTCACTACTCCACAAGCTCATCATCTTGAAACCATATCTCCTTCATCTTAGCCCTCTGGATATATTCCTCCATCAATTTAGCCAACTAGACCCATACCATCACCATCATCAGTATTTCAGAGTCATATTCGGTCATCCAGTAGAGTTGGGGTAAAAGAACCTACAAAGACCAAAGAGGTTGAGATAGAAACATTGGTTAAAACATATCACAGGGGTCATATGAAGGTGTTTTCCCCACAGATTGTGGGAGGGACCTTGCCTTCTTCATCAGCAAAGCAAGAAGAGGCAGTGGTGCATGAAGAAGTCATGCAAGAGGATGAGGACCCTCATGACGACGAGATAGATTTTGACATAGTGGACTTAGATCAGAAGGATGATCATGAGGCCTCTAGCTTGATTGTCAAAGAAAATTATGCCCAAATTAGAGAGCTGCAAACTAATTTGGATAGGGCTCAATTTGTCATTTCATTTCTTGAGTAGGAGAATTGGAAGCTAAAGGATAAGCAAGTTCGTATGGAGATAGAGCTGCTCAAAACAAAAATAGGTAAAGCCATGATGCCACTTAATGACCCTGGCCATGATGACATCCAAAATAGCATAAAAATACCAAAGACAAGGGGTCTTAAGAAGGCTTTACAGCAGCAGAGGATTGAGGAGGAAAAACTCACTTTTTAGGAGAGGATTGCCAAGGAGGTTGAAGATGAAAGAGATACATGGCTTGATAAGGTCAACATCCATCTTGAGAAAATCCTCCACAAGGAAAACAAGGACAACAAGATGCTCAAAAACTTGTCTAACAGGTAAATCACAAGAAACAAGATCTGTAGCATCAAACTTGAGCAATTACAGGAGAAATATAGGAAACCCCTAGCCAAGAAAAAAGAAGGAGACAAGCTTGACATCCTTGTTGAGGTATCCCTCATTGCTTAGCACACTTCATCAACCTTCCACGACATAATTTTGGAGAAATTTTGAGAAAGTTTTGATTTTTTTTAGATTTTGCACACGTTTGGTAGTTTTTGCACAGTCACACTTCTAGGAGCACAACACCTAGGGCGTTACGCTTCTTATAGAGGCCTCCAATTGCAAAACTAAAGGCACCATTGGATTTATAATGCCAAATAAAGTCAAGGGAACCACTTTTATAAGCTAATTTGGGCCAACTGGCAGGTGAAAAGGTGAAAAACACCCAAAAAATCATGTTTTTGTCCTCTTTTTCAACTAGGTGTTGTGCTTCTAACCAGTCTTGGGAGAATCACTTTTTGGAGGGTCAAATATTATCATTTTTGAAAACAAAGAACAGATATGGAAACTAGACAGGACAATATTTCCAATGATCTATCTTGAGCTCAATTTGGACATTGGGAAACCCTCCAAAACTTGGCTGCAAGATGGTGCTGTGCTCTTGACCTTTCTCTTCTTTTTTTTTATTATCAGTTTTCTCTGTTTCACCATGGAAAAATCATTTTTTTGCAAATTTTATTCATGTATGTAAATGTAATAATGATTTTTTTGGGTTACTTAAGGGTAAATACATTAGGTAAATTTCTTTTTGAGGATGAATGAATCAGTTTCACTAAAATTAGGGATGAGTCAGTTTGACCTCCCTACACTTTAGGTTTGCAGTTTAGAATTTTGTGGATCAGCTCCAAAACTCAGGGATTTGACCCCTGAGGTTGGTAGAAGTTGTTTCATGTCTATATCTTTCACTTCTTTACTCATTTCATAGGTTGGATGTTGTTGTATTGATCAGAGACACTAGTGTATTCAGATTTTTGCAGGAATATATTGGATGAGTTGTAGCTATTCTTTTGGGATTCATGTGGTACTGTACTTTGGCATAGTTTCTTCTTTAGTTTCATATGTATGGATTTTTTGTACTTTAAATGTTCATTCCAGTTCTATGATATGTTTGATTCTCAAGTTTGATAGGCAGAATACATCTCTTATGCTATGTTTTGGGAGAATCACCATTATTCGTTTCAGTTCTTTAGTTTAAAACAAATTCATGCATTGTCATGCTCTTTTTAGCACCTCATGAGTCTGATCCATCTCACCCTAAAACCCTAAAGTGTTAGAGTGCTTACCTACCTTTCCCCATTAGATGACTGCAATTTTAATCTTATTTTCCCTGACCTAGTTACCTCTTTGACCTAATTCACTCATCCATCACCCAAACCAACCAAACAAAACCCTTGTGCTACTACACCTAGCCTAAAACCTAATTTATCCAACCCTCTTAGCTGAGATCCCTTGGAGATAGCCCTCTCTTACCTAGTAGGGCTACCTTCTTGGCAAGAGCTTGGTCTGTAGTTACCTTTTTTGGTCTCTTCTCAGCCTCAGAGATCCAGTGGAGTGCTAATAGGGATATTTCCAATTTCTTCAGGATTGTGGTTTCCAAATGATGGACACCTCCCTCTTTCGAAACCAAATTTCAATTATAATCATTTCCCTAATATTTTTCTTGATAATATTCTAAATATAATTTGTAGACTCCTTATGATTCATAAATATTCTCTTATTATGTTCTTTCCACAATTCACATACTGTAAAACCCCCAACTAGTATCCATGTTATGTTTACTATTGGGTTTTTAAATAAATTGGATCATCATTTCTCCAATGAGTGATCAAATCAATAGGGTTATGGCCACTATATCTAGATACTAAATGAATTTGTAACTAGATGGCTTCTTCAAATGGACATGAATTCAAAATTTGTTCCATGTTCTCCTTTTAGTTACCACATAGATAGAAATAAGAAGGCCCCTGAAAGCCTTTATTTCTGATGTGATCCCATGTCATTATCTTTCTTTTCCCTACCAGCCACAAAAATTGTGCCTCCTTTGGCCATAAGTTACTTGTCCATATTCTTCTTGATAAAATTCTTCTAGGCATATCATGGTGCCCCTCCAACAAAGAGTATGCTTCTTTAAGAGTGAACATTCCTTTCATTTGATAGCCCCAATAGATTATGTATGGGTCTTGAGCAATAGGGATTTTATGTTCCTACAACTCTTGGTTCAGGCTATCCTAGGAATACCTGTTTTGATGGTATAAATAGTATTCCTTTGTTTTCCATCCTCTTAAGAGAGAGGATTTTTGGTTTTTTTTTCTATAAACCTGCAACCTTCCTTCCCTTGTGATCCATAGTAAAGGTTCTCATCACCCTGAGGTCATATGTTTCTCTCAATTATGGTAGTTTCTGCCAAGCATCGTCCCAAAATAGTGCAGTATTGTCATTCCTTATATCCCAAAAGACATGTTATTGTGCTCGGTTTATATTAGATTGGGCCGAATTCCAAATGGAGAAGCATGGAAGAAATACAACAACCCTTAGTTTATCAACTTAGGAGGGAGTGTTATTGTATTTTCTATCCCAAATTTTTTTCCATAGTCCTTTGCCACCTTGAAGCTAGTGCCACTAGAGATTTTCCCCAATGCTTTATTTAGAGTCTCAGGGTCTCTCAAGCCTAGCCCTCCTACCATCTTAGGAATGCATAAGTTCTCCCACGCTACAAGCGACTATTTCTTGGCTTTGTTTTCTCCTCTACACATAAAATATCTTAATCTAGAAATTATGTCCCTGCATGTAATTTGATGGGTCGCCAAAACTAATAATCGATACACCGTTAGAGCTTGAAAAACTAATTTAGCTGGAAGACTACTAATATGGAAGCCTAGAACCTATACTAGGTAATGTTGGATTGGGGCACTAGTGATAAAGAAGTACGTGCTAGATTTGTCTCCATTAAACATAATACAAAATGTTTCCATGAAATATGAGAGGATTGTTTTAAAATTCTTGACTCCTAAAAGGATGGCTGGAAAAAAGCAAGATGTCATAAACAAATTGTTGATGGGTTATAGGTAAATTATTCCCAAATAGATGAATTCCTTTTATAATTCCGTTGTCACATGTAGTTTTTAGGTATCTTCCTAAACCCTCAACAACCAAAATAAAAAGGAAATGAGACAGGGAGTCACCTTTTCTTACACCACACAAAGGGTTAAATTTCAAGGTGGGAGACCCATTAAGGAGGATGGAGAAAAAGGGGGAAGAAATAGGAGATTTTACCTAGGATAACCAATTAGGAGAAAACCCAAATGCATCAAGGACTTAGATTGGATAGTCCCAATTGATCCTATCATAGGATTTAGAAAGGTCCAGTTTAATGAGAATTCTAGGCTTCTTAAATTTCTTGAGGGAGTGTACTAATTCATGGGTTATCACTATCTCCTCAACTACAAATGATGAGCATGTTAAGGTAAGAGAAAAATAAAATTTTAATTAATTATATGCATGCAATTACAGAAGGGTGAGATCTTTTTTTCCCAACCATAGGTTAAGTTGCACCTCAGACTTCCCAAAACATTCCACCCCCTATTCAAAACATGAAACCATTAGCTCAAGAGAAAGGATGGAAAGTAAGGACACTCTCCTCCTTAATATTTCACACAACATAGATTCTTCTACCCCAAGGATCATGGAGCTCCACAAATTCATAGATGTTGAATTAATTGGTTGGAAACAACTCAAGGGTGTCCCTTCACTACCTACACAATACCTCAATTCCCTCCCTTCTCAATGCTTCCTTGCTTTCCCCACGCATATCTAATTCATGGCCATCCATGATCGTCTTAGGCTTCTATGCTTTCATTCCATGCTCAAAATCAGGTTTTATTGATCTCATTAGATCAACATCCCTCCCAAATAGTGATTGGACCACTCATCACTTCTAGAATCATGTGTGGAATTTTGCACTCAACCCACATGATTCCTCTCTCTCATAGAAAGTGAAAATTTTCCTCTATGACCCACTCATCCACTCTCTCCACATTGCCACAAGGGTGTTCCACATTTCTCAATAATTCATCTTCAAACCATGACTCTTTCCATGAATATTCCTTGCATCCCAAAAACACACACAATCTGTTTCTCTAAATTTTTCCATGAACAAATCCCTCCATTTCATGGTTTTTGTTTTCGCATGTACATTCCCCAAGGAAAGATGAAGGTTCTAGAGGTGATGGGGCACTTTCAATTCCTTTAATAATATTAGTTGGTTTATCAAGTAAATGAGGATATTTAGGGAGATATTTCTCAAAATGAAGTTTGGTGAGTACAAGTTAATTTGGAAAATGTGGCTAGGATTTATTAGGTGCATTTGGGCTACATTTTTAACCTCCTCATTGTTCCCACTCTTGTTATCATGATTAGTATTAGGTGTTCAACCCTCTAATCAATTGCTCCACATCCTTCATTAATTAATAACATAAATTTACATTGTCTTTGATGTACTCTAGTTTAATTTGGCATAATAGCTTCATAATGAGGTTTAACATAATAATTACATGCTTAAATGGTGGATATAAAAATGGGGTACATATGGCATGAAACAAGAAAATTGGTAAACAAAAATATTTAACTTGCTTTTGAACATTGTGAATTAGATCAAAAGATTTATGTATTACAAGTCAAATATGTATTTCTATCAATTATTTTATATGTGGATGATTTGATTATTCTTGGTAATAATGGAAATTTCATTTATCTCTTAAAATTGAAATTTAAGTATACATTTGAATAACCTACTTAGGCATTTTGCATTTGTTTCCTAGTACCCAAGTTATGTAATTTGATGATGGCATCTTCATTCCTCAATTGAAGTATGATTTTGGATTTCTTAAAGAGGCCTAGAATTGAAGATCATAAGAAATGTTCAACTATGTTTTATTTGGGAGTTAAGCTAAGGAACATGATTCTCTAGTGGAAATATTATTTATTTGATTCATAGTATATTAGATATTTCCTTTATTTTTAGTTTGGTCTCTAGGTTCATGTCGTATCAAAAGGAGACCTATCTAAAGATAATGAAGAGAATTGTTTAGTGTATCAAAGGTACATATCAACTCGGCATTTAATATTTTAACAAACATTTGAATTATCTCATTGGATATGAAGAATACATTTGGGTTGGTGATGGGCATGACTGGAGCTTGAATTCCAGATTTGTGTTTCATCTTGGATCTAATTCAATTGTTTTTTCATGTAAAAAGTAGTAGGTTGTTTCCTTACTAATCGTTGATGCATAATATGAAGGAGTAGTGAAAGTTGGAACCAAGGAAATTTGGATTCACACCTAAATGGAAGAGATTTCACTCCCTCATAAGGAATCAACTACAATTTATTATGAAAACCATAGAGGATATAAGTGGCCCATAATCTAATGGCACACAACAATATGAAACATGCTAAGCTTCAAGTACAAGTCTATCTAGGATAACTCGTACAAAAAATTGTGTTAACTGTTCTTAATTATAGGGTAGATAATCTAGCTTGTTAATAATTTTAGAATTTCATTGACATGGATGAATTTTTTTAAGATTCACTTGAGGAAATTTTCATTAAGGGAATTTGCTAAGATAATTCCACCTAATCCTCCAAGAAGTTGTGTTGAAGGGGGGATTCTAAGATAATTTCTTATCACAGTCCTTCAAGAAGGTGCCTTGAAGGGAGGATGTTGGATTTGTGGTTAAATTTAACTTTTGGTGTAACTTATTGAATCGAATAAGAAGTTTACTAAGAAACTTAAAGGTGTTGAATAGCCAAATAGGACCAATTGAATGGTCTTGGCAAATTTTACTCTAATTGACAAGGAACAAAAAGGGATGGGAAATGCAAATTGTATAATCACTTAGGAGTTGACTTCAGTGATCAAAGTTACTTGGATCAACCCTATCACCCAAGTGTATAAATAAATGGCCCATGGATCAATCCATATGATGAAAAAATATGTGGATAGTATTGTAATTGTGTTTTATGATGTCATAATGGTGTTTCTAAAAACCACCACCTCTTCTTGGATATGTTATTTCTACTACTATAATACACCAATTATTTCTAACAATGAATGGATCATATTTGATCTAACTTGATCATGTCTCTCTCACATGGTTCATTTATACAAGATATCCAAATTAATTTTGTTCATAGGGTTCAATTATGTCAAACATTTGGCTTAGTTTATTCACTAAATTCTCTCAAAAGGTTTGTTTACATAGGGCATCCATCCTAGTTTATTCATAACTTTCATTTACACAAGGAATATTACCTATTTTGTTTACAAGGTTCTCCCATGGGTATTGTTTATGCAAGGCATTCAATCTAATTTGTTATTAAAGTTTTATGTGAATCCAAAGAAATATGAAAGATGGAGCATCCAAATATTCAAACTCCTCATTAAACACTTTCTCAAAATTTTCAAAATGGTAATTTCAAAATATGTGAATAATGTTGTAATTGTGTTGTATGATGTCAAAAGGAATAAACTACAATGTATTATGAAAAATATAGTGCATATAAGTGGCCCATAATCTCATTTCACACAACAAGAATAAACATTTTGAGCTTCATGTACAAGTCTATATAGGATAACTCGTACAAGAAAATGTAGCAACTCTTCTTCATTATAGGGTAGATAATCTAAGTTGTTAATAATATTACAATGCCATGGACATGGATGAGGTTTGTTAAGCTTCACTTTAGGAAATTGTCATTAATAGGGGTTGCTAAGATAATGCCACCTCCTAATCCTCCAAAAAGTTGTGTTGAATGGGGGATGTTGAGATAATGCCATCTCGCAGCCTTTCAAGAAGTTGTCTTGAAGGGAGAATGTTAGATTTTTGGTTAAAATTAACTTTTGGTGTAACTTAGTGAATCAACTAAAAATTTGGCTAAGAAGCTTAAAGGTTTTGACTAGACAAATAGGACCAATTGAGTGGCCTCGGTGAAGTCGACTCTAATTGACTAGGCACAAAAGGGGCTAGGAAATGTAAATTGTATAATCACTTAGGAGTTGACTTTAGTGATCAAAGTTACTTGGATCAACCCTATCACCCAAGTGTATAAATAAATTACCAAACAATCTTTCCATATGATGAAAAAAACATGTAGATAACATTTCAATTGTGTTGTATGATGTCATGATGGTGTTTCTAAAAGCCACAACCTCTTCTTGGATATCTTATTTCGACTACTATAATACATCAATGATTTCTAAAAATGAAGGATCTAACTTGATCGCGTCTCTATCACATGGTTCATTTATACAAGGTATATAAATTAAGTTTTTTCATAGGGTTCAATTATTTCATGAATTTGACTTAGTTTATTCACTAAGTTCTCTCACAAGGTTCGTTTACATAGGGCATCCATCCTAGTTTATTCATATGGTTCATTTACACAATGAATATTACCTAGTTTGTTCACAAGATTCTCTCATGGGTATTTTTTATGCAAGGAATTCAATATAGTTGGTTATTAAGGTTTTGTTTGAATCTAAAAAATATGAACAATGGAGTGTCGAAATATTCAAACACCTCATTAACCAATTTCTCAGAATTTTCAAAATGGTAATTTCAAAATATGTGGATAATGTTTTAATTGTGTTGTATGATGTCATAAGGAATCAACTACAATATATTATGAAAACCATAGTGCATATAATTGTCCCATAATCTCATTGCACACAACAAGATGAAACATATTGAGCTTCATGTACAAGTCTATCTAGGATAACTCATACAAGAAAATGTGGTAACTCTTCTTCATAATAGTGTTGAAAAAATGTATCAAGAAAGGTTCAATTTGAATTTAGCCTTAGTCAAATTGAGTAAATCAAATTTCCACATCAGCGAGGCAACTTGGAGGCAGTTAAATAGTGTGACATGGATCTTGTCACTCAGTTAGCTTAGTAAATTTGAGTTAAAGGACTTGGAGTTCAATTATGCATGTGTGATTGCTAAATTTTAGTAATCCAATTCAGTTATTTTCATTTGTATTTAGTTAAATGGCCTCTAATTCTTGATAGAGTTAGTTGAAGGTCAGTTTTGTAGTTGGATAGAAGTCTAACTCAGAGATATATCAGTTAACTGATCAATTAGCCCAAAATAGGTAGTGCATGCAAGGAATTTGAATTCCTCAGTTGAAGTGGAGATTACAAGGCAGTGTAACATTAGTGTAGACTAGTTTTGAGTGTAAAAGTGTTGCATGAAGTCAGATAATAAATCCTTGGGAATTGCGCAATCAATTTGGAGTAAATTTTGAAAGAATAGGGGCTAATTTCCTCAAGTATTGTGAAAGTAAATATGAGGCTTGGTGATAAAATATTTGGCTAAGTGTTGGACGAAGTTTCTCATTGAGCAAAGAGAGCAATTATTCTTTTGCAGGTTTAGCTCAGAGTTGGAGCTAGCAATTGTAATAGTTTCTCTATTCAACTAATTAATGAAAAGACGCGTAAGCAATTTTACCCAGTTGGGTTCCCCTAGATATCACTGTGTACTGGTGGTTTTGCTTATTGCATGTATATGCCTGTTGTTCTAAATTGTGATTTCCATTCCAATGATCAGTAGAGTAGACTGTTTTCTCTTGTTTTTTAGTTTGAAATCTTGAGCAGTTGAAATATATATCAAATTTCTACATGGTATCAAAGCCCTGAAATCACATTAGAACCATTATTTTGAACTTGTCTATCATGAATTTCGAATTTGTAGCTTAAGTATAACAATTTTTATTCAGAATTGAGAGAATGTTTTTCAGTAGACTGAGATTGGAGTATGCCCTGGAGGGTAGCTCGAAATTCCTAGCCCGGAAAAATCGAATGGAAGCAGTGATTGATGACAATGGCATGTTATAATATATTAAAACTTATATTAAAAAACCCCAGTAGTCGGATGCACAACAATTAGCCCAATGGAAGAATGATGTTGCAAAGCCCAAGATAATTCTTCTGGAAGGTGTGAGAGATCATGTGGTCTCAAATATCCATGGAAAAGAGACACCATTTTCTATGTGGAATACATTGACTGAGCTATTCGAAAATAAAGGTGACCATACAAAATTGGCCTGAAAGAAAATTTTCAAAACATAAGGATGCAGAAGAATGATACCATTCTTCAATGTCTCTCCAGAGTTACTCAAGTTCGTGATGAGCTTGGAGGAGTTGGGTTGAATGTTTTAGATGGTGGCCTAGTTATCCCAACTCTTCTAGGCCTTCCAAAATACTATCATAGCTACCCGGACTTTGTGAATGGAAGGGAAACATTACCAAATTGGGAAAGGTTGTGGCCTGATTTGGTTCAAGAAGAGTTCAAAAGAAATAACAGACATGGAACATCATCCAAATCTTAGGATGAAAAGAATTTTGCATTGGTTGGAAATGGGAAGAACGGAAAAGTGAAGAAGACCTAGACAAAACCCGAATATAGCCAAAATAATGGCAAGAAGAAAGACTTGAGCAAGATAAAATGCTTCCACTACCACAAATTCGGGCACTATGCAACAAAGTGTCTGCACAAGAATTCTACCAATAATCCTCCAAGAGAAGCAGGAGGTGAATCACTCACTTCACAATTTGAATTAGACTTCACCCTAATAGCATGTGTGGCTAGCATTATTATGGGGAGTGTTTGGTACCTTGATTATGGTTCCTTGTTCCATATGACAAGGTGCAAGGAGTTTTTCAGTAGCTTGGAGGAGAATGATATCTATATGCATATCGAAATGGTGGATGATGGGAGGTGTTAGCCTGTGACTGCACATGACATGGAACAACGTTCCCTATAAGGAAATCATAGGGCAAAGGTAGAGAAACAGTTAGAGCGAAACAATAACAAATGGCAGAGTTGTGCATGCATGCAGTTCAAGTCTTGAAGGTGGGAAAAACTGTGAAAGGGGCAAGCGCTCCATGAACAACCGTGTTATATTAAGCCTTATCGTTATATCATATATATGACAAAACCCGTTTAAACCTTTGGTGGGACCCCATATTCCTCATCACATATCGTTGTCGCAACATATTTGTTATAACAATCAAATGCCAAGACTTATAAAATCGTCGATGCGACATGATGTGGGATCCAATCCCCACCGCCCTTTATTTACATTTCATTTTTCCTTTGAAAAAAAAAACATCAAACTTTACCTTTTCATTGCCTTTCCCTCGCTTCGCTTCCCAATTCCCGATTGTGATCATAAGTGGGACCTCATCGCATTCCGCAAAATTTATGTATTTGGCTCGCCCGCAAGTCTATCCATTTTACTTTGTGATGCGGTAAGCCAACCCCACCTCCGCAGCTCCACCTCTGCTTTATAAGCCATTGCTATATATATATCATACAAGCTTTATAATACTTACCGCTCAACCCTTCACCAATTCATAACACTTTGTTGATAGCAAGTAGGTCCCTCTCCCCGCACATCACAAATCATGAAACTTAACTCCCGTAGCATATAACTAAATGCTGTAAGTTGTGATATGCGTTGCGTTTCGGTCCTACCCCTTCCCTGCCACGTCATTCTTCTCCCGCCCCCGTGCATCGCACTTCGTAGTGTTTAGTGTTTACACCAATGCGCTTATAACTAAACACTATAAGTTGTAATGTGTGTTGACGGTCTGGTCCCACTTACCCTCCATGTCATTTCCTTCCCATCGCCCTCCATATTTCCTCCATCTTCAAATGCCCGCCATACATCCGACAATCCTCGTTTCATTTCACACCCCCCATCCCATACTGCAAAGCACTCTCGCCCCCCTCTAAAATCTGGTTTCCGGTTTGCAATTCAAATACAACACGGGCTTCTACGTGGAACATGCAAGGGTGGTCTATTTAGGTTGCTTAAGAGTTCTCTGCTAAATATCCAAGTGTGCAAAGTACGACTGCCACTTCACAACCGATTGAGTGGAAATCAGAGGACTGATGGAGTGGAAACTTTCAAGTAATAGGTGGAGTCGTATGAGGACAGCCATGCCAGCCCACCTACAACTGCTCCTCGCCATCCCATTATAAAGGCCCCCATAATTGGCCTCAATGGGCGACCATGTCCTTTTTGTTTCCGGTTTAATTTTGATGATTTTGCTAGTGAAATCTCAATTTCACCCCATTCCCATTTTAATTCTCTCCCATTCCTATTTAATTCTCTCAATACTGAAGTAATTGCTCAATGTACGCTCTGCAAGTTAGGCAGTATGTTTTGATTTCATAGATATGGGTTGATCATAAATGATTAAGTACCATAGAACCTCTAGGAAATATATATATAGTAAGTTCTAAGATGAAAGTAGGGTTCAGGAATTTTGAAGAAATCTGTTGTAGTTTTGTATGATTGTGCTCCCTATGCTCTAAGACACATACTTGGGAGAGTTTTCTGAATGTAATTTGAATACATAGCTAATATTTGTGTTAGCCCCCTATAAATTTTTGACAGGCAAAGTAGGAGGCTAAATTGTTTCTGAGCCTTCAATGAATGCATCTCCCTTGGAAACACATCATCCTTGAAGTCTCCTGTGCCCTTGTCCTTTGGTAAAATCCCCTCTGTTGATTCCCATTATTAAGCCTCTCTGATTACAAAAAATGGTGCTCCAAAAGGCTTTAATTTTCCCCTTGTACTCCTGCAGAATTCTCCATTTCATCCTTTTTCCCTTTGTCAAAGTTCCCCTTTCTTACCCCCAGATTTCCCCCCTAAACCTTCTAAATCATCCCCATGCCCCTCTTAAACCATACACACATCCCTGTTGTGGTTTAATAACCCCTTGTTCCCTTCATCGTTACCCCTTTTGGCCTTTAATTTCATTGAAAATGGGAAAAAAACCCACTTTGCAACTTACATTAGGCCTTAGCCCCTTTCCGCTAGCCCCTCAGCCTTTCCTCCACGAGACCCGGGCGCTAGAACCACCCGCCAACCCGAAAGGCGCTTACCGCAGAGTATGTATCGGGCGCGGTTATAACCATTGATCTAAACAGATTGGACGGCGTTCACTGGCTCCGTCGCGCCCGTGGTTGTCCTCGTTCACCCCTCCGATCGCCTTTCAACCGTTCATATAACCGTAGATCAACGGTCCACAGTACAGCCGTCCCGGTGGTCCCCACCGTGAACATTGTTCATAAACCACCCGGTTTCTATCGCACCGCCTTTCGGAGGTAGGCGGTATTTTCCCATTGCGAAGTGATTCCACTCATCGATCGACGTGTGTCAGGCGCACTATTTCAAAACCGCTACCTCATCGCACGTTATCGTTCGTCTGCAGATGCGTAGCGATATCGCTATGAGCCATCCGATCTGGGGCAGCCCATCCAACAGTCATCGCTCAACGAAGCTACGAGAGGTTTAATCCATGGTCACCGTACCCCTGGCCCACGGTCCATCGCCCTCCGACGTGTTTTCCACCGTCGATCTCCTTTGAGATCGGACGATCCAGATTCATTTGCATGGCCCGTCGTTGACCATTCTCGCCACGTCATTTTCCACGTGTCTCCACCGTACATTTTCCCTCCCCCATTATATATATTCTTCCCAAGGTCAAAGTTCAGTGTTTTTACGTTAAAACGTCTGCCTCGATGTTTTCCCATGCATTCTCCACTGCGTCATGTTTTCCTCCATAGCGCCTCTGCAGTCATCATCCTCGTCCACGCCACACTGCCATTGTCACGTTCATCTATACCACCCTCCCCATAAATGTTTTTTGTAACAATTTTCATGTTTTGCAGGTTTATCAGGTGGTAAAACCTGTCGTGGTCCACAGTCACTGTTGCAGTGGCACAGAACGCAGGAAAGGACCTTTTTCAGGGATTGAATTATGAAGAAATCCTGGGAAGGTGCCGTGACAGGATGTGCATTCAAAGAGCGCAGCTAAAAACTCTTCCAAACGTTCCAGAATCATTTAAAGCACAGATTTCACAGTGAGAGGAAATTGTGGGAGCGGCAAAGAGTATCAGTGGGAAATTAGCGTGTTTAAGGCTTGTAATTGCAGATTTTGAGCCTTAAGCCAATTATTCGAAAGCAGAGGTACTAGTTTGAAGACCCCGAGGATCAATCAGAAGGTCCGATGCACATAGATATAATATTATCAGGGTTTCCGTATCAGCATAACGTTCTTCCATGAAAGGACACGATACACATTATTGTTTCAGTCTACATTGTGTCCAGATGAAGATTTCCGCCCTGTCAGCAGTCCTACACCATCAAAAGCATTTGTTACACGGTATGGCAGACCCTAGCATCATTATTCAGCCTTTTTGTGAAATTCACCAAAACACTGCAACGAGTACCAAAGATAAATTCTCAGAATTAAAACCGAATGGAGCCTCGGCCTCTGGCACTCCGGAATTTGTCTTTGCGATTAAGCGTCATCTTACTCTTGTTTCTCTTCTCTTATAAATTCCCAAGATCAAATTGTAAAGGTTGTTGTTAATTTCTTGCTGACATTAATGAAAAAGTTGAAGAAGTTGAGTTCGACTATTTCAACGAGTTTGGGGAGAGTAGAGAGTAGTTGTTATGTAGTAAGTGGGAGGAGGATTTGGATTAACTTGACCATTGAGCTCGGTGTAGTATGTTGAACCCTTAGTTAAGCGAGAGGGGGAGGGGGCGGGAGGGTGAATCAGTTTAACACATTCATCGTCTTTTAAAGCTTTTCATTAAACCTTATTTACACCTTCATTTATGTCCAACTTAATATGTGAGAAATATTAGAATGTGAGCAACAAGTGTTAATATAATATAATAGTAGACTTAATATGAGAGCAGCAGGTATTAACCAGATGATATAAATCATATCAGCACATACACATTATGCACAGAGACACTAGATATAAGTGGAAACCCATAAAGGGAGAAAACCACATCTTATTATTGTTGTGATGCAAAGGCAAGCTCCAACTCCCTCTCACCACTGTTTTTCTGCAGGCACCAACCTACAGGAGGCTCCTACCTCAATTCTGCAAGTTACAACTTGCAAGGAAGCACCAACTCCCTTCAATTTTCTGCAGGCACCAACCTACAGGAGGCTCCAACCTCAGTCAGCTACCACTGACAGCTATCAAGCTGCAACTTGATAGGGAAGCTCCAACTTCCTCAATTTATCAAACTGAATGTTTGTTGATTTACCTCAGATATCAGCTCTGTTCTGTAGCATCTCTTTCTGCTCTTCTTTTCTTAATCTTCTCTTCCTCACTCTTCTATACTCTGCATTCTCTATATTTTCTCTCTCTAACCTCTCTTATGCATATCCAGTTGATATTATTTATAGAGTTCCTCACATGACTGTTTGTATTTCACAAGGAATTTTGAGTGAACAGTCATGACTCTTTGGCTTCTGTCTTCTCATTCCTTTATCCAACTCAATTTAAAATTATAATGATATGTACAAATTTCCATGCTACAGTGGGATTTTTATTTTCCTTAGGATACTTGCCAATGCATCACAAACAATAAAAAATTTAATTACAACATTTACATTCAAATTTTCAGTTACACACTTCGATTTTACTCAGCTCCTTTTCTGGATTTTGGCTTTACTGGATTTGTCTTTTCTGCTGTTGTTGAGTGACTGTTTTGAATATTTTGGTTCACCTCTGTGTCTATTCATCTGTTCACTGTACTGGTGTGCACCAACTCCATATATAACTGCTTTTCAGGTTTATTCTCAAATACATACGAATCTGGGCGATGTCTGTTCATTACCGTCTCCGTTCTCAGGCTACCTGCTTGCATTTTCTGTTCATATATGAGTTTTAAACTCCTGCTTGCATTTACAAATTAAATTCACCTTTTTCCTTGTACTATCGTTTTGCCATTCATAGTCCCGCTTTGCTCTCAAAGTACCCCGTTCTCCTCCACGTGGTCTTCCACAACTTCTTAGGTTTTATTTATCATTTTCGAAGAAGTTGACAAATAATTATATTCAGCAAACTTTGGAAAATTTTAGATATACCAACCCTTATAACTCCACAATATTTCCAATATAAAATCAACGCCAACTTTGGGATTTTAAATACATGGTAAAAGCTAAATATTTCGAGGCTTAAGTGATTCACCCGATTTCACCACCGATGGAACACTTTATATTAATACCCAATGCATATTATAATACATACATTTTTCATGGAGCCCATTCGTTAATTCATTTCTCCAATCGATGGTTAATGACATATCGCGCAGCCAACACTGATCCGACGGATATCACCTGGTTAACTTTCACGCGAGTTAATATTCAATAGTTGTGTGATGGACTGGGCCCCAGCGTTAACGGTCATCTCCATCCAACGGTTATTATCGCGTCGCGTGGCCTCATTTGATCGGACGGATATTGCTCAAATACACACGCCCGTACCTTAAATTAACCTTCGCGCATCTTCCCAATATGACCACCGTCCAATTTCTTCCCTCCAGATCGACGGCTTGTATCGATATCGCACGGGGTCCTCAGTCGAGAGTTAATGCGCGATGGCGCGCAGTGAGAGTGGTTTTTCCAACTTTCTCTGGGACGCGCGTCGCTCGTTCTATGGAATCACTCCGAATCTCTTGAATAACACCTTTTCTACAAAGGTGGTGCGATACAAACTGCTTCCAGCCTTAACCCGCATTCACTGTTCATCCGCAAGGTTCCGCTCCTCTTCGCTCAAGGTTCCGTCAACGCTTCAACATTATATTGTAATTAACTCCACCTACGACTGTGCACTGAACCACTCCAATTCAAGACTCTGCTCTTGAATTACTTCTGGTCGACACCATTCATGAAATTTTATGTAGCATTAATATAGACAGAGATTCACATATAAACAAAGGTTCCTATTGCAGAGTTATTCTCTTCGGCCTCCCGTGGAATTTCGATACATAAAATACTTCAGTTAACTTCTCCACAACATATACAAGCCTTAATTTAATTCGAAACATAAAATCGACCTTAACTGACATCTATTCTTCCTTTAATTGTAGGGTTTCACCTCAGAGCCTATTTTAGAGGTTACCATATATCTATTGAATTCAGGTATATTCACGCAGGACTAGTTCCGACAATCAAGAATGAATTCTTATATATATATATATATATATATATATATATATATATATATGGAATCGCTATTGCTGCCTCTTCTACCTCTGCCACCTCTATGCCGCTTTGCTTCTCTCTTTGCTATCTCCTTTGCCTTTCTTTGCTATCTCTACCTCTTGAATGATGTTTGAGTGCCCCTCCTTTGTCATCTCCTTTGCCATCAATGACAACATATCCAACATGTGATTGGTTTTTCATCAATTAATCAAAGCACATTTCACAGGATCCTGGTCTATTACTATTGGTGATGTTTTTCTAACTCTTTTTATTACATTTTCATAATGTTCATTTTCTACTGGCTTGCATTAGAAAGATGGTATAGGATTTACCCTTGTTAGGTACCCTATATCTCTGCTCTCCTTGCCTTCAATGTTTTTCTACTAAAAGTGTTATCTAAGGGTTGATTCCAGTTAATTTAACCAGTGCAGTAGTTCCTTATGCTGCTAGCTGATGAATGAATTAAATGAATCTGTTCTTAGATGTTCTTTTTGGGTTAAGCTAGAAGATTTGGGAACACTGGGGATTAGTGTTAGCCCTGTCCACTAGGATCCTTGTGCGAACAGATGGCCTTTCTAAGATCTCTTTGTTAAACTTATCTCTGTGTTCCCTTGGAGCATGCTAAAGCTGACCTGGAGTTAAATGACCTCTGGTCCAATCTATAAGCTACCCCTTTGTCCCCCTTTGAAAGCTGCCTTTAAGTATGTCCAAGTAGGTCTGGAGTTAAATGACCTTTGACCTGATCTATAGACAGAAATCAGGTTGCTTTCTTTCTTTCACTTTCAATCCTTAATGTTCCATCCCACCATCTAATCTAAATATCCTTTAGTATTAGATGACTTGCCCTCTGAAAGCTTTGGCTAGTTGTGGCAAGTAATTCTCCTTTCATGACTCCATAGCCCAATGGATGACACTGTCTTGACCTATCCTCTTTGCTGAAACATCCGGTTGTTTTGTTCCTTTTCTCCCATTACCTTCTCAGTCTATGATCTCATGACCAACCCAGCAACCAACCAACCAAATCATTTTAAACCCCCCTTTGTGCTTCATACCTAGCCTAACATCTCATTTTGAGCTTCAAAGATATATTATTCTTTGCTTTATTGGAGAGATCCCTCTCCGGGTCCAGGAGGGCTAGATCCTAGGGCCCCAAAGCGGTTCTGATGTTGTCTCATCTTTTGGTCTTGCCAATCTGGCCAAAACATGGGAACCCCAACAATTTGGATTCCAGATGGATCAGTGAGCAATATGTATATGTTTCCTTATGTTATTAGTGATCTCCTTTTTACGTATAATCATCTGTCATGAAATGCTTCTTTGAAGGTCAGTGTAATGTAGCTACTAGTAGTTTGCAATTTTATTCATGAATTCGTGTTTACATAGCGCTTAGGTGTTAATGCTCATGTATTAATCTTGCTGCACTCCCTTAATTTGTGCTCCACAAACCTCAGTTTTTGTTCACACCTCATTCATATCCATTTCCTCTGAGTTTACGGGGAACAGATTCTTAATCTCCTTAAGTCTGTCTTTTGTGAGATCCTTCTAAGTTCCCTCTCAACACCTCTGCATATTTTAAAGCTTCTTATCATCGTTTTATACTTGGCTCATCTAAAATCCATCAGTCTCACAACCCCTTAAGCCCTCTTACTACTAGGGGAATTCACCTGAAACAGACTCAAATGGTCTTCTCTATTCTCGAACCACCAAAAAATTATTCTCTTGAACTATATCCTATCAGAGGTATTTATACAGTTGCCCACCTTTAACCTTTGATTTTAAGATGTCCTAGGCACTGGTTTTTTGCAACTTTAGGTTGTCTCTAGGAGCTACAACATATTTTTGGCATTGTTTCCGGGGAACGAATTAGAAAACCTTTCCATGGGATACAACAGTATCTTCACCCTTCAATCAGGTGAGCATGAAGGGTTGAGAGTTGCATAGTCCTCACCTTGGTGGCTCCACCGTTATTAAAGTTCAAATCAAGTGTAATCCTAGCTTACACTAGGCCTCATACCCAAGCGTATACTTCTCAGCTTAAGGCCTCTCCTGTATCTGATCCTGAAAAGATTATATTTAAGATAGTCTGGAAAGAGAAGCAGCCCATCTAGGCTAACCCACCCTCATTTTCTCTAGAAGATTCGCCTTCCTCTTCTCAGAGAGATGATATCTATGGTCCTAGATCCATAGCTCGTGTACTCGAGTACCCTCCAGAAACCTCTGCTTTAGCCAGTTCAAACATAAGAAACAAAGCCGAATATGCTGATAGTTCTTTACTCCCCTTGCACCCTACTCCAGAAGTTGAAGAATGCAAAGAAGTTATAGCACCTCAGAGCTCATTACAAACAAATATCCAAACCTTTAGTCTCCAAACCTCTACTCAACATATACATATTGTACCACAACCAAATCATCCTCAAAACTTACCACCGCCACCCCTCATGGTTGTGCTCGGTTTCCTCCTTAAAAATATGCTCCATTGGCTTTACCTCAAGTATTGCATGACATGCCTCAATATTACCTAAACCTCTTTCCTCGGTTCACCGGGGAAGATAGCACTTTTGTGCAGAAAAATATTGAAGACATTTGCGCCTTTGCTGAGGACGTGAATGTGGAGCACCTAGATGTGGTGTTGAGGATTTTCGTCCAATCCTTGGATGGAGAGGCTCAAAAGTGGTTCAAATATCTTGCTAATAATGTAGTCACCACTTGGGAGGAAATGGAGAATTTATTCACACAAAAATGGGGAGAGAAGAGGGACCATGGATATGTCCTCACATATTTCAACGCCCTTAAAAAGAGACAAAATGAGGACTTAACAGAACTTATAAAGAGTTTCAACAAGCTTTATAATAATATTCCTACTGAAACAAAGCCTCCATAAGTAGCTGCTGAGGTGGTCTTCGCCGAAGCTTTTGAACCAGAGTTTGGGTTCACCCTAAGAGAAAGAAATTATGCCTCTCTGGATCAGATTCATACTAATGCACTGGAGGTAGAAGAAACTTCATTTCTACTGGTAAATTAAAAGGCAAGACAGAGCATGAAGCCAGAAGAAGGGGCAGGGAGGAGGCTTCGACCTCTAATCAAGAAAGGGAATCACAAGAGTATAGGATCGAAAAGATGAAAAAGCTGATAAAGAACCTCTCAAATAAGCTGGTGAAGCTTGAATTAGAGGCCAAGAATTCCCCTCCTCATCCTAACCAAATGATTCCAAACCGTGGGTTTAATCCCCGGTACTGGAAGCCCCCTCCACAGTTGTTGCAGCGAGAAAGGAAAGAGCATCAAGATCACATCCAACCTCCTCTATACCTAGAAGGGGAAATGGAGGGATGAGGCGAGGAAGTAATTGACAGCCATGAATATCAATTCCTCGCTTACTCAGAAGATGAAGAAGGTGAACTCACCCTGCAAGACAAAATAGAAGAAAAGGAAGTCCCCCCAGAGGATTAAGATATTGATAATTACTGTAGCCAGTTTGTGGACTTCATGCAAGCTCAACACCATAAGAAATATGACCTCAAGTCCTCTAGAAAGAGAACCAGAGTGCAAGAACAAAACGAAGAATCAATACCAAGAGGACATACCTTTTCTAGTTCCGTTAGTAAGGGGAAGAAGCCTTTAGAAGAGCCAGCACATCCTAAGGCCACTGCGTCCAATTCCACAAAGCTAGGTTCTGATCCTCCCCAAAATGAGAAATCCACATCTATACCCTTGAAACTGCCTGACCCTCCTCAAGAGCAGTTCAAAGAAGTTGTCATAGAAAAAGCTCTCATGACCTTTAACATCTAGCAAGAATTAGAAAAGGTCAAGATATCTGTTCCCCTGACCGAGCTCTTAAAACAACCCTCATACAAGGCCTAGGTCTCTCAATTCATGTTGCCCCAGGGTGTCGGCCCTCTCCGTGACAACCTCAATCTCCAAGAAGAAATGCCCATGGTGGTTTTTGGACCTCAGGTAGAAGAGATGGACTCAGCCACTCCCCCATTCTATGTGACTCTAGTTATACATGACATGTTATTACACAATTGCATGTTATATTCTGGGGCTTCGCATAATCTATTGCCATTATCTGTCATGAAGCGGTTGGGATTGCAGATCACCAAGCCATATAATATATGTATTCATTTGATTCCAAGAGGGTGAAATTCTTGGGCATGATAAAAGATCTAGTAGTAAATTTAGCCTAGATTCCGGCCAAAAGCATGGTAATGGACATTGTTTTAGCCGATAACCCAGCTCGATTCGGAATTTTATTTTCCAGATCCTGGGGTACCAAGATTGGAGGATCCATAAAGCTCAACCTCACCTATGCCACTATTCCAGTGTTTGGTGGGGAGGGGAGAAGATTATACCGGGAATCCAGATTTGTGAAGATGGTCACCAAGGCAAATGGTTCCATAAATTCTCCGGTCTATGGTAAGGACGGCACATTCTCTTGTCTTATGCTAGAGGAGGATGAAGATTTCCTGCAAGAAACATAGATTTATCCTATGATACGGGAAAATCCTATGATTAGAGAGGAAATCAATATAGGTACCTTGCAGTTTGATGGAGATAACTCAAGAGAAGGAAATGGGGTCAGAGTTATCTTGATATCCCCAAAGCAATGCTTAGTTCCCCTCTCCTTTAAGATGGAATTCGAAGCCACAAATAATGTGGCCGAATATGAAGCACTGTTGTTGGGGTTACAAACAGCACGGAATATGAACATACAAAACCTCAAGGTGTTTGGAGATTCAGAGCTTGGTAGTGAGACAAGTCAGGAACCAATGCCAAACTAAACACCCACACCTCAGAGCCTATAGGAACGAGGTATGGGATTTAGTTGAGAGCTTATTTTCTGCATTTAATATTCAGTTCATGCCAAGGGATCATAACAGAATGGCAGACTCACTAGCTGTGGCTGCTAGTAATTTTTGCCCCCCACAGAATCCTCTGCTCAGATATGAGGTTGAAGTGTGATATCGCCCTTCCATTCCAAACAACATAAAGCATTGGAAATTATTCGAATATGAAGAGCGGGTCCAGCGTTTTATAGAAACGGTAGGCGAATTTTCAAATATGGTGATCGATTCAATCCCCGAGGATGACTGTGAAGAGCCAAAAACCAGGTGGGAGGAGACAATGGCTGAACATCGTGTTTTGAAATTAAAGGGAAATGTCATCCCCAGGGGGCTTGTGCCATTATAGAGATTGTTTGACAAGAACGACGTCCCAGTAGACCCCAGCAAAATGACCCCCGATGAGCCTGTCAGGGATGTGAATATTGGGACAGAAGATCTGAAGGTGATCAAGTTGTCGAAAGGGGTTCCTAAATATTACCAAGGTCAGTATCTCATTCTATTCAAATAATATAAAGACGTCTCCGCCTGGTCATACCAGGACTTGAAGACCTTTGACATAGATATTATACAACATAAAATACCTCTGAAAGAAGATTTGAAGCCTCATAAGAAGAAGTTAAGACAGATCAAACCCCTTCTCCTCCCAGCAATCGAGAAGGAAATCAAGAAGTTGTTGCAGGCCAAGATCATTGTCCCTTTAAGATACTCCGAGTGGGTGGCGAACTTGGTGCTAGTAATGAAGAAAAATGGTGAAATAAGACTCTGCATGGATTTTCACAATTTGAACAAAGCCTCGCTCAAGGATAACTATCCCCTCCCAAAGATGGACCACATCCTGCAAAAGGTGGTGGGATCCTCCCACATGTCCATAATGGATGGCTTCTCAAGATACAATCAGGTAGCAGCGCTCCCCGAAGACCAGAAGAAGACGACATTCACCACGCCTTGGGGAATCTTCATGTATGCCCGAATTCCCTTTGGCCTGATAAATTCTGGTGCTAAATTTCAATGAGCGATGGACATTGCTTTCATAGGAGAGAAAGAAAAATTTGTGGTGGTTTACTTGGATGAAATCATCGTCTTTTCAAAGAGTGATGCTGAACACATCGAGCACCTTCGCCGAACCTTTGAAAAATGCCGCAGGTATGGTCTGTATCTGAATCCTCAAAAATCCATGTTTGCCTTGGAGAAAAGAAAGTTTTTGGGGCACATAGTGACCAAGGAGGGAGTGAAGATCGATCCGAAGAGGGTAGAGGCGAGATATGGCATCCCCCTACCAAGAAACAAGAAGGAGATACAGGTGTTCTTAGGAAGAATAAATTTCCTCAGAAGGTTCATTCCCAACTATGCCAAGATTGTCTGAAACATCATTGGGATGCTGAAGAAAGACAATGAAGTTAGTTGGACTCGTGAATCCAGAGAATCCTTCATCAAAATCAAACAGGCCTTTGCAGAAGCTCCAGTGCTGGCTGGTCCATATTATGGGAATTCGTTCCTAATTTTCTCTTTCGCATCTCCTCACACAATAGCTGCAGTTCTTCTATAGAAAAACGTCGAATGAAATGAGCAGCCCATTGCGTTCTTCAGCCAAGTCCTACGAGACGCCGAGCTAAAATATGATATCCTCGAGAAGCAAGCTTATGCCCTGGTCAAATCTCTAAAGTCATTCTGGGTGTATGTATTACAGGCCACTATAACTACCTATGTTCCCACGACAACGGTGAAGGATGTTTTGGTACAGGGCGGCGGTGAAGGAAGAAGGGGCAAGTGGATAGCCAAGATTCAGGATTATGAAATGGAAATAAATCCTACCAAGCTCATTGAAGACCAAGGGTTGGCCAAAATCTTGTCTGAATCCAACTGTTAAGCTCTGGGGATAAATATATCTACGACATGAGGAGAGACACAGGAGGGCACAGGTTCACATCAAGGCATAGAATCCTCCACGCAAAAAACGCACGTGAAGTACCTTCTCTCCCCATGGTATAAAGATATAATGGAATATCTTTTATCGCTGATATGTCCTCCTCACCATGATAAGGCCAAGTACCGCACCTTAAGGCTGAAGTCTCTAAAGTATATCATGGCCAATGGGCGACTTTACTGGAAAGACCCGACGGAGATCCTACTATTGTGTTTAATAGAGCAGGAGGTGGACCAAGCGATGGCTGAATTCCACGAAGGGATATGTGGTGGACACTATAGCTGGTGATCCACTGGACATAAGATCCTGAGGGCAGGTTTCTTCTGGCCTAAAATGTTTGGTGATGTACACGCTCATGTCCAGGCCTATGAGAAGTGTCAGGCGTTCGTTGAAAAGAAAAGGTATGTGCATCTCCCGTTGATCCCAATACATGTTGAAGAACCTTTTAAGCAGTGGGGAATTTATTTTATAGGAGATATTCACCCGGTCTCGAGAAATCAACATCGATGGATCCTCACTGCTACAAATTACTTCAGCAAGTGGGTAGAAGCCATGCCCACAAGAAATGCTACAGATTCAGTGGTGATCTAGTTCCTAGAGGAGAACATAATAGCCAGATTTGGATGCCCAACTAAAATCATTACAGATAATGCCCAGGCTTTCAAGTCAGCTAAATTTGTAAATTTTTATCAGTGTTACAACATCTTGCGGGGACACTCCACTGCATACTACCCACAGGGAAACGAGCTGGCAAAATCGTATAACAAGACATTGATGAGAATTCTGAAGAAGACCATAAATGAAAATAAGAAGAACTGGGACTCTCAACTCAAGTTCGCACTCTAGGAAAATCACATCACCACTAAAATATCCACAGGAAATTCCCCTTATGAGCTAGTGTATGGCAGGGTCACGATCTTCCCAATTTAGCTTGCATTACCTGTGGCTCGATTCTTACAAGATAGCGAGGAGGAGCCCAATTACCTTATCCGGAGAATGAATCGGTTGGTGGAGTTGAAAGAAACCCGGGAACAAGTAAGCTCAGATTATCAGTTTATCAAGGAAAAATGAAAGGTTTATTTGACAAAAGAGATAAAGATAGAGAAATCCAAGTTGGGGATTTGGTGCTACAATGGGATATTAGGTGAGAATACAAAGGGAAACATGGGAAGTTTGACCCCCTCTAGTTTGGTCCATTCAGGGTGGCAGAGGATAAAGGCAACTATACTTTCGCGCTGGAGAACCCAGAAGCAGGTGTACTTGAGGCGCCTGTAAATGGGAAATTCCTCAAGTTTTACTTTCATCACTGATGAGGGCTAATGTCGCTCACTGTATATATCTTTTCACTGTGTATGTCATTCCACTATACTCCTTCTTGTTTACATTTCTCCCATTTCATCTTCCATAGCATATTCCACTGTTTCCATATTGTTTCATCCATTGTTGGCTTTTTCCATTTCATCTTCCACGTCATCCTCCATTTCATCTTCCATTTTGTGTCCACCTAGCTGTTGGTATAAAAATTTGTCTAATTACTGTGCATTTGCGACTCCATGTACCCAATAAAATCACAGGCATTCAGGTCTGCAGGTTCTCAACACACTAGAAGCAACACGTGCACATGACATGGAACGACGTTCCCTATAAAAAAATCACAGGGCAGAGGCATAGAAGTAGTTAGAGCAACACAACATCAAATGGCAGAGTCGTGCACGCATGCAAGTCAAATCGTGAAGGTGGGAAAATTTGTGAAAGGTACAAGTGTTCCACGAACAACCTTGTTATATTAAGCCTTATCGTTATATCATATATATGACAAAAATCGTTTAAACCTTTGGTGGGACCCCATATGCCTCATTGCATATCATTGTCGCAACATATTTGCTATAACAATCAAATTTCAAGACTTATAAAATTGTTGATGCGATATGATGTGGGACCCAATCCCCGTCGCCCTTTCTTTCCATTTCATTTTTCCTTTGAAAAAAAAAACATCAAACTTTAACTTTTCATTGCTTTTCCCTTGCTCCGCTTCCCAATTCCCGATCGCGATCATAAGTGGGCCCTCATCGTATTTCGCAAACTTTACGTATTTGGCATGGAGACTGAAACTCTAAATATTTTGATCACCGATTTGTGACTGCGATATCGCATCGCGTTGACTTACCATTGTGATCGCCCGCAAGTCTTGTTGGAAATGTTGTCATTGATGGCAAAGGAGGTAACAGATGCAGAAACAGGAATAGTTGCAAGGAGATGACAAAGAACAGAGGCAGCAGAGAAGAAGCAGAGGCAACAGAGAAGAAGCAGAGGCAACAAAGAAAAATAAGAGGAAGCAAAGGAAATGAATTGATGTAAAGAGCTATTCAAGGTGCAGAGTAGTGAAGAAGTTTTGCATTACATGAGATTCTGTAATTGGGGGTCTAAATGGGTCTATGATGCTGTAGTGTGCAATTTTGAGGTATGGTGTGTAAATAAACTCTGTGGCGATGTTTTTGTGTCGAATAAATAAACTCTGTGGCGAGGGTTATGTGTGGATAGACCGTTGAACCCGCAGTGGAACACAAACTGACTATGTGGAATGTATGAGCCGTGATTCTGTGTGGGATTGGAATAAATTGATGCCTACTGAAAGTCATTAGTTATGCGTAGCCATACCTGTAGTTACCGGCAAGATAAATTACGGTGGAAGATTGTGATGAAAGGTGTCGACTCTGTGTAATGGCTCAATCTCTGAACTCTGGTAGCCAATGATGTCGTGGTATTGATTATCCCACGAGTTTCGGGGTTAACAGTTTGATAGAACCTCTGTACATTAAATAGGCAGCGGAACCCGGAGCATTGGAGCGGAATCGAATACGACAATACATTGAAATATAAGCAGGCGGAAGTAAAGCGAAAAGGTGGGTTGAATTATATAACGGAACCGGGAGAGGCAGAACCTTGACCGGAGAACAGTGGAAGGGGTGAAAACCACGAGCGGTTTCACGGAGGGCGGATTTCCCATTCCGCACCACCTTTCAACCGTGAGGTGGTTTTACAGATTTCGCAGCGATTCCATTAGGATTTGGCCGCGTGTCCCAAGCAGTTTTGATTAAAATGAAATTTCGCACGTTAACTATCGAACCAAGAAGCCGAGCGAAATGCACGAGAACCGTTGATTCTGAGGAGGGCAATCGGATGGTGTTCAGCTGGCGGAGATGCACAAAGTTTAATGGAAGAACTCGGATGTTAAGCAAGGTACGGCGCATCCGTTTGATTGAATTGTGGGCCCGACGAGGTCATGTATATATATGAAATTGGTTTATAAATGTTATTCGAAGTGATATTAACCTTAATATAAGGTCTGACGGAGCCATGTGTAAAGAGTTGGTTTATTAAAGTTAGCCGACGCATTATGAGGGCATATATGGAGATATATTTATATATGTTTAAGTGGTGAATTGGTGGCGCACTGGTGGTGGTGCATGGTGGAGCCACCACAAAGTGGTGTTTACGAGGGCTCCCATTTCTCTGTACACATCAAATGGGGTGAGGCTCCGTAGTTCATCATAGCCGTTGATCGGCGGTCAACGCGCGATCGGCCAATCAACTACGGGGGGTGCCTTCCCGTTAACCTCCGCGTTGTTCGACCCCCCGCAATCCGTCAATCTCCAATTAATCTATGTAATGGATTAAATACAATATAGTTTAAATATTTATCACCGAGGGTTATATGATAAGGTTGATCGTATATATGTATATGTTCGACGCTGGGTTATTTGCATTGATATATATTAAGGTTGCGAGTAATTAAAAAACGCAGTGATATATGTATGTCTTGGAGAGCACATTATTAGAGGATGCATTAAAATAAACCCTTAGATTTATTGATTATTATCTGAGTGCCAACTGAGAAAATAACCAACCTTACTTAATTGAATTTTCCAGCGTAGAATAAGTGCATAGAGAGAGATTGCCCGGGTTGGAATATGATTGAGCATGAAAACTTAAATGCAATTATGGAAAAGGAAAAAGAAGAGGAGAGCATGCAGAGATAAACAAAGATTATATGTTTGATAGGTATACATTCACAGGCGCACACAATTATAGTGAACCAAGGTATGCAGAACAAGTTCTTAAACAGCAGCAGGAAAAGACAAATCCAGTAAAGCCAAAATCCGGAAAAGGAGCTGAGTGAAATTGAAATATGTAATTAAAATGTGAAAGTAAAAGTTGTAATTATTTTTTTTGTGATGCAAAGGCAAGTATCCTAAAGAAAAGACAAAAATCCCACTGTAGCATGAAAAATTGTACATATTATTATGATTTTAAATTGAGTTAGACAAAGAAATGAGGAGGCAGAAGACCAAGAGGTATGACTATTCATTTCAAATTCCTAGAGGAATACAAATAGTCATGTGAGAATTTCTATATATAATATCAATTTGATAAGCTCATTGAGAGAGAAAAAGAGAGAGAGCAGATATAGAGAATGCAGAATATCGAAGAATAAAATAGAGAAGATTAAGAGAAGAAGAGCAGATACAGAACAGAGCTGATATCTGGAGTAAATCAGCAAACATTCAGCTTAATAGATGTCAGTTGTAGCTGACAAAGGTTGAAGCCTCCTGTAGGTTGGTGCCTATAGAAAATTGAAGGGAGTTGGTGCTTCCTTGCAAGTTGTAGCTTGCAGAATTGAGGTTGGAGCCTCCTGTAGGTTGGTGCCTGCAGAAAAATAGTGGTGAGAGGGAGTAGGAGCTTGCCTTTGCATCACAACAATAATAAGATGTGGTTTTCTCCCGTTATGGGTTTCCACTTATATCCGGTGTCTCTGTGCATGATAGTTATGTATTGAATCTGATATGTATCATCTGCTTAATACCTGCAACTCTCATATTAAGTCTACTGCTATATTAAACTAATACTTGCTGCTTGCATTCTAAGATTACTTGCACATTAAATTGGATATGAAATGAAGGTGTAAATAGCTTAATGAAAAGTTTAAAAAGATTAGGAATGCATTAAACTGATTCACCCCCCCCCCCCTCTCAGTTTAATTAAAGTTTCAACAATTGGTATCAGAGCCAAGTTCCTTGTATATCAGTCTAACAACTGAAAGGAGATCCTAGGCTCTCAAGATGGCAAGTCAAGAAGGAAGCTCAACCAATAAAGCCCCTTTCTTTACAGGTGCAAATTATGCCTTTTGGAAAATAAGAATGAAAGCTTATATAATGTCTTTAAGATTAGAAGCTTGGGATGCTGTGGAAATTGGATATGTCACAAAGTCAACTGATACAGAGAAAGAAGCTAAAGAAAGCTTTGTAGCTAATGCAAAAGCAATGAATGAAATCTTAAATGGACTATGTGAAGCTGAGTTTATCAAAATAATGCACAGTAAGACTACCAAAGATATGTGGGACACTCTAGAGAATATCCATGAGGGAAATAAAAAGGTTAAGACTGCCAAACTTCAAGTATATAGAGCCCAGTTTGAAAATTTAAAAATGAACGATGATGAAGATGTTGGGAGCTTCTTCTTAAAAGTTGCAGAAATTGTTAACAGTATGAAAGCTCTTGGAGAAACAATACCAGAAGGTATAATTGTACAAAAGATTCTAAGATCTCTTCCATCCAGATTCAATCCCAAGGTGTCTGCAATAGAAGAAACAACTGATTGGGAGACCTTGACCATGAACCAGCTACTAGGAAATCTTACAACATATGAGATGAGGCTCCCACAGAAGAAGCCAAGTACAAGGGAGGCAGCATTCAAAACAAAAAAGAAGAAATAAGAAAAGGAAGACATATGCTCCTACTCTGATGAAGAAGAGGCTAAATTTGTCAAGAAATTGGATAGAGGCTCAGGTAGATACAAAGGTAAAATTCCTTTTAAATGCTTTAACTGTGGAAGAGTTGGACATTATGCTGCTAAATGTCCTCACAAGAAAGTAAGGAATCAAGCTCAAGAGTCAGAGAAAAATAAATCAAAGAACTGGCAGAAAGGAAAGAAATTCAGCAGAAAATCCTTCTATGCTCAACAAGACAGCAGTACATCTGAAGACTCAGATGAATCCTCAGGAGAAGAAGGAACCTCTGAATTTTTAATGATGGCCATAGAAGAACTTGAAGGACTCTTGCTAGAATATGAAGAAGAAGGTGAAGTTGACCTTGAGGGGGAGCTACATGTTCGAGGAGATCGACAGACCAAAACTAAAATGCAGGAAAACAAAAAGAGATTCTCACAAAACAAAGTAAAAGAAGAACAAAATTCAGAAGTCCTCATGCAGCTGAAGGTAAAGCTTGAAGAAGCCAAGAAGATAGAAGAGATGTTACTTCAGCAAATCAAAGATAAAACTCGAGAACAAGAGAAGCTGGAAGAAGAAATTCTGTGTCTGAGAAGGAAATTAGAAAGTGCTCAACAGAAAGTTTCTATATACCCTTCTCAAATGACAAGTTTTGGTAAGTTGAATGAAATCTTGGATGCTCAAAGATCTCCTCTAATAAAAAATGGGATAGGCTATGAAGGAGAATCTAGTAAAGGCAAAGAAAAGGAAAACGAAAATATAATTTTTGTGAAAGCAAAGAAGGCTGATGAAGCAGCTCAAATAATTCCTACAAAGGAAGAAACATGTAATGAGAAATACAGAGACCAGAAGAAACCTCTAATAACAAAGATTGTAACAAATACTAAGACAACAGAGAAAGGATCATATATTCCTGATTATATCAAATTTGGAAGCCATCAAAGGAGATTATTGCCTCCTATGAAGAATGCCACCTGTTATGTCTGCCACAAGCCGGGACACATTGCTGCATATTGTCATGCAAGGAGGAATGATTCAAACCAACAAAAGATACAAGCATGGAAGAGACAACCTTACATCAGGTATGCAAGTAATTTCTATGGTTATTGTTTTTATTGTAAGGATTTTGGCCATAGAATTATTGAATGTAGAAAGTATGGACAAAGACTAATGTTCAATACCTCAAGGAGGTTTATGAGTCAAAGCAATTTTGTTCATGCTCACAATTATGCAAAAACTATAATCAAATGTTGTATATGCAATCAAGTTGGACATATATCTTCCAAGTGTTCTCTAAAAGGATATAATTCATCACCTCACAAAATATACCAAACAAAAGGGGGCCTCCAGTGGATAAAGAAGGTGAATAAATGTGAATTGGATTTAACTGCTCAAGATTTGAAGACTCAATGGTATTTGACACCAGCTTTTTTTAACTCATGAAAAGAAACTAGCCATTGGAAATGACAAATCAGGAAAGATCAAGGGAAAAGGATCAGTCAGCATAGACAATGGCAGAGGAAAGGCCCAAGATGTATTATATGTAGATGGGCTGAAAGCAAATTTACTGAGTGTCAGTCAGATGTGTGATAAAGGCTGTGAAGTTCTCTTTAGAGCACAAGATTGTGTAGTCAGATCAAGCACAACAGAAAAAACTCTACTCAAAGGTGTTCGAACAGAGAGTAATGTGTACATAGTGAAAGAGAAGGATGAAGCGAACAGAGAGTAATGTGTACATAGTGAGAGAGGAGGATGAAGCCTACCATCTTAGCAAACTCGAGGAGTCATGGTTATGGCATAAGAGATTGGGACATCTCAGCTTTGACCATATCATTAGACTGAGCAAGAAGAAAGATGTCAGAGATATGCCAGAAATAAAAAGGCCCTCAAACACAATATGCAAATCTTGTCAGTTGGGGAAACAAACTCGCACATCCTTTAAATCTAAAGAAGATTTATCAACAAGAAGACCACTGCAACTTGTGCACATGGATCTGTGTGGACCTGCAAGAACTAAAACACCAAGTGGAGAGTCCTACTTTATGCTGATAATAGATGATTTCTCCATAATGACATGGGTTGCTTTTCTCAAGAATCAATCGGAAGCTCTAGACAAATTCAAAACATTTAAAGCATTAGCAGAAAATCAGACAGGATGCAAGCTGAAATGCATCAGATCAGATAGAGGAGGTGAATTCACTGATTATGACTTTGCAGACCTATGCAATGAACATGGCATAGAACAACAATTTACTATTGCAGGGACACCTCAGCAGAATGGAGTAGCAGAGAGACAAAACATATCTGTTCAACAAATTTCCAGAGCCATGATGCAAGAGAATAATATTGCTCAAACCTTATGGGCAGAAGCAGTGCACACAGTAGTACATATCCTTAATAAAGCTCACTTAAGGCCAAGCAGTGACAAGACTCCCTATGAACTATGGCATGGAAAGCCAGCTTCAATCAAACATTTCAGAATCTTTGGAAGCAAGTGTTACATAAATAATAATGATGAAAATCTTGGCAAATTTGATGCAAGAGAAGATGAAGGGATATTTCTAGGATATGCTTCCAAAAGAAAAGGGTACAGGTGCTACAACAAGACCCTTCGGAAGATAGTTGAAAGTATTGATGTGAGATTTGATGAAGAACTTCCAAACAATACTAGAGATACAGACTGCTGCAGTACATCAGACAACAATGAAGAAGAAGATCAAAATGATGATGAAACAATCAAAACATCAGAAGATGCTGGACTGAACTCAAAAACCCCCTCAAGATACACTCAAAAGAACCATCCAGAAGATCAAATCATAGGAGACAAGAATGTAGGAGTGAAACAAGAAGGCAACTAACTGAACAGACAGAAGAAGTATACATAGCCATGTTGTCACAAATAGAACCAAAGAAATTTGAAGAAGCCAGCAAGGACAAGTCTTGGGTAAATGCAATGAATGAAGAATTGGACCAAATTGAGAAAAACAATACCTGGGAACTAGTTCCTAGACCTACTGAGAAAAATGTCAAAGGCTCAAAATGGGTATTCAAAAATAAAATGAATGAGGAAGGACAGGTAATCAGGAATAAAGCCAGACTTGTCTGCAAAGGATATTCACAAATTGAAGGATTGGATTACGATGAAACATTTGCTCCTGTAGCCAGAATGGAAGCTATCAGAATGTTTCTGGCATTTGCATGCTACCAAAACTTCAAAGTATATCAAATGGATGTAAAATTTGCATTTTTGAATGGAGACTTAGAAGAAGAAGTCTACATGGAACAACCAGAAGGCTTCTCCTTGACAGACAAAGAAGACTATGTGTGCAGACTGAAGAAGGCCCTATATGGACTGAAACAGGCTCCTCGTGCTTGGTACTCAAGACTGGATAAATATTTGCAAAAACATGGTTTTAAGAGAGGTGGAGTAGACAACAATCTATATATAAAAGCCCATGAAAATGAACTCCTGATTGTTGTAGTGTATGTTGATGATATTATGTTTGGAAGCAACAAAGATGAACTAGCAAAAGGGTTTGCTAATGAGATGAAAACAGATTTTGAAATGTCTATGATTGGAGAACTCAGTTTCTACTTGGGACTGCAAATTCAGCAAAAGAACACAGGCACATTCATCTCTCAAGAAAAATACTTAAAAGAAATGCTGAAAATATTCAAAATGGAGGACTGCAAACCTGTGACTACCCCCATGATCACGGGATGCAAGTTGTGTACTGATGATGGGTCTGCAGATGTAGACCAAAAACTCTACAGATCCATGATAGGAAGCCTACTGTATTTGACAGCTTCAAGACCAGACATCATGCTAGCAGTAGGACTAGTGGCTAGATATCAAGCAACACCTAAACAAAATCATCTTCTTGCAGTCAAAAGAATATTCAGATATCTACAAGGAACTACACAGTATGGGCTTTGGTATCCTAAAGGCAAAAGCTTCACTTTAACAGCATACACAGATGCAGATTGGGCCAGCTGTGTGGATGACAAAAAAAGTACAAGTGGAGGTGCATTCTATCTAGGAGAAAGCCTAGTTGCATGGTTAAGCAAGAAACAAACATCCATCTCACTGTCTACAGCTGAAGCAGAATATATAGCAGCAACAGCATGTTGTACACAAGTCATGTGGATGAAGCAAACTCTTCAAGACATGAAGGTAAGCATTGATGAGCCTATTTCAATCAAATGTGATAATACAAGTGCTATAAGTATATCTAAAAATCCTGTACTTCACTCAAAAACTAAACATATACCAATCAAGTATCATTTCCTCTGAGAACAAGTGGCTCAGAAGATAGTAAAATTGGACTATGTACCAACAAAAGAACAGAGAGCAGATATATTTAATAAACCACTTGCAAGAGAACCATTCGAATACTTGAGAGATAAACTAGGGGTAGTATTTGCAGATGCTACTCTCTGATATAAAGAGAAAGCACAATTTCAGGGGGAGAACAAAACGAAAATATCATTCCAGGGGGAGAACAGCCAGCAAGGAAAGCATGAATAAGGTCCTCAGGATCAAAGGATTAAAGCAAAAGAACACCAAGCTATTATCCTAGAACTGTATCAATTTACAGTGTATATTCAAATTCAAAGTGTTCTCTCAACAAGTCTTTTACATCACTATGGAGCAGCATGCAGAAGAGGGCCTAAACATAACTCAGAGATAGGAAATGCAAAAAGCAACCCTTTGCCATTGATGTCAAAGGGGGAGGATGAGCAAACAACAGCAGAAAGAGCAGGCAAATAGAGAAAAAGTATTGCCATCAATGCCAAAGGGGGGGACTTTTGGAAATGTTGTCATTGATGGCAAAGGAGGTAACAGATGCAGAAACAGGAACAGTTGCAAGGAGATGGCAAAGAACAGAGGCAACAGAGAAGAAGCAGAGGCAGCAGAGAAGAAGCAGAGGCAGCAAAGAAAAAGCAGAGGAAGCAAAGGAAATGAATTGATGTAAAGAGCTATTCAAGGTGCAGAGTAGTGAAGAAGTTTTGCATTACATGAGATTCTGTAATTGGGGGTCTAAATGGGTCTATGACGCTGTAGTGTGCAATTTTGAGGTATGGTGTGTAAATAAACTCTGTGGCAATGTTTTTGTGTCGAATAAATAAACTCTGTGGCGAGGGTTATGTGTGGATAGACCGTTGAACTCGCAGTGGAACACAAACTGACTATGTGGAATGTATGAGCTGTGATTCTGTGTGGGATTGGAATAAATTGATGCCTACTGAAAGTCATTAGTTATGCGTAGCCATACCTGTAGTTACCAGCAAGATAAATTACGGTGGAAGATTGTGATGAAAGGTGTCGACTCTGTGTAATGGCTCAATCTCTGAACTCTGGCAGCCAATGATGTCGTGGTATTGATTATCCCACGAGTTTCGGGGTTAACATTTTGATAGAACCTCTGTACATTAAATAGGCAGCGGAACCCGAAGCATTGGAGGGGAATCGAATACGACAATACATTGAAATATAAGCAGGCGGAAGTAAAGAGAAAAGGTGGGTTGAATTATATAACGGAACCGGGAGAGGCGGAACCTTGACTGGAGAACAGTGGAAGGGGTGAAAACCACGAGCGGTTTCACGGAGGGCGGATTTCCCATTCCGCACCACCTTTCAACCGTGAGGTGGTTTTACAGATTTCGCAGCGATTCCATTAGGATTTGGCCGCGTGTCCCAAGCGGTTTTGATTAAAATGAAATTTCGCGCATTAACTATCGAACCAAGAAGCCGAGCGAAATGCACGAGAACCGTTGATTCTGAGGAGGGCAATCGGACGGTGTTCAGCTGGCGGAGATGCACAAAGTTTAATGGAAGAACCCCGATGTTAAGCAAGGTACGACACATCCTTTTGATTGAATTGTGGGCTCGGCGGGGTCATGTATATATATGAAATTGGTTTATAAATGTTATTCGAAGTGATATTAACCTTAATATAAGGTCTGACGGAGCCATGTGTAAAGAGTTGGTTTATTAAAGTTAGCCGACGCATTATGAGGGCATATATGGAGATATATTTATATATGTTTAAGTGGTGAATTGGTGGCGCACTGGTGGTGGTGCATGGTGGAGCCACCACAAAGTGGTGTTTACGGGGGCTCCCATTTCTCTATACACATCAAATGGGGTGAGGCCCCGTAGTTCATCATAGTCGTTGATCGACGGTCAACGCGCGATCGGCCAGTCAACTACGGGGTGTGCCTTCCCGTTAACCTCCGCGTTGTTCGACCCCCTGCAACCCTTCGATCTCCAATTAATCTGTGTAATGGATTAAATACAATATAGTTTAAATATTTATCATCGAGGGTTATATGATAAGGTTGATCGTATATATGTATATGTTCGACGTCGGGTTATTTGCATTGATATATATTAAGGTTGCGAGTAATTAAAGAACGCAGTGATATATGTATGTCTTGGAGAGCACATTATTAGAGGATGCATTAAAATAAACCCTTAGATTTATTGATTATTACTTGAGTGCCAACCGAGAAAATAGCCGACCTTACTTAATTGAATTTGCCAGCGTAGAATAAGTGCAGAGAGAGAGATTTCCCAGGTTGGAATATGATTGAGCATGAAAAATTAAATGCAATTATGGAAAAGGAAAAAGAAGAGGAGACCATGCAGAGATAAACAGAGATTACAGGTTTGACAGGTATACATTCACAGGCGCACACAATCACAGTGAACCAAGGTATGTAGAACAGGTTCTTAAACAACAGCAGGAAAAGACAAATCCAGTAAAGCCAAAATTCGGAAAAGGAGCTGGGTGAAATTGAAATATGTAATTAAAATGTGAAAGTAAAAGTTGTAATTATTTTTTGTGATGCAAAGGCAAGTATCCTAAAGAAAAGACAAAAATCCCACTGTAGCATGAAAAATTGTACATATTATTATGATTTTAAATTGAGTTGGACAAAGAAATGAGGAGGCAGAAGACCAAGAGGTATGAACATTCATTTCGAATTCCTAGAGGAATACAAACAGTCATGTGAGAATTTATATATATAATATCAATTTGATAAGCTCGTTGAGAGAGAGAAAAAGAGAGAGCAGATATAGAGAATGCAGAATATCGAAGAATAAAATAGAGAAGATTAAGAGAAGAAGAGCAGATATAGAACAGAGCTGATATCTGGATTAAATAAAAAAAAATTCAGCTTAATAGCTGTCAGTTGTAGCTGACAAAGGTTCAAGCCTCCTGTAGGTTGGTGCCTACAGAAAATTGAAGGGAGTTGGTGCTTCCTTGCAAGTTGTAGCTTGCAGAATTGAGGTTGGAGCCACCTGTAGGTTGGTGCCTGCAGAAAAACAGTGGTGAGAGGGAGTAGGATCTTTCCTTTGCATCACAACAATAATAAGATGTGGTTTTCTCCCGTTACGGGTTTCCACTTATATCTGGTGTCTCTGTGCATAATAGTTATGTATTGAATTTGATATGTATCATCTACTTAATACCTGCAACTCTCATATTAAGTCTACTGCTATATTAAACTAATACTTGCTGCTTGCATTCTAAGATTACTTGCACATTAAATTGGATATGAAATGAAGGTGTAAATAGCTTAATGAAAAGTTTTAAAAGATCAGGAATGCATTAAACTGATTCATCCCCCCCCCTCTCAGTTTAATTAAAGGTTCAACAATTCTATCCATTTTAATGTGTGATGCGATAAGCCGACCCCACCTCCGTAGCTCTGCCTCTACTTTATAAACCATTGCTATACATATATCATATAAGCTTTATAATACTTACCACTCAAACCTTCGTCGATTCATAACACTCCGTCAATAGCCAGTGGGTCCCTCTCCCCGCACATCACAAATCTTGAAACTTAACTCACGCAGCATATAACTAAACATTATAATTTGTGATATGCACTGCATTTCGGTCCCACCCCTTCCCTGCTACATCATTCTTCTCCTCTCCTCATGCATCGCACTTCACAGTGTTCAGTGTTTACACTATCTATGCTTATAACTATATGTTATAAGTTGCAATATGCGTTGACTATTTGGTCCCACTTACTCTCCATGTCATTTCCTTCCCATCGCTCTCCATGTTTCCTCCGTCTTCGCATGCCCGCCATACATCCGACTGTCCTCGTTGCATTTCGCACCCCCCTCCCCCCCCCCCCCAATCCAATACCGCAAAGCACTCTCGTCGCCCTCCGAAACCGGGTTTCCAGTTTGCAATTCAAATACAGCACGGGCTTCTACGTGGAACATGCAGGGGTGTTCTATTCAAGTTTCTTAGGAGTTCTCCACTGAAGAGCCAGGTGTGTGCAGTACGATTGCCACTTCACAACATATTGAGTGGAAATCAGAGGAATGAGGGAGTGGAAAATTTCAAGTAACAGGTGGAGCTGTATGATGACAGCCATGCCTACCCACCTATAACTGCTCCTCGCCATCCCATTATAAAGGCCCCCATAATTGGCCTCAATGGGCAACCATGTCCTTTCTGTTTCCGGTTTAATTTTGATGATTTTGCTGGTGAAACCTCAGTTTCACCCCATTCCCATTTTAATTCTCTCCCATTCCTATTTAATTCAGTACATAAGTAATTTCTCAGTGTACGCTCTGCAAGTTAGGTAGCATGTTTTGATTTCATAGATATGGGTCGATCATAAATGATTAAGTACTGTAGACCCTCTAGGAAAACTCTATATATAGTAAGTTCTAAGATGAAAGTAGGGTTCCGGAATTTTGAAGAAATCTACTGTAGTTTTGTATGATTGTGCTCGCTATGCTCTAAGACACATACTTTGGAGAGTTGTCTGAATGTAATTTGAATACAGAGCTGATATTTGGATTCCAGATGGATCAATTAGTTGTATGTATATTTTTCCTTATGTTATTAGTGATCTTATTTTTACATATAACAATCTGTCATGCAATGTTGCTTTGAAGGTCAGTGTAATGTAGCTGCTGGTAGTTTGAAATTTTATTCATGAATTCGTGTTTACATAACACTTAGGTGTTAACGCTTGAATGTATTAAGCTTGCTTCACTCCCTTAATTTGTGCTCCGTGAATCACGGTTTTGTTCACACCTCATTCATATCCATTTCCTCTGAGTTTATGGGGGACAGATTCTTAATCTCCTTAAGCATGTCTTTTGTGAGCTCTTTCTAAGTTCCCTCTCAACACCTCTATATATTTTAAAGCTTATGCTCATTGTTTTATACTTGGCCCATCTATAAGCCATCAGTCTCATGGCCTCTTAAGCCCTCTTACTATTAGGGGAATTCACCTGAAACAGACTCAAATGGTCTTCTCCATTCTTGAACCACCAAAACATTATTCTCTTGAACTATAGCCTGTAAGAGATATTTATATCGTTGCCCACTTTTAACCTCTGATTTTAAGATGTTCTAGGCACTAGTCTTTTCCAACTCGAGGTTGTCTCTAGGAGCTACAACAAGAGGTACAATGCTACATGAATTGGTATTATCACCTTTGAGATGGAGAAATCCTCTCCTCTTCGCCTCAAAGATGTATGTTTGTACCAGGGCTAAAGAAGAACCTGATCTCTCTAGCAGTATTAGAGGATCATGGATATGATGTTATTTTCAGTAAAGGGAAATCCTTTTTCAGACACATAGCTACTAGGCAGGTGAAGTAGATCGGGGTTCGTGTCAAGAACCTATAAAACTTGAGGTGGGAGATTGCACTACATTGTGTAGTAAGGCTGAATAAGTGCAGAGTCAAAATTTTGGAGAGCTATGTCACATGATATTGGGTCATCTACACCATGGTGTGTTAAAAATCATGCAGCAAATTACCACTGGTCTCCCTAAAGGCTCCCTTGACTAGTAGGATGTATGCAAGATTGCACAATAGGGAAATATGCCAAATCCAATTTCAATGGCCGAGATAGAAAAGTAGATGCAATCTTGGAGCGAGTCCATTATGATGTTTTTGGACCCTTTTCTATAGTCTCCACTGCAAAACATAAGTACTATGTTATTTTTATTGATGATTTCTTTATAAAATGTTGGATCTTTAACATGCAGAAGAAGGATGAATTTTTCTCCAAATTTGTTGAATTCAAGGAATTGGATAAGAAGGATACTAGACAGAAGGTGAATACTCTAAGGAGAGACAGTGGAGGTGATTTTTTTTCGCATGCCTTCAAGGATTTCTATGCAAAAAAAGGTATTCGAAGAGAACTGATAGAACCCCACAACCCATAGCAGAATGGGATAGTTGAAAGGGATAATGATCCAGGTGGATATCGGTGGCCACCCACCTATTCCATTTGGACCAGCACCATCAATTCTTGCAGCTTTTCACATTCAGCACAACTTACTATTTTTAGCAGTTTTTCGGGTCCTGAACTTCCAGAGCCGTTTTGAGGCCCTAAACGACGTTTTTTGGGTATCGTTTTACCAACGAATTTGATCATCAAATTCAACTTGAAAGTTGTGGTCCTCGGATAGATCTTTCTAACGAGATATTGAGCGCATCAAACGGATATCGGGTGCCAAAGTTACGCCCCCGGGAAGTTGAACCACCAATTTACCCAAACGGGCGCCCACAGTTTTGGGTGCCTCATCTCCTACGGTTAGGTTTTTGGACGTTTCAGATTCTACATTGTTTCTCAATAATAAATAGGCTCTCGAGCTTCATTGTAACACAGTTCAAAGGTCGGTAGCCATCACATCTCTTCTCAGAGATTCGCTACCAACACCCTAGCTATTTTATTTCCATTATGTCTGTAAGCATATTTATGTTATTAATGAAATGACGCATTATTTCCGCTGCATCTCTGTATTTATGGTTATGTGTTTATTCTGTTGCGTTCCTGCATAAATCGGTCGGTGGTATCGAAGAAGATGCAACTCTTTCTTTTTCTTTTGTGTCTGCTTGCGGTCGGGGTATAGGAGTTAGGAGCTCGTCTGCGGGTTGAACCCTTGCAGATCGGCCTCGCCAACCCACGACGACCTCCCATGGCGGGAGAAAGAAAGACGGAGCGGAAGGGAGATTCTGTCAAAATCTTGCTCGAGGAGGCCCTCGAGAAACAAAGGAACACGATGATGGATAACTTTTCTCAAATCCTTCAACGACTGCCCACATATGGCGCATCTGCATCCAACAACCACTCTGGAGGTGCCACTCCCTTCAAGGTACAGGTAAAATTTGACATTCCTATATTTGAAGGAAAAATAGATGCAGACGCCGTAGACAGATGGTTAAATTTTCTTGAAGGGTATTTCTCGGTCCATGACTTCTCTGACCGAGAAAAGATTATTTTTGCACTCCTCAAAGCTGCCCCCCATGTCAAAGACTGGTGGGAAACCTACCGTGAGCAAGAGGGCGAAGGGGAACCCTCTCTGTTCTCCACCACACCCACTTGGAATTCATTCCGAGACGGCATCAAGGAACAATATTACCCCGTGGGGAGCTATGAGGACAAATACATCCAATGTACCACGCTGCGGCAACAAAAGGATCAAGATGTGCACGAACTGACGAATTTGTTCCATACCCTGTGCACAAAGTTGGGTATTAAAGATTCGGAGAGACATTTGGTTCTCAAGTACCGTGGCTGTCTGCAAAAACACATTCAGGAGGAAATGGAGTTCCTCAACATTACATCGCTTGGCACGGCATATCGTTATGCCGCCAAGATCGAGCAGAAATTTAAGCAGAAGAAGCGAGACTTTGGATCTGCAAATCTGAAAGGTGCCCCCGAACCAAAGAACAAGGGGCAAGGCCAAAGCAATGCGACTCAGAACAACACCACAAATCCAAAGAAGGACACAGGGAAGTGGTGTGACTTTCATAACAGCCCCACTCACAGCACAAATGAGTGTCGGGCCAAACAGTCTTTGGTGGCCGAACTAAAGGCACCCGAATCAGATGCATTTTCTAATCCTGAGTTAGAACCAGAAAAAGGCAATGACAAAGGGAAGCAGATCATTGATGCGGATCCCAGTGCCATTGTTGCCACCACCAAGATCCAGAAGGAGGGTCCAGAGGATCCAGAGGAGGGGGAGTGCCTCTTCCAGTCGCAGATGTGGGTAAAGGGTTCTCCACTGCAATTTCTCGTCGATAGCGAAAGCCAAAAGAACCTCATTTCAGCAGAGGTCATGAAGCGGTTCGGCCTACCGACCATAACACACCCATAGTCGTATACCATCGGGTGGCTCCACCCAGGGAGAGATCTCCGCATCCGCCAGCAGTGCCGCCTTCCATACAGTATCAAGCCATTCACGGATGAGGTATTATGTGATGTTGCTCCTCTTGATGTAGCTGATGTATTATTGGGCCAACCATACTTGTGGAGGCGACATCCTGTGTATGCGTCTAGGCCTCGTGCTGTTATTATTACTTTGGGAAATAACTTGTACAGGATACCAGAGGTAGTACTGCCTCCGGTCATCTCTTTGACTACTGCAAAACAACGCAGTAAGATTGTTTCCCAAACCAGGAAATTCATTTTCCTTACGACTCACTCACAGGGAAAGAAGAATATTGTGGCCACAACCTTGAAACAGGGCTCCTTTGCACGGCTACAGCAGATGGACAAAGTTATGGAGGAATATGATGACAATTTCTCCTCACTCATAAAGGTTCCTCTACACTGTCAGGATAAGCACTCCATTGATTTGACTCCCAACGCACCACCGCCTGATGTTGCCATACATCCTGCAACTACACATACAGAATCCAAACATGTACTGTCTAAGGCTGATAAAGAAACCAAATTTACTAAACGCATCCAGCATGTCCACCCGCAGGTCCATGACATCTTCAATACATCTAATACTCAGTTCAACAGAATTTGCCTCATCTCATGGAGGATCTCAACGTAATGGGGACGATTGCTTCCTAAGGAGGGAGGAATGATCCAGGTGGATATCGGTGGCCACCCACCTATTCCATTTGGACCAGCACCATCAATTCTTGCAGCTTTTCACATTCAGCACAACTTACTATTTTTAGCAGTTTTTCGGGTCCTGAACTTTCGGAGCCGTTTTTAGGCCCTAAACGAATGACGTTTTTTGGGTATCGTTTTACCAGCGAATTTGATCATCAAATTTGTCCCGAAAGTTTTGGTCCTCGGATAGTTCTTTCTAACGAGCTATTGAGCGCATCAAACGGAGATCAGGTGCCAAAGTTACGCCCCCGGGAAGTTGAACCACCAATTTACCCAAACGGGTGCCCACAGTTTTGGGCGCCTCATCTCCTACGGTTAGGTTTTTGGACGTTTCGGATTCTACATTATTTCTCAATAATAAATAGGCCCTCGAGCCTCATTGTAACACAGTTCAGAGGTCGGTAGCCATCACATCTCTTCTCAGCGATTCGCTACCAGCACCCTAGTTATTTTATTTCCATTATGTCTGTAAGCATATTTTTGTTATTAATGAAATGATGCATTATTTCCGCTGCATCTCTGTATTTATGGTTATGTGTTTATTCTGTTGCGTTCCTGCATAAATCCAGGTTAGATAAAAGAAGCATAGTGGGAGTAGCAAGGCCCGTGTTGCATGGTCAGGGTTTGCCTTTGCATCTATGGGCAGAAGCATGCAACACCGCATTCTACTTGCAGAACTGGTGTCCTCATAAAATACTTGGTATGATCACACCGCATTAGGGGAATTTCAAGGTCTGAAATGGGCCTCCTAAGAAAAATGTACAACAAACATAAACTTTGTAAGAACCAATAGGATTCAAGATGATGATGTCAACCATGGGGGATGATTCACCATTTTTTAAGTAAAAAGGTAAAAAGATTAAAAATAATAAAATAATAAAACTACTTTTTCAACTCGCATTTTCAACTTATCTCCCAAAGTTTTTACTCAAATTTCGAGTGGGAGTACTCTTTGGATGCAAAATTTAATTCATCATCTATGGATTACCCATGTTGCATACTTTTTATGGACCCTGCTGTGCGAAAATGAGAAATACATGAAAAAAACATGATTGCAATCACGTTTTTGATGTATTTATCATTTTTAGTCTAGCGGGGTCCATCAAAAGTATGAAACATGGGTACTCCTTAAATGAGGAATTAATTTTTTCATCCAACAAGTACCCTTGCTTGAAATTTGAGTAAAAAATCTGGGAGATAAGTTGAAAACATGAGTTGAAAAGTAGTTTTTTTCTTTTTGTTGGACATTGGGTTCAACACTCCCCATGTGTTTTGCGACATGGACTAACTTCCTCTCATGGATCCTAACTCTGGAGATTGTAGCGAAGACTAATGCCTACGGGTTTTGGTCTAATGGCAATCGTGATTCCAACGAGTGGTATCAGAGCGACAGGTCTCGAGTTCAAAACTCACCCTGGCTCGTGTTGAGGGGGAGATTGTTGGACATTGGGTTCAACGCTCCCCATTTGTTTTGCAACATGGACTAACCGCCTCTCGTGGAGCCTAACTCTAGAGATTGTAGTGAAGACTAATGCCTGCGGGTTTTGGTCTAATGGAAATCATGATTACAACACTTTTTTCCCTCTAAAATTGGATGATGTGATCAAATATTATTTTATTTTTTCCATTATTATTTTAAAATTTCCTTAGGAGGCCCATTTTAGACCTCAAAAATCCCCTAATGGAGGAATATTTCTCTGGGATAAATCATGATGTGTCTCATCTTGTAAATTTTGGAGCTTCAGTTTATTTTCATGTATCCAAGGATTTGAGAAAGAAACTTGAGCCTACAGCAGAGTTGTGAGTTTTTTTCGGATACATTGAAACTCCACACAAGTACTAGGTGTATCTTAATTCACTAAGCATGAAATTTGTGAGTAGATATGTCAATTTCGATGAGGATAATTCTATGATATGCTCTCTGGAACGAGACTTGAGTATCCCACTGGAGCAAGAGCTCTTAGCTCCAAAGGAAGAGACTTGGGATGAGCTTTAGGAGGTTATGGAGCAGCCACATACAATGGAGCAGACTAGAGGTAGAGTGGAGGCACCCACTCAACTAGAATCTTTCAGAGAGGGGAGAAAGAGAACCAGAGAAGCTGATATATTGTTGTAGGATGAAAGGGAGAATGTGGGAGCCCCCACATCACTGTGCAGGTAGAAGAGGTCACTTGGTATGTACACTAGGTACATGGCTCTCATGATAGAGATCATTGAGACAAAGCCTTCATCACTTGAGGAAGTAGTTTCTCAACCTGTTTGGGTTGATGTCATGGTGCAAGAATATGAATCCATCATGAAGAAAAATGTATGGGTGGTGGTGACGAGATTAGAAGGGAAATTGGTGATTGGTTTGATATGGATCTACAAAGTAAAGCATGCAACTAACGAAGCATCGAGAAGTACAATGCCATATTTTTAGCCAAAGGATTTTCTCAGATAGAGGGAGTGGACTATGAGGGAACTTTCACACCCATTTAAATATATTCCTCAATTAGATCCATTCCAGCAATGGTGTTATTGAGGAGGAAATTTAAATAGAGAAACCAGAATTATTTGAGACATATGATCGAGAGCCACATGTGTGCAGACTCAAGAGAGAGTTCCATGGTCTCAAATAGGTACCCTGAGCATGGTACACTCGGATCGACAATTATCCCAGTGGATTGGGATTCACCAAAAGTGAAGCAGATGAAAACCTCTATCACATTGTGGTAGATGGTAATTTTATTATTCTTGTTTTGTATGTTGATGATTTAATATTGACGGGTGAGTTGATCCGGTCATGAAAAGAGGATCTTTCAAGGCAATTTAAGATGAAATGCATGGGCCTTATGCATTACTTCTTCGGGTTGGAAGTATGGCAAGGTGATGGTTAATTGCTTGTATCTCAGGGGAAGTATACCTCTAAAATACATTAGATATTTCACTTGGAGAATTTCAAGTCCTTGGAAACACCTCTAGCTACCAACTGGATTAAGGAGAATGCCACTTTAGTTGAAGAGGTTGATGCTACCATTTATAGGAAGCTTGTGGGGTTTTTGATGTATCTTTTAAACATAAGACTCAACATGTGCTATGCAATAAACTAGTTGATTGAAGCTATGGTGAGGCCTACCAATTTGTATTGGAAGGAAACAAAGCATGTGTTACAGTACCTCAGAGGAACTACCGATTATGGATTATGGTATAAGAGGAAAGAGGGAGTGAAGCTCCAAGGATTCAATGATGCAGATTGAGCAGGGAGTCCATCATATAGGAAAATTACTTTAGGCATTATCTTCAGTGTTGGGTCTGCAACTATAGCCTGGTACAACAAGAAGCAGAGGCATGTGGCTCTCATCTCGGCAGAGATTGAATACATGGCTGTAAGTTAAGAAGCATGTGAGGCCACAAGAATTACACAAGGAAATTATTCCTCAAGAATTACACAAGGAAATAGGAGGCTTGGTGAGAAAATATTTGGCTAAGTGTTGGCCAAAGTTTCTCATTGAGTAGAGAGAACAATTATTCTTTTGTCGGTTGAGCTGAGAGTTGGAGCTAGCAATTGTAATAGTTTCTCTATTCAACTGATTAATGCAAAGAAGCTTGAAGGGTTTTTCCCAGTTGGGTTCCCCTAGAAATAATTGTGTACTTGTGGTTTTTCTTATTGCATGTCTATGCATGTTGTTCTAAATTGTGATTTCCATTCCACAGATCAGTATAGTAGAATTGTGCCTCTTGTTTTTCAGTTTGAAATCTTGAGCAGTTTGAAATGTCTTTGACATGGATGAAGCTTGTTAAGATTCACTTTAGGAAATTTTCATTAAGGGGAGTTGCTAAGATAAAGAAATCTCCTAATCCTCCAAGAAGTTGTGTTGAAGGGGGGGTTTTAAAATAATGCCATCTTGCAATCCTTGAAGAAGTTGTCTTGAAGGGAGGATTTTGATTTGCAGTTAGATTTAAATTTTGGTGTAACTTAGTGAATCAACTAAAAAGTTGACTAAGAAACTTAAAGGTGTTGACTGGCCAAATAGAACCAATTGAGTGGTCTCCGTGATGTTGACTCTAATTGACTAGGCACAAAAAGGGCTAGGAAATGCAAATTGTGTAATCAGTTAGGAGTTGACTTTAGTGATCAAAGTTACTTGGATCAACCCTATCACCCAAGTGTATAAATAAATGTCCTATGGATCGATCCATATGATGAAAAAAATGTGTGGATAATATTGTTATTGTGTTGTATGATGTCATAATGGTGTTTCTAAAAACCACCACCTCTTCTTGGATATATTATTTATACAACTATAATACACTAGTGATTTCTAACAATGAAGGGATCACATTTGATCTAGTTTGATCACGTCTCTCTCACATGGTTCATTTATACAAGGTATCTAAATTAAGTTTGTTCATATGGTTCAATTATGTCAGGCATTTGACTTAGTTTATTCACTATTTCTCTCACAAGGTTTGTTTACATAGGGCATCCATCCTAGTTTGTTCATATGGTTAATTTACAAAAGGAATCTTACCTAATTTACTCACAAGGTTCTCTCATGGGTATTGTGTATGCAAGGCATTCAATCTAGTTTGTTATTAAGATTTTGTGTCAATCCAAAAAATATGAAAGATAGAACGTCCAAATATTCAAACACCTCATTAACCACTTTCTCAAAATTTTCAAAATGGTAAGTCCACACCACATCATTTATTAAGAAAAATATATAACATGAAGTTTTTTCTAAGATAAAAAAATGTTTAAATTATTATATTAAACAAAAATAATAAAATAATATATTTTAAGTGATTAACATTATTATTATACCTTTAAATTGTTAATTATTTTAATCTAATCAAACACAATAAAATAAAATAAAATAATATATTTTAAATCATGAACATTACTATTACATCTTTAAATTGTTGATGATCTTAATTTTAATTTAGATATGTTTGGTTTTGAAGTAATAATTACTTATATAGAGATTACAAGAAGAATGACTTCTTAATAGTATCCTTAATATTGGACCTTGTATCACACTCATTAATTTTATTATTTTAACAACTTAGGAAGTGAGAGAGTCATAAATGACATGATAAGTATATTTAGGAAGGTTAAAAATATGAGAATAATATTGTAGAAAATTTTTACATGGTCATTAATTTATTGTGGTTTTAGATGTTAGAATTTGGATTTGGGAGCTATTTGTGTTTGTTCTCAACTATTTGTAGATTTATGTATTTTATGGTAGATATTATTTGTACTTGTTTGATAATTATCTTGCCTACTGATATAATTGTTAGTTGGTTGCATGAAAAATTATGCTTGCATAGTCTTCTCCTCCTTCTTGAATGTCACTTATGTCTATGTTAATAAAAACAAATAGATACACCTACCTTGTAACATTTTGGAATAGTTGTTACAATTACAGAGTATCATTCCCTTGTATATGTGGGCAAATCATTCTTCCATCCAACATTGAAGCTTGTCTTGGCCTTGGCTCAACATGGGTAGACAAAAAAAATAAAATAAAATAAATATCAATTCCTCATATTCCACATTCACTATAAAAATTGATGTATAATAACATATAAATTCTTGTGTAATATAATCCTCATACTAAATAAAATATATATAAAGATAATGACACTTATTAACATCATGGTTACTTGATTAACATCATGGTTAGTTGATTACACATTCTCCATCCTAAAGAACCAATAGGACCATTATTTTATTAGGTCAATAGTTTATTGAAACATGTTAATACCTCAAAATGCAAAAATACCCTTTACATATTGTTAATAAGTCATTTAAATAGAGATTATTTTTCTTCAATAATGATGAGTAGTAAACCCACTCTTATTCAAGAATAACAACTAATAATAATTGACAATTAAATGAAATTTTTCATTTTTAAAAAATGAAAAAAAAAAAGTATATGGCACAAATGTAACATCAACATCACATTTTCAAAGATTACTAATAGATCATCTAGAGCATGATAGTTTTTCTTAAATGATTATGATGAGTCAACTCGCGTTCAAGAATGACAAATAATAATAATAATAATAATAGTTCATAACTGAAAAATAATTTTTTGTTTTAAAAATAACTAAAAATAAGAAGAGTAGTATAATGAGGCTGCAATTTTGCCCATAAAATATTGGAAATTCCAACAAGATTTTGGCCAAAATCTAGCAGAAATTTTGGGAAATCTGGGTTATAGTTTTCTAAGATTTTGGGTGCCCTAGAGGGTTTTGATGGTGCTGAATCCATTTCCACCATAAAAAAATTGATTTAAACACTCTTGTGGTTGGATTTTTTGAAGGAAAAAAAGAAAAAGAAAAAAAAAAGGACTAAATTCTTGCAAAAAAAAAAAAAAGTTTTTCAAGCAAAATTATAACCTCGATAAGCAACACCAAAAGAAAAAAAAACCTCTTTTTTAATGCATTTTGATAGAGTTAGTGGCTAACATTATCAAACGAGTTGTTTTAATATGACTTTTTGAAGAGATTCTGATTTAATTTCTCTAAAATCCTATGGGAATTCATTGAAATCACAAATTTGATGGGTAAACTTTGCACAATTGAAGTGCCCTAGAGATTTTTGAGGATGTTGAATCCATATATGTAGTGAAAAAACCAGTTTAAATAACACAAATCAAAATTTCACCTAAAAATTTTCATCTAAATTCAGACAAAATTGAGGATGTTGAATCCATATATGCAGTCAAAAAACCAATTTAAATAACACAAATTAAAATTTCACCTAAAATTTTTCATCTGAATTTCGACAAAAAAAAATCTACCAAAAATTCCAAAAAATCACATTAAATACAATTCCATTATCAAATCTCCCTAACACTATTCCTACATCATATAATTATCTCTTTCTGTAACTCTTATCTTGTACCCATGTACATTTAAATACGCTACTATAGTGATTAGACCGATGATATTAATCACCGACAATGCACGGCAAAGACATCATACGAATGTCGCCATCGAGATCTTCGAATTGACACATTAAACAAATCATATTTGAAAACGTTGGAAATGGATGACGCTTACGTGTCCATTTATTTGGATTTTATAATCTACGTGGCAACTAAATGATAATAATTTTGATTCCTTAAAAATACTATGTTTTGATTAAAAACTGCTTTTTCCATATTCAAATACCATCACAAAATTAATATTTTGAATTTTCATTTAGATATGGACGCTTTATTTAACGTAGACATTAATTTAGTAAAAGAAAATAAGAGTTGCATAGGTTTTGAAGGCGTTAAATTTATATAGTTAAAAGTCACAATTTTTTCTTCGCCAAAAATTTCCTAAAAACTTCAAAACATCACATTTGAAAATTATTTTTAAAATTTTTTATAAACGATTTCATAAAAAAAATAAAATTTATGTATCCATATTATTTATTTATAAAGATTACTTAACTTTAGGAATTTGGCTTCTGTGATCCATAAAATGGTGTAAAAATTTTTCGGTGAAAGTCACATAAAATAAATTTTTGTCGATGTGTTTCGAACCAGCCAGTGTGGTTCATCATCATCTTGCCCTGATGATGAACCACACTAGCCGAAACGCGTCGACAAAAATTTCTTTTATGTGATTTCACCGAAAATTTTTTACATCACTTAATTTTTTCACCTTATCCTGAGAATAAATCACATTAATTAGTTTAAAAAGTAAACTAAATCTTAATGATATAATTAATCCCAAAAACATTTATCTAAAATAAAATTCAATTTAATAATTTTCTATTATTTTCACTATTCATACCATTTATCTCTTTCTTCATAGATCAGATTACACTAAAGGCATTAACTTTATATATTCATTAAAAAAATTATAAATCATTTAGTAAAAATATAAAATTAAATCTAATATTTTCTTTTTTAATCAAAGGAATCGATATGGTTATGGCTATTCATACCGTATATCATTTTTTTCCATAAATTTAGTTCCAATAGGGGACTTGACTTTAATTCTTTTAATTTTCATAATTTCATATTTCTAAAATCTAATTAATAGTCTACATTTAAATTTATTAACTTTAAAATTTGTTAATAAATATTTTTTTCAAATATCGTTTGTAATTTTTCCTTTTTTCTATCGTCTTTCTTCCTAAATATTATACATACATTTCTTTCTTTTTTATTATTATTATTTTTAATATTTAAAATTTATAAAAATATTTTTTATTTTAATTTAATTTTTTTAGTTTTTATTAAATTTTAATATTAATAAAATCATCAAATTAATATAATAGCATTTGTATTTATTATATTATTTATCATTTTATTATTTTTTTCACTTTTAAAACATATTCATAATATCATAAAATCTCATCATATAATTATTATTTATAAATATTTATATAAAAAAATAATTTGATTATTTCAAATTATAATTAGACCTATATATAACTTAATTTGATTGTTAGTATGTATATTTACAGACAAAAGGAAGTATGTAAAATTGTTTATAAGAAAATTTAAAGAAGCTAATAAATTAAAATTGTTTATAAATTATAAATTATAATTTATGAAGAAATTTAAAAAGTGTTAGTATGTATATTTACACACATGAAGGGAAGTATGCAAAATTGTTTATAAGAAAATTTAAAGATGCTAATAAATTAAAATTGTTTATAAAATATAAATTATAATTTATGAAGAAATTTTAAAAAGTGCAGGGAAAATTTGGAAGAATTTTTTTTATGGAATAACAATGTTAATTTATTATTTATAAAAAGATAAGAATTCTTTTAATTTCAATATTTATAAAAATGAGACAAAATTTATTGAGATTTCACTATTATATTGAAAATAATAATCTATTTTTCTTTAAAAGAAATTTAATAAATATTTTCTTAAATATTGATCATTTCTAAAGAGGTGGACAAACAACTACTGTATTTTGAATAATAATTTATCTTTCTTAAATTTATTTATACCCATTATAATTATTTAATTGATTTTCATAAAAATAAAAATAAAAAATTCAATTTTATTAATTAATTAATTATTCTTGAAATTTTTTAATAATTTTCTTATTTTTATTGAATTGAAAATATTAATAAATTGTAATTTATTTCTTATATAAAAAAAAAAAATATTTTTTTTCGTTACATTGAAACTTTAAGTATTCTCATTTTATAATAAAACTTTAAAATGTTAATCATATGAAGTATTCATATTTTATAATATAACTTCAAAATATTTTTTTTCAAATAAAACCAGTAGAGATTTGTATTAAAAAATCTGGATTACAAGGCCATAACCTTTACATATTCAAATCTTCCTTGAAGGTTTGAGATTGAGCACAAAGGCTCAATCCAAACCCTCAAACTAGTTCCCCATGACACAAAAACTTCAATCCTTTTCCAACTAAATATTTTCCAAAACAAACCCCAAAATACAGATATGTTTACATTCCATTTTTCAAAGTAAATTAATTTTGATCTAATTTGACTTCTTGTTTTTCTTGGAGAAAAACTTTTTCCTTTCTTCCCACCTTGAATCTAACTTGCGTTTTCAAATTTTGGAGGATTGTTCTTTCGAAAATGCACGATATTATTCTTGAAATCTTTCTCATCCGCCCAATTTTCCCAAAAAAATCCTTTTCAACAAGATTCCTTGTGGTTTTCTAAGGGAATCCATTGTCCCTAAGGGTTTTCTACTTTTCAACTAATGTTGCATCTCGGGAATCCTTACTGGTGACCGACGAATCTACATCGACATGCGATTTTTCCTTATTAGATTTTGTTGTCATGACTACGGTTTCTTTGATTGAATTTGCTTCCTTCTTGTCCTCTAGTTCTTTCTTGTCCTAAAGCTCTTCTTCTTTGATTACAGTGTAGTGATCACCTTGTGCACCTTCCCACCATTTGAGCCTTTGTCACAACCATCACAAACCCCATAATTTTTTTTTTATCCTTCATAACTTATCATATAGTAATTATTCAAACTATGCCATGTAAACATATAAAATATGCTTGCAAATCTAATATAATATATTTGTTCATATAATCGTTCAGCAATGTGTTGATTTTGGCGTTTCTATGGTCCTTATATATATATATATATATATATTAATCAATAGAAATATATATATGTCAATCAACACAAAACTTCGGAATATGTTTATCGAAGCATAATAGAAATACATATATATATTAATCAACACAAAACATTGGAGTAAGTTTATCGAAGCATAATATATATATATATATATATATATATATATATATATATATATATATATATATATATATATATATATATATATATATATATATATATATATATCAATGCAAAACATTGGAGTAAGTTTATCGAACCATATGGATTTAATGCTCCTCCGCCACACTTGTCATTTTGTTTTAATGCGAACTTAGCTATTTAGTACTGGCATTTATGCACATTGATACGCATCCGGAATTCTCTGTGACACCTGTGCAGTGTATACAACATGCGATGATCACGAGGTTGCTACACTCATTCTACGTCGTTGATTGAATGCATTTGGATCGATGACAACTGGCCGAGGCGGGAACTGGGCCTTGGCAATCCCACCAAGCCCTATCTCCATGAACTTGGCTATTCTGCATGTCATTTTCCTTCGGCGAAGTGATGGTTCAATGGGGTTTTCTCCACCATTATGTCGATTCTATGTTTCAAAGTTCGACTTGGTTTCCCATGGCAGCGCCAAGCCCGATTTAGAAATTGCAGGAGGTTTTCCTCTTATAAACAGGTTGACTAAGGAATTTTTCCCACCATGCTCTGTTTCGCCCGATCGTTGCTTCAACTATGTCTTCAAGTTACTTCTTTTACCCCTGTATTATTTGTTTCGATTGCCAAAACCTCTGTTGCCGTTTTACTCATTTAACTTGGGTTGGATTCTAAAATGATATGGATAGCTTATCCCATTTTCTACTCTGTGATATAGGCTACGAGGTTAATAGCCACCAGTTTTCTCTGGCACTCTCTTCAGGTAAACTGATTTAAAAATAGGGTTTATCATTTCTTCAAGTTCAAAACTATGTAACCATGATGTATTCTAATCATTTCGATTCGATTTGTTTTGGCAGGTAAGGATTTCGATGCCTTGTAGCGAATGTTTTGTTTTGCAGAAATATTTTTGGTTGCAAGGTTCAACAATCCACTTATCCCACTCAATATTTCATCAGGTATGCTCGAGGGTTTCACTGCTTTGCCCAATCGGCCCCTAAGATGCATTATGCACACAAGCTCTATTGATTGGTCTCGACCGCCGAGTAATCTTTTCAGAAAATTTATGGTTCCTTACAGGAACATTGCTATGATATTTTTCTATTGGACCTAAACGGACAATAAGCAATGGGACTATACGGTTTTTAAAAGGGTTTTTGGTTTGTAATAATTCTCGGATTGATACTACAAAGCGGAGTTTCTGGGTTTATTCCGAATGTTTTTAGAACAAAAGAGTGGTTGCAATTTAGCTTTGTTTTCTTCCTTCTGGACATATAACTTCGTTAAATAGAATCTGTGTGTAATTTTCTTGAAGTTTGACAATGTTCTTCGATGAATTTACTGGGTTGCCTATTTGTTTTCAAAGCCGAATATGACTTACCTTTTCTGTTGTTTTCTACTGCTCACATTTACGAAGCTATTTTTTGTAATTCTTTACTTGGATAAACCCTAGATTAACGCTGCTCAGATATGCATAAAAGCTTAATATGCATCATATGAATATGTTTATTTTGTATGAAACACATTATAATTTCTTTCTTTGTTTTCTCCAAGGTGTCCGAACCACCATTCTTGTCGATGTCCATGTATTTTCTAATGTATATATGTGAAGGACAACTAGGTTAGGGATTGGGTTATTTACCCTAACCCTTCACCCGACAGTCTTCCACTAATAATGTTGGTTTCTACCATTACATAGTTAACTATAACAGTATTGCAGCTTTGAAATATTTGTAAACATTACTATTTAATCATTCTTATCCCTTAGTAGAATTATTAGCATAGTGTAATCTATCTGTATAATGATAAGGATTTGGAACAGTAAATGTTTTCTTTCTGCAATATATAATACTCTGTTTTCTTTTCTTTTTAAGATAGTATTGAAAGTACATATAAGCTAAATCTATGATTAGCTTCACTTTTCTATTTTTCTAATATTCAATTCCGTTTTCTTGAAATACTGCTACGGTTTTCTAGAAACTCCTGCATTCTTTATATCAGTATTTTATTGGAAAGAATCATCACAGTAATTTTATTCTGTGTGTAATTTCATCTAGTAACAAAGAAGAGTAATATTGCTAGTGTATAAAATAATTGAAAATATAGCAACTTATACACTACTGTTTCCATCATCCTGATAAGTATTTCTAACAAATAAGAATTTACATGAAACTATCAAGTTTAGTTCTGCATGTATACTCATCTGAATGTATATTATTCAACTGTGGTCCTCCCAACCTTCAAGTGAGGCTATTACGTCCTCCTTGCCCCCGTGCTCCAAACTGATTGGTTCGGGTTAATAGTGGAAAATAAATCTTTCTGTTGTGACCTCGGGACACCCAGTCTAGTCAGAACCAGAAGTTTCAGGAAATTTCTGAGTGTAATCCCACTGGTTAATACCAGCTCAAGAATTTCTCACTCTTTCCTTTTTCCATTCACAGAACCCCTACTCCTCTCTAGAATTGGTCCTTTATCCTAGAGGAGTAGGTAATTGTTTCTAACTGTTCCCAACCTCTTTTCAGTTCTTGGAAACATTTACCATCAGCTTTTTACTTTTCTTGTCCAGTAATTTTTCATAACATTTTTTTTATTAAAATAACATTAAATGTCTCAGTATTTTCATTTAACAACAACAATAAAATTACTTAACTAGTAATTCAGCTAGTTAGCAATAATGTAGCTGTCACAACTTCCCCCCCTGGAAGTAACACCATCCTTGGTGTTTCACTTTGACTCTGAAAAGAGTTATGCGTAAGCCTTCTGCATGAAACCTTCATCCTCCCAAGTAGCTTCATCTAGGTTGAAGTGCTTCCATTGCACTTTCACCTAGGTGATAGCTCACTTCCGGAGCATGATTTCCCTTTGGTCAAGTATGCATTGCAGCTCGACTAGAAACTCTCCGTCCGGTTCTACCTGAAAAAATAACAAATTTCAAGTAAATTTCTTGCAAAGGAAAATGCATTACAGGTTAGGATTTCATTACTATCCTACCTCTATATGCTGCCAATGAATTACATGCTTCGAATCATGTACATAACGCTTCAACAGAGACACATGAAATACATTGTGTACTCGGATATGGCTAGGTAGTGTTAGCCGATAGGCTACAGGTCCTATCCTCTCCAAAATCTCAAAGGGTCCACAGAATCGGGGAGCCAATTTGGCACAAGAGGCCCACTATAAAGTACTCCTTTTTGGCTTAATCCTTACATACACATGATCTCCTATTGCGAAATCACGATAAGACCTTTTTCTATCTACATAGATCTTCTGTCGATCTTGTGCAGCCTTCAAATTTTGTCTTATTTTCCTCACCTCTACTTCCATTTCCACAAGCATTTCAGGTCTTAACATTAGCTTTGTCTTCGGGCTACTCCAATTTATGGGCATGCGGCACTGTCTCCCATACAAGGCCTCGAGAGGACTCATTTTAAGAGATTCCTGATAACCGTTGTTGTAAGCAAATTCAACAAGGTGCAGGTACTCTTCCCACTTAGTTGGCTACTTCATCACATACATGCGCAGCATGTCTTCTAGAAATTGTTTCACTCACTCCATTTGACCATTGGTCTGGGGGTGATAAGCAGTACTGAAGTTTATTTGCGTACCCAATACTGAAAACAAAGTCTTCCAAAAAGCAGAAGTAAACTTAACATCTCGATCTGAAATGACAGTCTTTGGAATTCCATGCAATCTAAACATTTCCTTTATGAAAATTTATGTTATTTGTACAGTCTTATAAGTAGATTGTACGGGTATAAAATGTGCAGATTTACTCAATATGTCCACCACAACCATTATAGAATCATTTTGTATTTTCGTCCTTGGTAAGCCTGTGATGAAGTCTAGAGATATGACCTCCCATTTCCATTCAGGTATAGGTATGGGCTGCAACAATCCTGTAGGATGTTGATGCTCTACCTTCACCTGTTGACATTCTAAACACTTACTTAAGTACTCAGCAATGTTCTTTCACATACCAGGCCAGAAAAATACCTTTCTAATTGCGGTCAACATCTTCTGGTAACCCGGATGACCTGCATAGTTGCTGCGATGATATTCATTCATTATCAGCTCTTTCAGGTCCAATCAGTTAGGCACATATACCTTACCCTTGAAGGTTAACATTTGATCTTCATTTATCCCATACTCAGATGTGCTTCCATGCTTTTTGCTTTCTTCCATTTGACGCCACAAAAACTGGTAGTCGGGATCTTTTTGTGCTTCTCTCTTTACTTGCTTTGAAAATCTATTTTCCAGCTGATTGTAATACAACTCATATATACCATGTAATTTTCTACTTAATGCATCATCTACTCGATTTTATTTTCCTTTGAAATGCTGAATATCCATGTCAAACTCACTCAAGAAGGCATTCCATCTTGCCTGTCTTGAGTTCAAATCTGCTTGCTTGAAGTAACTCGTCAAGCTACTATGATCTGTTTTTAATACAAACTTTTTGCCCAGCAAATAGTGTCCCCATACTCGGAGCGCATGAACTACTGCTGTCAATTCCAAATCATATGCATAGTATCTTTGCTTATGATCCTTCAACTTTCTAGATTCATAAGCTACTACTTTGCCTTCCTGAGATAGGACTGCCCCAACTCCTTCTTTACTTGCGTCCGTACATACTTTGAATTCTTTGTTGGGGTCAGCTACCCTTAACACAGGAGCTGTAGTAAATAGTTTTTTGAGCCTTTCAAAACTCATTTGGCATTCCGTGGTCCACCTGAAAACTTTTCCTTTCCTCTGCAAGGAAGTAATAGGGAAAGCAATTATGGAAAAACCTTCAATAAACCTTTGATAGTATCCAGCTAGCCCCATAAAGTATCTAATATCTGCCACGTTCTGAGGTAGTTTCCATTCCGTAATTGTTTTGATCTTTTCAAGATCAACATAAATTCCCTCAGCGAAAATAACGTGTCCCAAATACTGGATTTCTGATTTAAAGAAACCACACTTACTAAACTTTGCGTACAGTCGATGTTTTCTTAGCAATTCTAACACAATCCTCAAATGTTCTTTATGCTCTTCCTGGTTCTTGGAGTAGATTAAGGTATCATCTATGAAGATAAGCACAAAGTTATCCAGAAAAGGATGGAATACCCCATGCATTAACCTCATAAAGGTTTTTGGTGCGTTGTTTAACCCAAAGGGTAACACTACAAACTCGTAGTGACCATACCTTGTACGAAATTTTGTCTTGCAAATGTCTTCTTCCTTTATTCGAATTTGGTGATAGCCCAATCTCAAATCTATCTTGGAAAACACTGTGGCCCCTTTTACTTGATCAAATAGGTCATCAATTCTTGGTAAAGGGTACTTATTCTTGATTGTTAATTTGTTGAGCTGCCTTTAATCCATGCACATCTGCATGATCCCATATTTCTTTTTCACGAACAGAATGGGTGCTCCCCAAGGTGACACACTTGAGCATATATAACCTTTATCTAGCAATTCCTGCAACTGCATCTTCAGCTCTGTTAATTCCGACACACTCATTCTATAAGGAGCCCTTGACACAGGAGAAGATGTGGGTATTAATTCTATAGTAAAATCAGTGTCTCTCTTTGGTGGTAAACCAGGAATATTTTCTGGAAAAACATCCAGAAATTCTTACACTACTGGTATATTTTCCACTGTAAGCGATTTCTCCTTAGAATCTGCATATCCCACCTGAATAGCATATAGCTGGCACCCCTTCCTTGTACACTTATTCAATTGGGATGATGTTATTGGGTGCAACTGAAATGGTTTCTTGATTCCCTAGATTTCCTTCCAGGTTCCATCATGCATTCTGTAATAAATAACCTTCTCCTTACAGTCTACTAGGGTCCAATGCTTTTCCAGCCAGTCCATGCCCAACAAGACATCGTAGGATCCTAAAGGTAAAATATTCAAATCTACTTGCAACTGCTGATTAGAAATTTCTAATATATAGTTTGGGATTTTAGCATTCACTTTACGCTTTGCCCCTATGGCTAGCTGCACTAGCCAGGAACTTTTAAATTTATGATCTTTCATTTTACACAACTCTACCACCATGGGACTAATATAGCTTAGACTTGCGCCTGGTTCTACTAAAATAGAAACAGGCTGAGTTAGTATTTTACCTTCCAGCTCAATCATCGTGGGATGCTTGCCGGTCCTCCAATGCCGCATTAATACGGGGGATGTTTCGTGCTACATCACCCACAGTAGAAGCTTCCTTCAAATTTTCTACAGCATCACTTCTTGTTCACTATGGGCAGTTTTTTAGTAATGCGCTTCACCACAACCCCAACATTGTAAAGGTGGCTTGGTTACCTACCCTTGATCAGGCTTATTGGATGCTTCTGTAGGCTTTTCATTTTTTGGCCATCTAGACCTCTAATGATTTCTGTAAAAATGTTTGCTGCTAGGATTTTGTGCAGAATTCTTAAAGTTGCCACTTTTGGCACCCTTGAAATTTGAATTACTTCTTTGTCCTTTCTTTCGCTGCCAAGTCTTGCCAACCTCCCCTTTCGCCTTAGAATGTTGATAGCACATTCGAGCTTTACAAATGGCTTCATCCATAGTCTGAGGATTTACAAATTCTATTCTTTCTTTCATGTGTGTTGGCAAAATACTCATAAATCTTTGCACCTTAGCCTTCTCTTCTCGAAGGTATGGAACATAGCGTAGTAAGGAGGTAAACTTAGTAATATAATCATCCATGGTCATCTGTCCCAACTGTAGATCATGAAATTATTTAGCCTTTTCGTCATAAAATCTTTCAATCAGGTACTTGTCCTTGAAGTATTGCTGGAACGATTCCTAGGTGGCATCTTGTTCTTCAATACTACGTATATTCTTCACCTCCTCCCACCACAGAGTGGATTTCTCTCTTAGTTGGTAGATTGCTAATCTGGCCTTCAGGTTGCTGTTATATTCATACACCTGAAAATACTTATTCATATTTATTAACCATGCCTCTGCCACCTCCTCGGCCTCACCATCAAACGTTGGTGGTTTTATTTTACGAAATTCTCCTTGAAGTTCTACTTTCTGTCTCTTGACTTCTTGCAGATTAGACAAGTTGCCAGATTCTGCCTCATTAAAATTTTTATTCTTACTTCGCTGAGAGGGGCTCCTTTCCACCCTTTCGGTAGTGTTATTTCCTATTTGCTGCTCATTTTCTTCCTGCACACCTCTATCAGTACCGGGGTGTTCCACCTCCTAGTTTTGTTTATCTGACATACTTTTTAAAATATTTTCTTGGTCTTGCAGTAATCGCTCATTATCTTTTCGAATGCGCACTATCTCCTCTTGCAGCTGTTCAACAGTATTCAAAAGGAAACTGGTTTGGTTTTGTTGTTCTTCTAACAGCCTACTAATTTTCTGTTGTTGTTCTACACTTAGTTGGACCCACATCTTTGGGTTCATCACTGGTTGAACTTGGGGTTCCCCTGTCTCTTGAGGGGGCTGCATCGGAGTTCCTCTTCTCATAGTGTTTTCTGCTATAAGGCTAAATTCTTTGCTCTGTGCATCATTTACACACAGCTTCATCGTTACTTGACCTTGAGGGTCCTAGCGTATGAACGCTACTCTGATACCACTTGTCACAACCATCAAAAACCTCATAAAAAAAAAAAAATTATCCTTCATAACTTATCATATAGTAATTATTCAAACTATGCCATGTAACCATATAAATATGCTTGCAAATCTAACATAACAGATGTGTTCATATAATCATTCAGCAATGTGTTGATTTTGGCATTTCTATGGTTCTTATATATATATATATATATATATATATATATATATATATATATATTAATCAATAGAAATATATATATGTCAATCAACACAAAACTTCGGAATATGTTTATCGAAGCATAATATATATATATATATATATATCAACACAAAACATTGGAATAAGTTTATCGAACCATATGGATTTAATGCTCCTCGGCCACACTTGTCATTTCGTTTTAATGAGAACTTAGTTGTTTAGTACTGGAATTTATGCACATTGATACACATCCGGAATTCTCTGTGACACATGTGCGGTGTATACAACATGCGATGATCACGAGGTTTCAACACTCATTCTACGCCGTTGATTGAATGCATTTGGATCGATGACAACTGGCCGAGGCGGGAACTGGGCCTTGGAAATCCCGCCAAGCCCTATCTCCACGCACTTGGCTATTCTGCATGTCATTTTCCTTCGGCGAAGTACTGGTTCACTGGGGTTTTCTCCACCATTATGTTGATTCTCTGTTTCAAAGTTTGACTTGGTTGCCCATGGCAACGCCGAGCCCGATTTAGAAATTGCAGGAGGTTTTCCTCTTATAAACAGGTTGACTAAGGAATTTTTCCTACCATGCTCTATTTTTCCCAGTCGTCGCTTTAGCTATGTCTTCAGGTTACTTCTTTTACCCCTGTATTATTTGTTTTGATTGCCAAAACCTCTGTTGCCGTTTTACTCGTTTAACTTGGGTTGGATGCTAAAATGATATGGATAGCTTATCCCCTTTTCTACTATGTGATACAAGCTCACGAGGTTAATAGCCACCAGTTTTCTCTGGCGCTCATAGGGTTTATCATTTCTTCAAGTTCAAAACTATGTAACCATGATGTATTCTAATCATTTCGGTTCGATTTGTTTTGGCAGGTAAGGATTTCGAAGCCTTGTAGAAATTGTTATGTTTTGCGGAAAGATTTTCGGTTGCAAGGTTCAACAATCCACTTATCCCACTTAGGGTATCATTAGGTATGCTCGAGGGTTTCACCGCCTTGCCCAATCAGCCCCTAAGATGCATTATGCACACAAGCTCTATTGATTGGTCTCGATCTCCGAGTAATTTTTTCAGAAATTTATGGTTCCTTACAGGAACATTGCTATGATATTTTTCTATTGGAACTAAATGGAAAATAAGCTATGGGAATGTAACTATTTTTAAAAGGGTTTTTGGTTTGTAATAATTCTCGGATTGATACTACAGAGCGGAGTTTATGGGTTTATCCCGAATGTTTTTAGAACAAAAGAGCGGCTGCAATTTAGCTCTGTTTTCTTCCTTCTGGACATATAACTTCGTTGAATAGAATTTGTGTGTAATTTTCTTGAATTTTGACAGTGTTCTTCGATGCATTTATTGGGTTGTCTATTTGTTTTCAAAGCCAAATATGACTTACCTTCTCTGCTGTTTGCTACGGCTCACATTTACGAATCTATTTCATGTAATTCTTTACTTGGATAAACCCTAGATTAGCGCTACTCAGATATGCTTAAAAGCTTAATATGCATCATATGAATATGTTTGTTTTGTATGAAACACGTTATAATTTCTTTCTTTCTTTCCTCCAAGGTGTTCGGACCACCATTCTTATCGATGTCCATGTATTTTCTAATGTATATATGTGAAGGACAACTAGGTTAGGGATTGGGTTATTTACCCTAACCCTTCACCTGACAGTATTCCACTAATAATGTTGGTTTCTACCATTACATAGTTAACTATAATAGTATTGCAGCTTTAAAATATTTGTAAACATTACTATTTAATCATTCTTATCCCTTAGTAGAATTATTAGCATAGTGTAATCTATCTGTATAATGATAAGGATTTGGAACAGTAAATGTTTTCTTTTTGCAATATATAATACTCTGTTTTTTTTTTTTTTAAGATAGTATTGAAAGTACATATAAGCTAAATCTATGATTAGCTTCACTTTTCTGTTTTTCTGATATTCAATTCCGTTTTCTTGAAATACTGCTACGGTTTTCTAGAAACTCCTGCATTCTTTATATCAATATTTTATTGGAAAGAATCATCACAGTAATTTTATTCTGTGTGTAATTTCATCTGGTAACAGAGAAGAGTAATATTGCTAGTGTATAAAGTAATTGAAAATATAGTAGCTTATACACTACTGTTTCCATCATCCTGATAAGTATTTCTAAAAAATAAGAATTTACATGAAACTGTCAGGTTTAGTTTTGCATGTATACTCATCTGAATGTAAATTATTTAGTTGTGGTCCTCCCAACCTTCATGTGAGGCTATTACGTCCTCCTTGCCCCCGTGCTCCAAACTGATTGGTTTGGGTTAACAGTGGAAAAGAAATCTTTCTGCTGTGACCTCAAGACACCCAGTCCAGTCAGAACCAGAAGTTTCAGGAAATTTCTGAGTGTAATCCCACTGGTTAATACCAACTCAAGAATTTCTCACTCTTTCCTTTTTCCATTCACAGAACCCCTACTCTTCTCTGGAATCGGTCCTTTATCCTAGAGGAGTAGGTAACTGTTTCTAACTTTTCCCAACCTCTTTTCAGTTCTTGGAAACATTTACCATCAGATTTTTACTTTCCTTGTCCAGTTATTTTTCATAACAATTTTTTTTTATTAAAATAACATTAAATGTCTCAGTATTTTCATTTAACAACAACAATAAAATTACTTAACTAGTAATTCAACTAGTTAGCAATAATGTAGTTGTCACAGCCTTCGAGGTTTTTTTCCGGTCTTTGTTATTCTAAGAATTATTAGTGCAGTTTTTAATTAAATGCCTTGTTTCATAGCATGCTCTACACCAAAATGATGTATTCTCGTAGTCGAGAATTTGGACCGAAACATAGTTTGGAGCCGTCAAATTAATCTTCGCAAGAAAACCCTTTCTGAATTCCATCTCCACATAGATGTGAGCATAAGTAGTCTTGAAATCTTTTTATGTTTAAAGAAAACTACGATAGAATTTTCCCAGCGCATTTCCAATGGAGGAAAGCAATGTCTTATTCTATAAATGCAAGGGAAGGTTCAAAATCTTTACCCAAATTTGGGTTGTATAAATTGATGTCGTTACTGGGTCAAAATTGGGAGTCCAGGGTTGCATGAAGAGGTCGGAACTCCCCCAAAACTATGACCTAGCTTCATAGATAACCTTCTTTGTTGAGATTCAACAAGAAAATTTCAACACCCATGCCTAGTTGCATTAAGCACCCAGACTAGGGTGGGGCCCACAGTGTTATTTTTGGGTGCATGTATATTTAAGTTATCCCTTAATTAATATGGACAATAAACTCTAATGTATTCTCAATGTAAACTTGAAATAGTTAACTGAGAGTGATAAACTCAGTTAGCTAGTGTATTTCGAGTTAGAGGTAGTTTGTGAGGCATGTAGAGTAATTCTAGTTGAAACAGAGTTCGAAGCGAAATGGTGCATTAGCTAATGCAATTTGTAAACATATTAACTCATTTAAGTGAGTTAAACTCATTTGTGCTAGTTGTAACTGAAGATACACTAGTGAGAGATCAAGTGAATTAAATATTAATTAATTAACAATTAGTGATCTCACATGCAACTAAGGCTTTACTATTATTAGTTGCGTGCATGTCAGATCCAGTGGAGACCCAGTTGAGTTCTAGGTGAAAGGCAAGTTGACTATCTGTTTTAGGATTATTGGCTTGCACACATGCAACCAAACACCCATTGGAGTGCCCATGATACTTGCACAGTCAAGGAAGGCCAAAATTTAGAATATTTTAGGGATTTCATTCATCAGGGATTGCACAAGCAAGGCAGGTTGTCTAGAGGCTGAGAATTGGCTATGTGTTGGTTAGTTTTTTTCATGATAGTGTGAGAAAATTAGTTGAGTATTGGAGGCCTCTTGCGACAAGAGTTTTGTATGTAATTGATTCATGATCGATGCTGAATATACAATAGAATATAGTGGGGTTTTTAGTTGTAAGCTTTCCCAGGGAAATTATCTGTGTTGTGGTTGATTTGATTCTTCTTCATGTTCATGTGATTAGCGATTATGTTTTTAATTCCACAAAATATTTGTAGAAGCGATTTAGTATTTAAATTTAGTACATTGTTAGATTGGGTGAATCCAAGATATACATGCATGTTGTATAATTTATACATGGTATCAGAGCACGGGAAATTACAGAAGTGAAGTAGGAGTTGAGTTTGTGACTGGATAGAATTCGAATTTGCCAAAATAATTTCTTGGTGCTATGATTGATTCAAGATCGAAATGGCTTTCTTTGGCTTGAGGTTGGAGTATGCACTCGAGGGAAGCTCTAACTACATTTCTTGGAAGGACAGGATGGAGGTAGTACTTGAAGAAAATGGCTTGAAGGAATTCGTTGACAGTGATATTCCTAAACCCATTGTGGTAGATGCTGCAAATCTTAATGCATGGAAAAATAAAGTGGCAAAGGAGAGGAGGATCCTGTTGGAGGGAGTACGAGACCACATTGTCTCAAGCCTCCATGGGAAAGCCACACCATATGCAATGTGGAAGTCTTTGACAAATCTATTCCAAAGCAACAACAACCATAGGAAATTGGTGCTCAAAGATCAACTCAGGAAGATCAATATGGAAAAGGGTGACACCATTCCAAAATATCTAACAACGTTTTTCCAATGTCGAGATGAACTAGGGAGTGTTGGAATAACAATTTTTGATGATGATTTGGTGAGCTTGGCTCTCCTAGGACTTCCCAAGGGTTGGCACAGTTATCAAGACTCTGTTAATGGAAGGGAAAAATTTCGAGATTGGGAACGTCTATGGTTGGATTTGGTGCAGGAGGAGTTTAGATGGAACATTAGAGATGGATGTTCATCTAAGAATGAGGATGAAGAGGATTTTGCTTTGGTTTCCAAGGCAAGGAAGGGGAAGGGGAAGAAATTCCATTCTAAATCCAAGTCCAAGAATGGCAAGAAGCAGGACATGTCCAAGGTGAAGTTTTTTCACTTTCATGAGCATGGGAATTTTGCTACTAACTATCCACAAAAGAAGAAGAAAAATAAGGTTGGAGGATCTGTAGCCAGTGAGGCCCTTCCGTCACAATTTGAGCTTGACTTCTCATTGATCGCATGCATGGTTTCCAGTGCATTGTGATCTGTGTGTTATTTGGATAGTGGCGCTTCCTTTAACATGACGAGAGATAAGGAACTTTTCAGTGACTCGGAGAAGAAGGATCTCCAGATGCATATTGAAATGGGCGATGACGGGAGGTACAGTGCTACCGGGATTGGTACCATTACCTTTCAGAGGAATTTAGGTAAACCATTTCAATTAAAATATGTAATGCATGTACCAGGTCTGAAGAAAAATTTAGTCTCAGTCACAATGTTGGAGGATAGAGGCTATGATGTTGCTTTTAGTGAAGGAAAATCTTTCCTAAAACATAAAACAATAGGACAAACCAAGAGGATAAGGATTCGAGTTAAGAATATCTACAAGTTGGAGGTAGATGGATGTGCAACAATGATGGGAAAGGCAGATCAAGTCGTGAGCCGGGATGAGGGCGAATTATGGCACAGGAGATTGGGCCATCTTCACCATGAGCGTTGAAAGTCATGCAACAGATTTCTAATGGTCTTCCCAGGGGTACACTTGCGCAATCAGACACATGCAAGGGATGTAGTATGGGAAAATATGTAAAGGCCACCTTTCATGAGAAGGAAAATCGAGCTTCAGGGATCCTTGAGAGAGTTCACACAGACATGTGTGGTCGTTTCTCTGTTGCTTCGACAACAAAACATAAGTACTATGTAATATTTGTTGATGAATTTTCTCGTAAGTGCTAGATCATCTTCATGCAGAAGAAAGATCAAACATTCTCTAAGTTCTATGAGTTTAAGGCACTAGTGGAGAAAGATTTGAGGAAGCAAGTGAAGGCTCTTAGGAGCGATAATGGTGGAAAATACATCTCTAACGAATTCAAAAAAATTTATACCAAAGAAGGAATTTGAAGAGAACTCATAACACCTCATAACCCACAACAGAATGGGGTCGCGGAGAGGAAGAGCAGAACTATTGTGGGTGCAACACGAGTGATGTTGCATGATCAAGGCCTACCAACGCATCTGTGGGTGGAAGCATGCAACACAGTGGTACATGTGCAAAATCATTGTCCTCATAGAGTACTTGGCATGAGTACACCTAAAGAGGCTTTCGCTGGTAAGAAACCTAATGTTTCACACTTTAAGATTTTTGGCTCATATGTTTATGTGCATGTGATCAAGGATGCCAGGAAGAATCTGGAACCAACAAATGAGGTTGGGATTTTTGAGGGGTACATTGAAACACCCCATAATTATCATGTGTACTTGCCAAATAGCAGAATGATTGTTGTGCGATGGGATATAAAATTTGATGAGGAGAAATCCATGTTGTTTTCCCTTGAGATGGAGCTAGACTTGCATGTAGAGGAGGAACTGTTGGTTCCCAAGGATGAGTCTCAAGATGTGGATCAGCCACATGAGGAGGTTCATGGAGTGGAGGAAAACACTCATGCAGATCCATCCATCAGAAATGGCAGAAAGCGCACCACGGAAGCTGATATATTGAGGCTTGATGCTGCAAAGAATGTCGGAGCCCCTGCTTTACAGTGCAGATAGAGACAATCTCCTGACCGATTTACTAGATACATGGCTCTTATGAGAAAATGTATTGTGACTAAACCATATTCATTTCAGGAAGAAGTGCATCAACCAACTTGGGTTGATGCAATGGTGGAGGAGTATGACTCCATTTTTAATAACAGTGCGTGGGAGATAGTCCCAAGACCGGTCAAAAAATCAGTGATTGGATCGAGAAGGATCTATAAGGTAAATCAAGCTACTAATGGGAGTGTGGAGAAATACAAGGCCATATTTGTGGCCCGGGGATTCTCACAGATCGAGGGGATAGATTATGATGATACTTTTTCACATGTTGCAAGGTACTCTTCCATAAGATCCATCCTTGCACTCTCAGCGCAGATGTGATAGCGCATTAATGAGATCGATGTGAAAGAATACATTTCTCCATGAGATCATTGAGGAAGAGGTGTACATAGAGCATTATGAAGGTTTCAAGATATTCAACAGCGACTCGCATGTGTGTAGACTCAAAAGAGCATTGTATGGGCTGAAGCAAGCACCTCCTGCTTGGTACACTCAGATAGACAACTATTTCACTGGACTGGGCTTCACCAAAAGTGAAGCAGATGTAAACCTGTACCAAATTGTGGTGGAGGGTAAGATATTGATCATTGTTCTTTATGTTCATGATCTAATTTTGATTGGTGATGAGAATATGATACACTCATGCAAGGAGGATATTTCAAGGGAGTTTGAAATGAAGGACATGGGACTCCTTCATTATTTTCTTGGATTGGAAGTATCGCAGCGGGATGGTGAACTTTTTGTGTCTCAAGGCAAGTATGAAAAAGGAGATACTGGGTAAGTTTAACATGGAGAGTTGCAAACCCATGGATACTCATCTTCCAAGAAATTGGAGGAAAGAGGATGCTACTTCTGGAGAGGTAGCAGATGCTACTGTCTACAGGCAGTTAGTGGGTTCACTAATGTATTTGGTGAACACAAGACCATACATTTGCTACGCAGTTAACCAGTTGAGTCAAGCTATGGTTAAGCCTACCAAGCTCTTTTGTAAGTCGAGGAAGCATTTCCTGAGATAACTGAGGGGCACATCAAAGTATGGTCTATGGTACAGACGGACAAAGGGAGTGAAGCTTCAAGGCTTCACGGATGCAGATTGGGTGGGCAGTCCATCAGACAAAAAGAGCACATCGGGAGGGATCTTTAGCATTGGATCAATAGCAGTTTCCTGGTATAGCACGAAACAACAATCTGTGGCACTCAGTTCAGCGGAAGAGGAATACATGGTAGCAAGTCAAGCTACGTGTGAGGCTATCTGGATGAGAAAGATCTTGGTTGGTCTGTTTGGTTCTCAGATGGATCTAACAGTGATTCATTATGATAAACAAAGTTTCATTAAACTCTCGATTAATCCTGTGTTTCATGATAGGTCCAATATTATAGATATTCGGTACCATCATCTCAGATATTGTGTGCAGAGAAGGATAATGTTTCTTCAGTACATTTCCACGAAAGATCAGGATGAAAATATTTTGACGAAGGCGCTCACTAGGAGAAAATTCTAATACCATAGAGACAGGATCGGGGTGAAGGATAATCCCTTTCTTGTTGAGAGGGAGTGTTGAGATTCAAATAGAAAATTTCAGCACCCATGCCTAGTTGAATTAAGCACCCAGACTAAGGTGGGGCCCACAGTGCTATTTTTGGGTGCATGTCTATTTTAGTTATCCCTTAATTAAGATGGACAATAAACTGTAATCTATTCTAAATGTAAACTTGAAATAGTTAACTTAAAGTGATAAACTCAGTTAGCTAGTGGATTTCGAGTTAGATGTAGTTGGTGAGACTTGCAGAGTAATTCTAGTTGTAACAGAGTTCGAAGTGCAGTGGTGCATTAGTTAATGCAAGTTGTAAACAGTTTAACTCAGTTAAGTGAGTTAAACTCAGTTGTGCTAGTTGTAACTGAAGATACACTAGTGAGAGATCAAGTGAATTAAACATTAATTAATTCGCAATCATTGATCTCACATACAATTGAAGATTTACTATTATTAACTGCATGCATATCAGATCCAGTGGAGACCCAGTTGAGTTCTAGGTGAAAGGGAAGTTGACTATCAGTTGTAGGATTATTGGCTTGCAAACATGCAACCAAACACCCATCGGAGTGCCCATGATACTTGCGCAGTCAAGGAAGGCCAAAATTCCTATCTTTTAGGGATTTCATTCATCAGGGATTGCGCAAGCAAGGCAGGTTGTCTAGAGGCTGAGAAATGGATATGTGTTGGTCAATTCTGTTCATGAGAGTGTGAGACAAGTAGCTGAGTACTAGAGGGATCTTGTGAGAAGATTTTTGTATGTATTTGTTTCATTATCCATGTAGAATATACAATAGAAGATAATGGGGTTTTTAGCTGTAAGCTTTCCCCGAGAAATTATCTGTTTTGTGGTTGATTTGATTCTTCTTCATGTTCATGTGAATAGCAACTGTGTTTTTAATTCTGCAAAATATTTGTAGAAGTGATTCAGTATTTAAATTCAGTACATTGTTAGATCAAGTGAATCCAAGATATACATGCATGTTGTATAATTTCTACATTCTTGTCCTCAATCTTATCAAAAACCATAGTGAAGAAACCTTGTGCCATAGGGTAAATATTTAGCTCATTCCTCAAAAGGGGTTTACATGTCTCAGAGATCCATTTATGCAGATCTGCTAGCCATGGCCAGTAGCCATTAAATCCATAAACCAAATCATTCTTCGAAAAACTTTTTTCACAACATAAAGCTTCCTCTTCCACTGGAACATTAAGGGAAGAAATTTCTTGAACCGCCGAAAGACTAGAACCAAACTTCAACATAGAGATGTACGAAACTGAAGACCATACCTACCAAAGAAACAGATTTATTCAATAGATCACTAGGATTCACCATTTAACGATTTACAGAAGAGATATGCAGAAAATCCGTGCAAACGGCCGCAAGGGTTTCTAGAGCTCCTTCCATCTCTAATTACTTATTTAACATGATACAACTTTAAAATGTTAATAAATTGTAATTTTATAATTTATTATATATGAGAAATTTTTTAATTATATTAAAAATTTATTAAAAAAGTAAAGCACATTTTTTTTAATGACACTAGTTATTACCATATTTAAAATAATAATTAAATCTTTTTGAAAAACAAGTTAACCAATTTTTATATAAATAATAAAGATAGTGATACAACTTGAGTGGGCATAATGGTTAAGAGCATGTGTTTCCTCCTAAGAGGTCACATTTTCAAAACTAGAGGGGGGTAGAGTATGTATGCCTTCATAGACTTAGTAGTCAAATCACTGCGTGGCGGTGGGTCCCTTGTCCCACAAACAAAGGGGTCTCATACACCCATTTGGTGTCTGGCTTGGCCGTGACCTTAAAATTGGATAATAATAATAATAATTTTTTTCACTTTTATTAACCAACTTCTTTTAATTTGGTCATTATGAAAAGCACTAACAACCTTATTCGATGAGTCGTCCTTCGTCCAATGATAATACCTTGTCAAAAAGTTTCAAAGATGCAAAAGTGCAAAAGAAGATACCTTAAAACATGACAAAATCTCCCCACCAAAGCATGCAAGACTGATTGGGCTAGCTAGTTTTGAAACAATGTTGGTTTATCAAAGACTAGATATATAATGTGAACTCATCTATTGTCTTGATGGGAATTCTACTAACTTTGATTTTATTTTATCTAATTAGAATTTTCTATAGAAAAATTTCATTATACAATGTTTATGTTTCATTGTAAATATATGTTAGTCTCAACATATTTGTAATATTTGATAATAGGGATATTCAAATTATTTTAGAATTTTCCGGAATTCAACCACATACAAATTATTGAAATAATTTATATTATTTTAATAAAAAAACATGTATAAACATTTTGATTATAGAAGTAGAATATGTATATTTTCATAAATTTTAAGATTTAAATTGTTTAGGTTTTTTTATTTCATGAACATAGAGAAGAATACATTGTTAATGTCTTAAAGAAAAAAGTGTATGAATTGGAGCTATTGAATAGGCACATCAAAATGAAAATGAAATTATGAAAGCTCAAAATGAGGCCATGTTGCTAAAGATGTGTTACTGGTGCAAGAAGAATCGAAAGCTGAAGGCAAATAATAAGGGTCTTAGAATGAAGATCAAGGGACTGCAAGGAAAACTCTTAATGGGAAAGCCTAAATGGTCACTCAATGTACAGAGCAAGGGAGCACCAACAAACTTTGATGTCTTAATCCAAGCATCAAAGATAGTTTTGACAGATCATCTCTTCGGTGAAATTTTGTGCATGAGGACATGCAGCATCTTCAGTGTGGGGGAATGTTGAACCCTTGAATTATCTTCATTTTGATAAAACTTTTCCCCTTTCGGTCATCCATTTTATGCACATTTTTGCTTCATCCATGCATTATAAGGTCATCCAGGTTGTGCTCAACCATAATAAAAAGGTAACATTTATTCATAGCTCGTAATCTATAATTTTTTTGTGAAATTGATTGAAGCATTATTATGGCTACCGAAAGGTGCACATTCCATAGCTAACCAACATTTCTACAGCTAAATCCAAGGTTGAACAGGTTCCCGTAAGTTTGAAGATGAACAAGATACATGGATAAATTCCAAATGTCAAGTAAAAGGGTATCCACCTAATGGACTTACCTGGAAGATCACATAATTTGAGAATCTAGATAGTCAAACCAAAAGTCAAATCTGGTTGCAAAAGTTTGTTCTCATGCAGAATTTCAAGAAAGACATTCTTATCATCAGGCGAGCATGGAATCAAGCAAACGAGATCTAGGATTTGAATTTTCTAATTGATGATGTGTTGATCCAAAAATGTCTCATGATTTTCTCTTCTCGTAGTGAACCATGAGAGGGTATTTCATATTCCAATTAGAAAACTTAGTTGTCAATTGAAGAACTTGATTCTCGGCATTTATCTCTTAGAAGTGGTTAGTTTAGAAATAATATAAATTGCTTCGATCTGGAAGCAAAGACATGACTCGTTTTAATCTGTAATTATTGTTACTTTCTGGAGACTTTGTTGATAGTGAATGCAATTAATTTGTTTATGGCATAATTGTGAATGAATGTGTTGGTGATTTAATTTAGTGATTTGAATTCCCATTGCCTCTCGTTCACTAAGAGGGCCCTATGTGGAGTTGTGAGATAGCGTAGTTTCTTTTAATTTTTTCTTTTTCAAGTAGTCATTTCATATTATGTGTTATGTTTAATGTTATGTTTCAAGCATACTTTACTCATTGTCTTTTTTTTGCAACAAGTTGAGCGCTCACTATTAAAACCAAAACATCAAAAATATTTCCTTAATGGATTTATTCTTTAAATTTCATTCTTAGTCTTAGATTGAATTTCATGCTTAATCTCATATTTATTTTGAATACTCATATTAGTTCAATTTAAGTATGTGCACACTAGTAAACTATCAAGATTGTTTCATTTTGAATTTCATTTAGTTCATAATTTGATCATTGTTCCTTTGCCTTCACAGTTCAATTTATGTAGTATAAGGTTAAATAGAATCATTTCCTTTCCATTTAATTATAATAAGCTTAGTTCAATTCTTCAATAGAATATATTTAATTTTTTCTTCAATAAGAATAGTCTTTAATTTTGTTCAATAGAGCAGACTTTGATTCTTTCTCAATAGAATAAACTTTCATTTATGCTCAGATAGAATAAATTTCATTTCTTGTCAATTAAATTAATTTTGAATTCCTAAATGTTAGTATAGTTTCACTTTGAAGGTGATCTTAGCTTAAATGGTCTTATGTAAAGAACATGTGTGTATACTTGATGAGAACTAGTTTTAAATATATTAGGATTTCAATTTCAGAATCATTCTCTTTCATCAAGAATAGATCTCCTAGCATATATAATGCACATATAGTTCACAAACCCTAGTCGATAATTTAATGAAGTAATTTAACCAACAATTAAATTACCCAACTATCTTACCTAGACCAAAATTATCTGCAACTTCGAAGGTGTGAGCCTCTCTCATTAGTTGTAGTTGTTACCTTTAGGAACAAACAACTTGTATAGCCTCTGGAGTAGCCCATTTTGGAGATGGTATTCAATTGTATTGTCACCATCGTGCACATGTGTTTGGCTCTGCAACTGTTGAAATACCTTGTTTAACTCCTTATCTTATATGTATTCCTCTATGTATGCATCATGGGTGAAAGGCTCCATATGTATCAAAGTTCCCAAAGCTATGATATTTAATGTGGGTGGATTCGAAAGCATGTCAGTCAACTTATTTGTGTTTCCCTTCAATTACTTGATCACTAATTGAAACTATTGTAAAAAACCCATCCACTTGTAATGCATGGTTTGGTGTAACATTCTTTGGGCCCATAGGTACTATAATGGTTGGTGATATGTGTGGATTATTTTATCCTTTCCCATAAGATAGTGTTTCCACTTTCTCACTGCTTTCATCAACACATAGAGCTCATTGTCATAACGATGGTAGTTAAGAACCACCCCATGAAATACTTCAGAATGGTAGAATATAGGCATTCCTCCCTACATCAACATTGCTCCCATATCACACCCACTTACATATGTCTCCACTTTAAAGGGTTTCTACAAGTTCAATAATGCAAGAACCATTGTGTGACTAATTTTATGCTTTAACTCCTCAAAGGCCCTTTGTTGACCCTTTCCCCACTAGAAAATCTTGTTGCCCATTGTTATGGCATGGAGTGGTGCTACTATTGTTGAAAGTGAGGTTATGAACTTCCTCACGTACTAGGTTTCCCCAATGAATATTTTGACCTCAGAAACATTAGTAAGCGTTGGCCATTTCATGATGGCCTCCATCTTGGAAGGATCTATCTTTAGCTCTGCTTCACCTATAGCATATCCAAAATACATCAAAGATTGTTGTGCAAATTCACATTTCTTGAGATTTGTTAGAAGTTAGTACTTATTTAATGTCTCTATAACCTACATTAAATATGATATGTGCTCCTCCTAGATAGCATTATATACCAATATATCATCCAAATAAACTATAACAAATGAATCTATAAAGGGCATCATATGTCATTCATTAATCTCATGAACATAGTTGGTGTATTACATAGGCCAAAAAAAATAACTAACCATTCATATAAACCTTGTTTGGTTTTGAAGGTATTCTTCCGTATCTTCTTCTGTGAGATCAACCTAGTGATACCCTGATTTTAAGTCCATCTTGGCAAAGTATTTTGTTTATTGCAAGTGATCTAAGTAGTACATCATAGGCAAAGTAGTACATCATAGGCAAGATGTACTTGTGTTTGGCATAATTTTTTTAACTCCTTGTAATTAATACACATTCACCATGTCCCGCCCTTCTTTGGAGCAATTATGATGGGTGATGCACATGGTGAGGTAATTGGTCGAATGACACCCTATTCCAAAATTCAACAAGGAGCCAAGAGAAATTGTGGAGAAATAAGTTGGAGGGCGAAACTTTGACTTAGAGGCTGGACTGTGTATTATTTGCAGAGCACGGCGTATAGGGTGGAGGTCACGGCGCATAAGCAAGTCGCAGCGCATAGGGCCGCCCACCACCGTGTAATTATGAACTGACGCGGCGCACTCAGCTGTCGCGACGCATTGGGTTATGCGCACGATGCACAGGGCTGAAACATAAAAATTCATGCCATCTCTCTCAAATTTAAAAATGATTTTGCCTCCCTTGTTCCAAGTAAGTTCATGATTGCCATTTGATGTTGATTGAGGTTAAATATGAGAGTTATGAATGTCAAATTATAAACCCTATCCCTTTGTTAAAAACTGCTCCTTAGGGTTTTGAAATAGTGTTTTAAAGGTCATTTTGGTGCCAAATACTCCATCTCCCCCACCTTGTTCATTCCTTCCCTCACAGTAATCCTATTATTACAGTCTATCCCCTATTTCCTTATATCCCAAACCACTCATATCATCTCATTCATATTTCCCCATCCCAAGTCATTTCATTTCACTTTCATTCTCCTTTTCCCATTTCATTTGTAAAAATTCCCAAAACCCCAAGTTCCCTAAACATTCAAGTGATTGTCCTTACACTTCAAATTTCACTTGATTGAACCACATTGTCCCCACTATCCTATTTTTCTCCACAGTCCCTTTCCTTTGACACACATTTGGCACTAAATTCAAAACATCAAAATTCTCATTTTCACCTCACCCAAGCCAAACATAGACCTTGAAACATTATGGAGACAGACACTGATACATCATATGACAGAGATAGTGATTCTACCATTGAGCTACATGCACCGAGAAGGCCTCGTAAAGGTGGCAAACATGTGAGAGAAGAGCCCACCTCATTGACTCAATTGCAGGCTTGCCCACTTGCCATGGCATGTTTTCGAGAGCAGTCATGTTATCAGTATTGTGAGATGAGTGCTCGAATTCAGCATCATCAGGAGTTGGCTCGGTTGTTTGTGTTACATTTTCATGATGGTCAGGTGACTCTTGCTAGTGTAAATTTCACTTTGACACCGGAAACCATTTCTCAAGCAACTGGAATACCGAATGTGGGTGAACAGTGGAACAAGAGACAGCAGGTGGACAGAGTGCATTATGAACCATACATTAGGCCTAGCTATGTGAGACAGCTCAGCAGGGTGTTCCCATTCCGGTTCCTAAAGGAATCCTATGCGCCTTTGATGAGACTCAATATCAGATACTTCAGTTGTGAGGGCCGGTTCTCACGCCTCTATGCCTACCACATCAGGTTATTTATGCATTTCACTAGAGTGAGGATGATGAACATACCTTATTTCATGTGCCGGAACATCGAGCGAATGATCACTCTTGTGCAGAAGAAGACTCCTGAGCAGCAGTACAACAATATTTATCACTATGCACTCATCAAGATTGTTGTTGTACATCAGCTTGGATTGCAGGGTATTGCATGGGAGGATTTCATTTCCCATGAATTTTTCACAGCTCCTCAGGTTCCTCCGGAGGTTGTCCATGATGCAGGTGAACCTTAAAATCAGCTTGAAGGTCACGAGATAGAGCATATCAGTGTGCCAGTGTTTGTTACTTATCATAGAGGCACCAGAGTATTGTTTGCAGCAGCCCGACGAGTACTATCTCCACCGGGGGTGGAAGGGGTCTCGTTGCCGTCATCAGCAGCAAAGGTACAGGTACATGACATAGGTAAGAGGCCTATGCAGGATGAGGTCCCTTCAAGAGGCCAGGATACTGATTTCATATTGATTGATGAGGATTTGAGCTCTCCAAGCTCAAAGTTGAGAGAGATCATTCAGGAGCAGAAGGCTGAGATCGACACATTGATCGAAAAATTGCAAAGAGCTCAATGGATCATAAACTATCTGGAGCAACGGAACAAACAGTTGGAGGATCAGCAAACGATCATGGAGTTGCAAAACATCCATGAGAACCGGCAAGCTTCCCAAAGAAGCCCAACCGAGATGACACCCATTGAGCGGGAGATTGAAGTTGATAGAGAGACTTGGCTTGAGAGGGTCAACATGCATCTTAAGAAGTTGTTGGAGAAGGAAAACAAGGAAAATAACATACTCAGGCACATGAAGAACCACTATTGGGCATGAAATCACGTTTGCAAAGCGAGGATCAAGATCCTGAAAGCAAGGCTAAGGAGGGCACTAAAGCGTCGCAAAAGGCATGATATGCTCCAAATTTTGGCCGAAGCTTCTTTGGCCCAGCATAGTGCTTGATGAGGGACCTTCAGCCCAAATTTCAAGAAATTTGGGAAAAAATTTGTCAATTTTGAATTTTTTGGTCTCAAAACAGATTTTCGTGCCCGATGCGTAGCGCCACTTGGCGCGCGCTTATAATTGGAAGCTCTTCAGGAGGAAAAATTTGCATTTCTAGATTTTTCATCAAAATTTATGCATGCCTATGGATTACCTAAGGATTTCATCAAGTTCTGGGTTGTCTAAAGGGCCAAAAAGACCCTAAAAATGGCCTTTCTGCCACTTTTTGCACACACAGGAAGCAGTGTTGGGAGATTTGATTTTTGGAGGGGAAAATGGAAACCAAATCCATAAATTCTACTTGGGTTTGAAAGTAGACAGGTAGGGATTTCCAACGTTCTATCCTGCACTCAATTTGGACTTCGGGAAGGCCCTCAAAATCAGCCTCAAACTTGTGCTACGCATAGAGATTTCAGGCACGTCGCATAGAGAAATTTGGCTTATTTTTCACTCAGCAGCTCAGAATTTCGCCTAGTTTGGGCCAGTTTGAATTTTTCATGTAACTCTTGATGTACCTTGATGTAATTTCATGACCATGATGTAATTTTGGCACATTTTTACTCATATTAGTAGATTCATTCACCAAAAAGTGAAATGTAAGTGAATGAATCAGTTTCCTACCATATAGAGGCAAGTTGTTTCATTGCCTATTTTTCAGCTCTTAGTTTAGATATGGTTGAAACAGCTCCTAGAATGATGAGCTTGACCCCTAGAGGCATGGGAATGAGTTAGGCTTGTCTATATCATGTAGTTCTTCAGTCATTTTCAGGGTTGGACATTTGGGATTGCTTGGCACTTCATTGTACATTTCATCTCTGCATTTTGGCAAAGGAATAGACCAGGGTTTGCAGCACTCTTTGGGATCCATGTGGCTCTGTGTTTTGATGGTGTTTTTCTCTATGTAATTGTAAGTTCATTAATGTTTATGTGTATCATTTTCCTTCTCCTTTCTTCTTAAATTAAACAAATGAGTTATAAAGGTGGAATTCATTAGATTGCTTTGCTCTGCCTTCAGTTTTCTTTAATTTTTCATGTTTTCATCTGTTTGAAGAGGATTCTTGAAATCCTCTTGCCCTCTTTAGCTCCTCACCAGTTTGAACCATCCATTCATTCAATCTAAAGCATCAAAACAATTGCCTTCCTTGCCCCAATCAGAACTCTGCAAAAACTAGGCCTTATCCCCAGACCCAAAACTACCTTTCCCCTTGATTCCAACAAAACCCTCAAAATCAAAACTAAAATATTTTACCTATATACCTAGCCTAAAATTAGCCTTTATTTCAAGTCATCTCAAGCCCTATTGATTATCTTTGTTGAGATTGACCCAGAGAGAGCCCTCTCCTGATCTGGTAGGGCTAGCTACCAGACTGAGCGTGGTTTGATGTTACCCTAAACTCTGCCTTCTTTCAGCCTGAGGTAAATTTAGGCAATAACATGGTGGACCCATCCAAACCTTAGAGGAACTGATCGAAATTATGAATTAGTTATTAAACCAAAGCTTTGTTATACTTAGAATATATATATTTTGCGCTTTCGGGTTGAATATATAACATAACCAAAGTTCTAAACCATCCGACAGGAAAATATTAATGTGGGCGAATATATATATTAACCCAAAGTTTAAAATATGGGTTGAATACCACACAGCAGAGCAAAATTCTGGTGCGGGGTTTGAGGTCAAACCCACAACCTACCCCGTATAGTTCCAATGCCTTACCGCATACTCTATCTGATGGTTCTTAACCCTATATGGTTGCAGCCACCATTTGAAGTTTGCCAGATCCAATGGCGGGGGTTTGGAAGGGGCTAGCCCCCTCCCATATGACTTTTTTGCAGAGACCATGGGCGGAGCCGAATACAATGGGCATAGTATTAACTCCTAATCCCAGTTTATTCCACTAAGTGCGGATTAACAATAATTAAAACTAGTTTATGAAATGCAGTTAAGGTGCAGTTAAGATGTGCATATCACAGTTAAGTGTGTTATTAACTATTAATTAATCCAATTTCTAATTGGAGGAGGAGTTAGTGGAACCAACTATTTCGGCGGAATCCACCAAATTGTTGGAGTTATCTGGAGCCTTCTCCAAATTTGAAGGAGATACTGTAGGAAATTTTGTTTTGACCATAACTAGAGAAATTTTCAACCAATTTTGGCCCAGGAAAACTCATTCTTGGTATATTTTGATGTTTTGGACACATTGGAGCAGGGTGCAGAGGCAATGGGAGACTGTAAACATCAATTTTTTCACAATTGAGCTAATACAAAGGCCCATGCCATGGAAGCTAGACCAAGGAAATGTAGCCTAGGAGGGGTGAACTCCTTCATCAAAACAAAGTCTTAATGGATCAATTTTGATGGTTTTTTGTGTGTTTGTTTGTTTTTGTTCAACATTTAGTTTCAATGCTTTTATGTTCAAGTGTTCAACTTAATCTCCACACATTTACTTGTTAATCAATCATAAGCACATCAATAAGCCATGGTACAAGAAGCAAAGACCAGCACTTTTAATATAAATCTGAAGATGAAATTAGCATAGCAAAACTAACATTCATACTCAAATCAAGTTGGTATCAGAGCTTGGTTGAAAGGCAAGGTTATTTGCTTGATAGTTGCTTGAGTTTTGTGCAAGTTTAATGGTTGAAAATTTGTGATGCTGACAAGGTTAAAGTTGCAGAAAGGTGAAGGTAAATTGTTGGTTTCAAGTCTTGATATTAGGACCAAAATAAGAAGAGCTACAAGAGCACCATCTTCACCCAAAGTTCCACTCATAATTTCACTTGAAGCACCTCAAGTTTTGTCTCAAGAAAATGAGATTGAGGAAGTACAAGTTGTATACCAAGTTGAGTTGATTGAAGAGGTACAAGCATCAGAAGTTGAACTTGAATTCATAGCCATCATGTCAAGTGTTGGAGAGACTTAAGGTCATTCAGAAGAGGATGATGTCAAGAGAGACTTCAATGACATAAAGAGGATGGTTAAAATTATTTTTGATGCATTTACTGTTGGGATGGAAGGATAAGGTTCTAAACCTCCACATGGAGAAGGAACTTCAGATGATAAGAAGGACGAAGAGAAGAGTTAAAAGGGTAGTGGAGGAAATCCACCTCCATCTCCACCATATTCATAATCCTCATCAACTCCATCAGAATCATCTTCCACTTCCACCACAAAAACCACCCACACTCACTCAAAATCCACGAAAGGAAACAAACCATTACTCAAACTAGATGTCAAATTTGAGCTTCCAATTTATAATGGTGAAGTAAATGTAGAAATATTGGACAATTGGATACGTCAATTGGAGGTGTATTGCAAGATTTCAAAACATTCATGAAGATGACATAAAGATTCAATTGGATTCTTTGAGGATGGAAGGATCTACCCTTGTATGGTGGGAAGCAAGGACTCAATAAGAGATTAAAAACTATGGTAAGATCTCTATGTCTTGGTCAAGTTTTATTGCTTCCATTAAAAGGAAATTCTATCCCTTAGCTTACATGCAAAAGGAATTTATGGATTGGAAAAACTTTAGACAGTTGAAAGGGAAAAGTGTGCAAGATTATACTCATGAGTTTAGGATAAGAGCTCTTATTTTGGGTATTAATTTATATTCTCAAGAAACTTTGTTAAAGTATGTTGGGGGTTTGCACAATTACCTTAGGCACACTATTCTCATGTTTAATCCCACAAACATAGATGAGGTTTGTGTTCAAGCCACACACTTAAAAGAAAGAGGGAAACATAACATAGATGAGAAAAGTGAAAGTGAGGGTAAAGGAAAGGGAAAATTTTATGTAAGAGGAAAAAGAAATAGCTCTGTAAAAAGAGAGAAGGAAAAACTCACATGCAAAATTTGTTCAAATACTGGCCATGATGAATACCATTGTTGGCAACTTCATCCAGAGTTGAAGCCAAATAAATTGAAAGCCAAAGAAAAGGGGAAAAATGTTGCTCTAGTTGAACATGACTTAGGGTTAGATTCAGGAGATGAGACAACGATTACAACCATGGGTTTGAAAGGTAAACATATAGCAATAACTAGTTATTAAAATTGTTCAAATTTTACTCTTGATGAAGATATGAGAATAGAACTTTTCCATATTAGATTTGTCTCTAAACATACCAAGATTGATACACTTTTTGATAGTGTGTCACAAGCTAACTTGATTTCTGAAGACTTGGTTAAGCAGCTAGACCTTGAAACTATTAGACATCCAAGGTTATATCCTTTGGGTTGGATATGCAAGAATTCAAACTTGCAGGTTACAATGAAGTGCATACTAAGGTTTGCCAACAATTCGAGCTTTATTGATGAAGTTGAACTTGATGTGGTGCTACTTGAGATATCAGGTATTGTATTGGGAAGTCCTTATCTATATGATAGGAAAGCAGTATTTCATTTCCATTAGAATAAGTATCACTTGTTTAAAGATGATATTGAGTACATAGTTAGAGTGCATAAGAAGAAGAAAAGTTTGTCTCTTATACATGCATGAGAAATGAAGAGGATAGTGAATGCAAGTTATAATTTGACATTTTTGATGATATAAAAAAGAAATGTTTTGAATCAAACTTTTCAAAAATATGCTTATGCTTGTAATAATATGTTTTGGGATTCTAACAGGTTTCCTTTGAAATGAGGTGAACAAGATGTTATAGATTTGCAGCAGTCAACATCAGTGTTGAGTAGTGTTGGAAAAAAGATGTTGGTGCAAGAGAGTGCAAAGGTCAAAGAGAAAGAAACAAAGCAGCTTTACAAAGAAGGCATGGGTTCCAAAAATGCTTGTTTTTGGTTTCCAAAAGGTACATGGCAATGGCAAAGATACTTGGTTAAGATTCAACGCAAATAGAAAGAAATAACAGCTAAGAATCGCCATGGTTACAATGTGCAAGACGAGACATTTTTAAGTTTCCGTTGATTAATGACCAAGGTAGGAACAAGATGGTTTCTGCAATAATATCTTTCTTCTTTGTAAATTCATGGGAATTGCAACATGACAGTGTCAATAACAGCAAGAGAAGAACATTGGAAAAAAATAGGGTTCATACATGAGATTGTATGTCTCTGTCCTTGATATATGTTGCAAAACTGGAAGAGGTTTTTATAGGTCAGTATGTTATAAAGAAAAACCTCTCTTGGGTTTTTGAAAACCATCACCATATGTCTAGAATCTGCATTCTAAAAACAGGTATAAAACAGGAAATTTTGCATTCTAAAAATAGAGCCGAAATACATCTCTGAATCTCCCAATTTGTAGCACCTTTGAGAAAAGTGAAAGAGGTTAATGTTATTTGATATGTGCTTGACAATAACCTCTATCAGTTTCTTAAAATACTTCCCTTCTTGCCTAAAAAATTCCCTTAAATTTGACTTATCAAAATTCAAATAACAGTGAAATCCTCATATTCGCTACGAAATTATCAGGTAGTTTCGTACCGAAATCTGCCTATTTTGCATTGAATTCACTACGAAACTATGTTTAACTGGAAAGTGGAATATTTTCTGATTTAAAAGCATGGGAATGAAAACTAAAGGACATGAGGTAGACTTGACTGATATGACAAGGCTCTAGGTGGTTTTAGACTTATGGTAGGCATTGCTATATGCAATGTTTTAAAGAATTTCATGAAAATGACTATGACACAGCATGAACCTAGGTGAATGAACCTATCCCTCAAAAATTAAAAATCTATGTGTGATAACATATGACATGGCAGCTGAGCCAGCACTCCAGGTATATTTAGGGGAATATTCTCTAGTTTTAGTGCAATGACACTGTGACAAGTGTTAAAACAGGATTCGTCAATGAACTTTGGAGGTGAATTTTTGTTACAGTTTATCCTATGTTTGAAGGAGAATTTTTTTTTAGTTTGGAATAGTCCAACGAGATTTGGAAATGTGGTGTAGCCAGGGGCCACCACATGCCCCCTCTAGTGGACCCATCCAAACTTTGGAGGAACTGGTTGAAATTATGAATTATTTATTAAACCAAAGCTCTGATATACTTAGCATATATATATTTTGGGCTTTTGGGCTGAATATATATTATAACCAAAGTTATAAACCATCAGACAGGCACATATTAATGCAGGTGAATATATATATATTAACCCAAATTTTAAACTATGTTTGAATACCATACAATGGAGAAAAATTTGGGTACAGAGGTCGAGGTCGAACTTGCAACCTACCCCGCATAATGCCAACGCCTTACCACCTACTCTATCTGATGGGTCTTAACCCCATATGGTTTCAACCACCATTTGAAGTTTGTCGGATCCGATGACGGGGGTTTGTAGGGGGTCAACCCCCTCCAAATGACTTTGTTGCATAGACTGTGGGTGGAGCCGAATCCAACGGGCAAAGTATTAACTCCTAATCCCAATTATTCCACTAAGCATGGATTAACAATAATTAAAATTAGTTTATGAAATGCAGTTAAGGCACAGTTAAGACGTGCTTATCACAATTAAGTGTGGTCTTAACTGTTAATTAATCCAATTGATAATTGGCGGCAGAGTTAGCAGAACCACCTATTTTGGCAGAATCCACAAAATTGTCGGAGTTCTGTGGAGTCTTCTCCAGATTTGGAGGAGATATTGTAGGAAAATATGTTTTGAGAATAAATGGAGCAATTTTCAACCAATTTTGGCTCAGGAAGAGTCATTCTTGGTATATTTTGATGTTTTGGACACATTGGATTAGGTTGTAGAGGAAATAGGAGACTGTAAACAACATTTTTTGCACAATTGATCTAATACAAAGGCCCATGCCATGGAAGCTGGACCAAGGAGATGTAGCCTAGGAGGGATGAACTCATTCATCAAAACAAAGTGTTAATGGATCAATTGTGATTGTTTGTTTGTTTTTGTTCAACATTTAGTTTCAATTCTTTTATGTTCAGGCATTCAACTTAATCTTCACACATTTAATTGTTAATCAATCATAAGCATTTCAATAATCCCATGTACAAGAATCAAATATTAGCACTTTTAATATAAATCTAAAGATGAAATTAGCTCAATAAAACTAACATTCAAATTCAGATCAGATACTAAGTCGAATACTGCAACGATTTTTGTCTTCTTGAATAGTATCTTTATATCGAAGAGTTTGGCCATCTCTTTCTCTTCTTATTGTTGAAGGATACTCATATTCACTGCTTACACACTAATGTTAGACAATAGTCTCATCCACATCGAACCTAATTTCCATCAAATTACTTAAATTTGTGTACGTGAGATTTTTCTTCTTCTCGTCCTTATTTTCGTTCGTTGAGTTGAATATTTCAAGATGTAGCTTCCATCACTTCTATTTTGTATGAACATCTATGTTATAGTGGTTTCTAAGATATTTTCACTATTGTGTTATGGTTGTTTTCTTTTTTCCTTCTCCCCTTTCCATTTCTTCTTCCCTTCTTTGGAAGATTTCTAGTGTTCCTGCTACTTTGACCCACTTGATTACCATTTCATTTGGCCTATATTTCGAGGTATTTTTCTATACAAAAGCCTCATCCACCATTTTGGGTTTGAACAACATCACTTTATTTCGTAGATACTTTAAGAGTATGCTTAGGTTCTTAAAAGATATACCCAACATTATTTCCATATTATTGAATTTTGTGGTGTTCTCATGCAGTATTTTCCCTTGTATTTGCTAAATTGATACCCTTGGATCCACTGGTCCTCTACATGCCCAATAGGGTAGAACTAGGACTTTATGAGAGTTTTTAAATCCTCTCACTTAACCACTAGAGAATCCCGCTCGAGGCTTGAGGTTTTTGTATGGATTTTGCACCTAGTTATGGCATGACCCTCTAGATTCAAATGGGTGAAACAATTTTTTTTTCTTCATCTATTTGATGAACGCTAAAATTAACCTCTAGCTATTGAAACTAGTAATTTAATTCTAAAGAACCAATATCACATTCTTATGAATTTATGTCAACATTTGATTCCATCTTGAATGAGGAATGAGAATGGTTCATGGAACTCAAACTAGGTTTTTCTTTTTCGGGTTCTCTCCTAGATTCCTTCTTCAGTTCTTCCTAACCGTCCACTCTTCCATTTGATAACTGCTGAATTAGAACCTTTGTCTTATTTGATTAAAATCTTGTTTTTGAGAGCCACCATGAGAAGTTTCATATTATGGGTGATACATGTGAGCTTATCTTCCCACCTTGTGAATCTCACCTCTATTGGATCTTGAGGGCTATTAATAAATTTTTTAATAGTCGTGGTTTGGGTTTCATGAATTTCAACTTAACCGATATGGATCCCTTGAAAATATGCATAATATACCTAAAAAAACCTGCTTTGATATCAATATAATTTGTAAACTACGATGGATATTCCACTCAACAATTCATCACAACAGATATGATAAAGATTTATAAAATCCAAAAATATATACTATGTCGTTAATATTTCCTTATACTTTATAGATTTATTAAATTATTGTTTTTTCTCGTGTATGCAATATATAAAATGGATAAAATAGAGAGAAAATAGAAGAATCACTTATAAAACCACAATAACACAAGATATGAACTAGGGAACCCTTTCAAGAGAAAACCTAGCTAGAAGGTGAGGCTACTCTGCTCTCTCTTTCTTTGAATGGAAATGATGCAAATACAAAGCAGTGAGACCTATGGATCATGGGCTATAAAAAACACAAACCATGTCTATTTTTCTCTCTTTCTCTCCACTTCCAACTAATCTATTCAACTATGGAACAACATGCACTAGAATAGAATCAAACCTCTTTTTCCTCCTAGTGGCCCGGTTATAACACATCCCATCCCCTTTAAAGGAAAAACATCCTAGGTGTTGAAATTTTTGGCGTACATGTACATTATGACCACTTTTGACCTCATCACCTATTAGACATTCCCTACCATTTAGGGCCACTTTCTATTTTTATCATTTTTATATTTTTAGCAGAGGGTGCCACCTATGATGACACGTGGAAATGACTAGGAACTAACTAGGTAGTTACATCGCTATTTCCAATCCTTTAATACAAATTCCCTATTCTCTAAATACCTTATATGTGAATGAAAAACTTTCTCTCTCATTTTGCGAAACTACCTTATCAACAACCTTAGCTAACCACCCTATTGCCTTATCCTTTGACTTTTAGTCCAATTTATGGGGTTTTCTTGCTATTTTGGAGTTAGGAGTTGCATGTGTGACATTCTTTCTTTAGTTCCCACTTATTTTTGGGTCATATTTCTTTATTCATTTCTATTATTGATTCCTACCCTATTTTAAGTCCTACAACACTTTTCTTGGACTAGTTTACTAAACACAGTAAAGTGCTTTTCCAGATTATATGTGCATGCACTATGAAACCCTAACCTACTGCGCATTGGCTTTCTCTCAAGGGAGTGGCTTTCTCTCAAGGGAGTCTTAAAATATGTTTTCATTTCAAAAAATAATTTACATAATATTTATGAAGTAATTTGATTTGTTTCTTTGAGCTAATTGATCTATTTAATTTCAATTTCATTTTTTATTCTTTTCATGTAGTATTTTTCGCACAAATAGATTTTGTGTTTGTGATTAAAATGCAACACACATCATTCTCGATTTCCCATTTATTTATACAACACATCATCTCAAGTGTATTTGTCCATTGCATTGATATCTCGTTGCACTTTACCTTTTCCTACATCCTTGTCCACTTCAACATTTCCTCTATTTTCCTTCCATCTTCCCTATTTGACCATTTTGGATTCTTGGTGTGACAGCATATGCCTACAATATATCAAACAATTATCCATATTAATCCTTTCCATGAATAATTATTCCATTGGTGTTCAAAATTTAGAATGAAATAATCATTTAAGTGCAATACTTATGTGTTTAATTAGGGAGTGCACCCATATGGTTGCCATGGATAGAGCTCACTTCATTATGTTTTGGGCATACCCAATGTACTCTTAATCCTAGCCAACATGTTATGTACTCAAGCCCCCTCTTCCTTGTAGTTACTCACCCTGTAGGCTCAAGCATCCCTTCTCTATTCCATATTCCCTCAAGTGATCCATGACTTATCCAAGCTTCCAAAAATTGGAATATTTTTTCAGAATTACGTAGTCTTATAGCCAAGGCATTCCCTGACTTGATCTAGTAAAACAGAGCTTATATAGATGGCGATCATGGTGTTATCACTCTGTAGTTTTTGAGTTTGTAGAAAAAATCACAAAGGTAACCACAAAGCCACTTTGGAAGTTAGGATCTAACCCTGCCAGCTTCAAAGATGGATCTCTCTTTATGATTTAGCCTTGTCTGTTTAAGCAAGGATAATTTTAAGGATGGAAAATTATCTTGAAGTTTAAAAAATTGGCGAATCTCACTAGTCCCTAATATGCAAACTATATTCCCGGATGCGGGTGTACGAGTCGCATTATGATCTGCTGACAAGGGGGCGGGTGGGCACGTGGTCTACCACCACCGCCACCCCTACGCGCTCCGAGCTCACCTCAAATATGACAGTGTATACAGTTATTGCTGCTTTAATGCAGCTCCTCCTGCCTCGTTTTCTCGACCATTACATTGCAATGGCGCCTATGCATCCAGTGTTGTTTGTCCCTCCGTTGAATTCCAGTTGCTCTCAGGTCAGTTTCGAACCTTGGCTGCGCACCAGCAATGGCAAGAGGTGTCGTTTAGGTTGCTGTTTCGAGCTGGCGGAGGGTCTTCACGTCTCTTGTGGTCGGTTCTGCAACTTCCACAGTCCTTCCATTGGTTTTTTACAGTCTCAGAGCTTGCGCTCCTTTCCTTTCTCGATTTCTTGGACAGCTTACCCTTTCATTCTCAATATGCCTCGTCTGAGGCCCAGAATGTCGAGCAAAAGAGGGTCTTCTCGGGGGCAGGCCATTACACCACCTGCATTTCTCTCCTCCGCCACCTCGTCGGAATCTTCGGATACTGAGGTTGGTCGTTCGGTGGTTTCCAGCAGAAGACGAGGTCGAGGGCGTGGCAGACGGCCTTCTACCTCGGCGGCCCATGTTCGCCTTACCTCCACTGAGCACTTCCATTCGGCTCGCTTCAATTATCCCTGTTCCTTCAACCGCCATGATTTCATTGCTTCGGTCTCCATCAAATTCAGGATTAACCCGACAGCCCAAGCTCCGCCCTCTGCTCCCACTGGCATTGTTCCGGATTCTGAAGAAGGAATACTGTTTTGCCCGCCAGGAGTCGGTCTGCAAAGTTTTCAGGGTATTTCGGCCTCTCAGCCAGAGCTCCAGCAAGCCAGGCCGAGCGCGCCTTCAGGTCATGCTCCTTCACCCTCTGCAGATGCTGAACTCAGTCCGTATGCTTGCCCTGTGGTGGAAGAAGCGCCCTCGCCCTCCAACGACGCTTAATGGTTCCTGCTCTTCAGTTTTGGTTTTCAGGTACTCAGAAGGGGTTCTTCGCCCTTCTTTTTCACAGTTTTTGTCAGCCTTTTAATGTAATTCTCCGTAGTCGATTAGTAGCTCCCTATGCACTGCTATCCATGCTTTCAGGCGCAAGACACAGCTTCAGCGCATCCTTCTATATGTCTGTAATTTTTTCCCTGGATTATGTCTGTCTTGGTCACACTTGTTGTAACGAGTCTTGCACTCCAATCATCATTTGGGTTTTCAGTATCAGCTGTTTCGACAGTAGGACAAGGTCCTGGTCTTTAAAGTTTATCTCAGTCAGTCAACAGTTATGGTCTTATGATAAGTATGCCTCTTCTCTGGGCTCGCTCTGTGAGGCCTCAGCCTCTTTGTAATTTATTTTTGTACTAATATAGAAGTAGACAGATTTACAAAAAAAAAATATGCAAACTATAAAAATTTTAATTATGTATTTGTAAAATTATTCAAATTTATAATGATATTACATATATAGTCTATACTATAAAATAATTTTATACTGTAAAATTTGGGCGAATCATTTTTATAAAAAAATGAAAATTGGCGAATCTTTTTTTTGGAAAAACCATGGAAAATTAGCCCACCGACGAATATTAGCCCCTAAAATTTTCCATGTGTTTAAGATATTAGGCTACCTATTTGGTTCATTGTTTGTTTGTTTGTTTGAGATGGTTTGGTTGATTGATGCCAGAATTTACCATTGGGATATGGAGTCTATTACTATACTTTGGATATGTTTGAGCTTATACAGATAGATTTTACAAGAAAAGGTAGCCAAACTGATTGGATTCTACAATTAAATGAAGTGAAAAAGAAGAGATATAAGGGTTTCCATTAAGTAAAGATAAATTAATAATTCATTTACGTAACTTCAGTTGAAAACATCGAAATTATTCAAAGAAAAAATCAGAGTGTGCATTAAAACCAATTATGCTCTTAATTTTCTGTTGAATAATTTAGATTATAAAAAACACATATAAATGGTGTACAAAAACGAGTAACACATTTACAAAGATATATGCACTTCACCAATAATTTTACACAATAATCATGTGAAAGAAATTTATGTATTACTGAAAATTCCACTAGAACTTGATGAAAAAATTTACAATATATTTCCTTGTAGAAATTTAATACAAAATATGTATTTTCTGGATTCTCCTGATCTAACAATTATATGCCATTGTTAAATACATAATCACTTCTACAAAATCTTTGCGAAATATAAAACACAATCACCAATAGCAATATCATGAAGAAATATCAATCACACATAACACAAGAAATTTACTAGGAAAGCATAAAGCTAAAAAATCCACTATCTTCTATTATGCATGATAACATGGATCATGAAACAATTACATACAAATCTCTACTCCAAGATCTCTCATTACAATAGCTAATTGTCTCACACTATCATGCAAAAATTGGCTAATCCCTTAGCCAATTTACCATCTCCAGACAACCTACCTCCACTGAGCAATCCCAGTTGATAGCAATCCCTGAATGAATGAAATCTTGCTTGCCTTGACTGTGCAATCCTCATGGGCACATCCAATGTGTGTGTTGTTGCATGTGTGCTACCGATAATGTCACAACTGATAGTTAATCTGTCCCTTTCACCTACATCTCAGCTGGGTCTCCACTGGATCTGGCATGCATGTAGTTAATAGTAGTAAATATTCAGTTGCATGTGAGGCCACTGATTGTGAATTAATTAATAATTAATTCACTTGATCTCTCACTATGTATCTTCAATTACAACTAGCACAACTGAGTTTAACTCACTTAACTGAGTTAAACTAATTTACAATATTCATAACTACACTTCCAACTTTGTTACAACTTCGAATCACTCAGTTACAACTAAGTCCACTTGCATGTCCCACCAACCAACCACTTAACTTGAAATTCCTATAGCTAACTGATTTTCCACTTCAGTTAATTATTTCCAAGTGCTCATTGAGTATATATTATTGTTTATTGTCCAACTAATATTAAGGGATAATAATAGTCAACATGCATCTATAAATAGACATGCAATCTATAAATAGAACTTGCACATACATCTATAAATAGACCTCATCTATAAATAGAATTTTCTCATGCATATATAAATAGGCATCCACCTAAAAATAGCCTGAGGCTCCATCCTAGTTTAGGTGCATAATTTTCACTAGGATCTTCTTGTTGAACCTCAACACTCCCTCTCAACAAGAAATGGATTATCCCTCACCCCGATCCTGTCTATATGGTATTCGAATTTGCTCCTAGTGAGCACCTTCGTCAGAATATCTGCATCTTGATCTTCCGTAGGAATGTACTGAAGCAACATGATCTTCCTATGCACACAATATCTTATATGATTATATCGGATATCTATATGCTTAGATATATCATGAAACAAAGGATTAATTGAAAGTTTAATGCAACTCTGATTATCACAATGAATCATTGTCAGATCTAAATGAGAACCAAACAAACCAACCAAGATATTTCTCATCCAAATAGCCTCACATTCAGCTTGAATCGTTTCCATGTATTATGCTTCCTCTGAATTGAGTGCCACGAATCTCTGCTTCCTATTGTACCAAGAAACAACTGTAGATCCAATGCTAAAGATCCCCCCTGATGTGCTCTTTCTGACGGATGGGATGCCTTCCCAATTTGCATCCGTGAAGCCATGTTACTTCACCTCATCCATCTGTATGTACCATAACCCATACTCAGATGTGCCCCTCAGGTATCTCAGGACATGCTTGCTCGCCTTCCAAAAGAGCTTGGTAGGGTTAACCATCGCTTGACTCGGCTCGTTAACCGCATAGAAAATGTCTGGTATCGTGTTCACTAGATACATTAGTGAACCCACTAACTGTTGATAGATAGTAGCATCCACTACCTCTCCAAAAGTAGCATCCTTGTTCCTCCAGTTTCCTGGAAGAGGAGTATCCATGGGTTTGCAACCCTCCATGTGAAACTTACCCAGTATCTCCCTTGCATACTTTCCTTGAGACATAAAACGTTCACCATCTCACTGCCATATTTCCAATCCAAGAAAATAATGAAGGAGGCCCATATCCTTCATCTCAAACTCCTTTGCAAGGTCATCCTTGCATGATTTTATCAGTTTCTCATCACCAGTCAATATTAAATCATCAACATAAAGAACAATGATTAAAATATGACCCTCCACCACAATTTGTTATAGGTTTTCATCCGCTTCACTTTTGGTGAAGCCCAATCCGATGAAATAGCTGTCTATTTGAGTGTACCAAGCACAGAGTGCTTGCTTTAGGCCATAAAACTCTCTTTTGATTCAGCACACATGGGACTCGCTATTGAAGATCACAAATTTTTCAGGCTTCTCTATGTACAACTCTTCCTCAATGATCCCATGAGAAACACAGTCTTCACATCCATCTGATGAATGCGCCAACCCATTTGTGCTGAGAGAGAAAGGATGGTCCTTATGAAAGAATACATTGCGACAGTTGCAAAGGTTTCTTCATAATATATCCCCTCTAACTGTGAGAAGCCCCAAACCACAATTTTGGTCTTGTATTTCTCAACACTCCCACAGCAACCTGCTTTACCTTGTAGATCCATCTTGAACCTACCACTGATTTATCAACCGGCCTTTGAACAATTTCCCAAGCACTATTTTTAAAAATGGATTCATACTCCTCCACCATTGCATCTACCCATGTGGGCTCCTGCGTTGCTTCCTAAAAGTAAGATGGCTCAGTCACAATACATTTTCTCATGAGAGCCATGTATCCAGTAAATCGGTCAGGAGACTGTCTTTGTCTGCACTATGAAGTAGGGGCTCCTACATATTGTGCAGCATCAAGTCTTACCCTATCAGCTTCTGTGGTATTCCTTCTGCCAATTTTTATGGTTGGCTTTACGTGAGTGGAATTTTCCACTCCATGAACCTCCTCATGTGGTTGATCCACATCTAGAGACTCATATTTGGGAACCAACATTTCCTCCTTCGCATGCAAGTCTAGCTCCCTCTCAAGCAACAACCGCATGGATTTCCCCTCATCAAATTTTATATCCCATCACACCATATTCATTCGATTGTTTGGAAAATACACACGATAATTATGGGGTGTTTCTGTGTACCCCACAAATATCCCAACTTCAGCAGTTAGGTCCAGCTTCTTCCTGGCGTCTTAGTCACATGCACATAAATAGATGAGCCAAAAATCTTAAGGTGTGAAACATCTGGTTTCTTACCAGTGGAAGCTTCTTTAGATGTACTCATGCAAAGTACTCTATGAGGATAACGGTTTTTCACATAAGCTGCAGTGTTGCATGCTTCCGCCCACAAATGCAATGGTAGGCCCTAATCATGCAACATCGCTCGTGTTGCACCCACGATTGTTCTGTTCTTCCTCTCCGCGACCCCATTTTGATGTGGGTTATGATGCACTATGAGTTCTCTTCGAATTCCTTCTTTGCTGCAGAAGTTCTTGAATTCGTTAGAGATGTATTCTCCACCATTATTGCTCCTCAGAGCCTTCACTGTCTTCCTCGACTCTTTCTCCACCAATGCCTTAAACTCACAGAACTTTGAGAATGTTTGATCCTTCTTCTGAATGAAGAATATCCAACATTTATGATAAAATTCATCAAAAAAAATAACATAGTACTTATGTTTTGTTGTTGAAGCAACCGACAATGGTCCACACACGTCTATGTGAGCTCTCTCAAAGATCCCCGAAGCACAGTTCTCCTTTTCATGAAAGGTGGACTTTACATACTTCCCCATGGTGCAACCCTTGCACTAATATAACTGAGAAAATGTTACCATTGGAAGCCCAGTAGATATTTGTTGCATGACTCTCAAGGCTCCATGATGAAGATGGCCCAATCGCCTGTGCCATAATTTGCCCTCATCCTGTCTCACCATTTTTTCCACCTTACCCATCATGGAAGCGCAACCATCTACCTCTAGCTTGTAGAGATTATTAACTTTAATCCCTATCCTCTTGGCTTAACTCGTTATTTTATGTCGCAAGAAAGATTTTCCATCGCTGAAACCAACGTCATAGCCTCTATCCTCCAACATTGTGACTGAGACCAATTTTTTCTTCATACCTGGAACATGCATAAAATATTTCAATTGAAATGGCTTACCTGACTCCCTCTGAAAAGAAATGGTACCAATGCCAATCGCATTGTATCATCCATTGTCCCCCATATCTATATGCATCTGGAGATCTTTCTCTCCAAGTCACTGAAAAGCTCCTTATCTCTTGTCTTGTGAAAGGAAGCGCCACTATCCAAATACCACACTGATCCCAATGCACTTGACACCATGCATGCGATCCAATAGAAGTAGAATTAAAATTGTGAGGCAAGGGACTCACTAGCTGTAGCTCCAAAAACCTTCTTGTTCTTCTTCTTTTGTGGAAAGTTAGTAGCAAGATTCCCATGTTCGTGACAATGAAAACACTTCACTTTAGACATATCCAGCTTCTTTCCTTTAGACTCAAATTTTGAATGGAATTTATTCCCCTTCCCTTTCTTCGCCTTGGCATCCAAAGCACAATCCTCTTCATCATCATGCTTTGATGAAGAGCCATATCTGGTGTTCCGTCTGAACTCCTCTTGCACCAGATCCGACCATAGTCGTTCCCAATCCGACAATTTTTCTCGTCCGTTAACAGAGTATTCATAACTGTGCCAACTCTTAGGAAGTCCAAAGAGAGCCAAGCTCACCAAATCATCATCAGCAATAGTTATTCCCACACTCCCCAGTTCATCCCGACATTGGACAAAATTCATGAGATACTTTGGAATGTTGTCTCCCTTTTCCATCTTGATCTTCCTGAGTTTATCTTTGAGTGCCAATTTCCTATGGTCGTTGCTGCTTTCGAAAAGATCCGTCAAAGCCTTCCACATAGAATATGGTGTGGCTTTCCCATGAAGGATTGAGACAATGTGGTTTGCTACTCCTTCCAAGATAATCCTCCTTGCCTTTGCCACTTTATTTTTCCATGCATCAAGTAATGAAACATTTGTCGAAGTAGGCTTAGGAACATCATTGTCAATGAATTCCTTCAAGCCATTATCTTCGAGCATCGCCTCCATCCTGTCCTTCGAAGAAATGTAGTTCGAGATTCCCTCGAGTGCAAACTCTAACCTCAAGCCATTGAAAGACATTTCGATGTTAACTCAACTATAACACCAAGAAATTATTTATGCAAATTTGAATTATTTCTACAAACAAACTCAGCTCCTGCTTCACAATTGCAATCTCTCGTGCTCCGATACCATGTAGAAATTTAATACAAAATATTTATTTCCTGGATTCTCTTGATATAATAATTATATGCCACTATTAAATACATAATCTCTTCTACAAAATCTTTGTGGAATTTAAAACACATTCGCCAATAGCAATATAATGAAGAAAGATCAATCACACATAACACATATAATTTACCGAGAAAGCATAAAGCTAAAAACCCCATTATCTTATATTATTTATTATATCATGGATCATGAAATAATTACATAAAAATCTCTACTCCAATGTCTCTCAGTACAATAGCTAACTATCTCATAGTGTCATACAAAAATTGGAAAATCCCTTAGCCATTACTGTCTCCTGACAGCCTGCCTCCACTGTGCAATCCCAGCTAATAGCAATCCCTGAATTAATGGAATCCTGATTGCCTTGACTGCACAATCCTCATGGGCACATCCAATGTGTGTGTGGTTGCATGTGTGCAACTGATAATGTCACAACTAATAGCCATTATGTCCCTTTCACCTACATCTCAACTGGGTCTCCACTGGATCTGACATGCATGTAGTTAATAGTAGTAAATATTCAGTTGCATGTAAGGCCACTGATTGTGAATTAATTAATAATTAATTCACTTGATCGCTCACTATTGTATCTTCAGTTACAACTAGCACAAGTTAGTTTAACTCACTTAACTGAGTTAAACTACTTTACAACTTTCATAACTACACTTCCAACTCTGTTACAACTTCGAATCACTCAGTTACAACTAATTCCACTTGCATGTCCCACCAACCAACCACTCAACTCAAAATTCCTATAGCTAACTGATTTTCCACTTCATTTAACTATTTCCAAGTGCTCATTGAGAATAGATTATTGTTTATTGTCCAACTAATATTAAGGGATAATAATAGTTGACATGAATCTATAAATAGACATGCAATATATAAATAGAACTTTCACAAACATCTATAAATAGACCTCATATATAAATATAATTTTCTCATGCATCTATAAATAGACATCCACCTAAAAATAGCCAGAGGCTCCATCCTAGTGTAGGTGCATAGTTTTCACTAGGATCTTCTTGTTGAATCTCAACACTCCCTCTCAAAAAGAAATGGATTATCCTTCACCCCGATCCTGTCTCTATGGTATTCGAATTTTCTCCTAGTGAATGCCTTCATTAGAATATCTACATCCTGATCTTCCATAAGGATGTACTGAAGCAACATGATCTTACTCTGCACACAATCTTTGATATGATGTTACTAGATATCTATATTCTTAGATCTATCATGAAACATAGGATTAATCGAGAGTTTAATGCAACTCTAATTATCACAATGAATCATTGTCAGATCTAAATGAGAACCAAACAAACCAACCAAGATCTTTCTCATCCAGATAACCTCACATGTAACTAGAATCGCTGCCATGTATTCCGCTTCTGCGAAACTGAGTGCCACGGATCTTTGTTTCTTGTTGTACCAAGAAAATTTATAGATCCAATGCTAAAGATACCCCCTGATGTGCTCTTTCTGTCTGATGGGCTGGCTTCCCAATCTGCATCCGTGAAGCCATGCAACTTCACCTCATCCATCTGTCTATACCATAAACCATACTCATATTTTCCCCTCAGGTATCTCAGGACATGTTTTCCCGCCTTCCAAGAGAGCTTGGTATTCTTAACCATCGCTTGACTAAGCTGGTTAACGGCATAGAAAATGTCTGGTCTCATGTTCACTAGACACACTAGCGAACCCACTAACTGTCGATAGACAGTAGTATCCACTACCTCTCCAAAAGTAGCATCCTCTTTCCTCTAGCTTCCTGGAAGAGGAGTATCCATGGGTTTTTAGCCCTCCATGTGAAACTTACCCAGTATCTCCCTTTCATGCTTTCCTTGAGACACAAAAATTTCACCTTCTCGCTGCCATATTTCCAATCCAAGGAAATAATGAACGAGGCACATATCCTTCATCTTGAACTCCTTTGCAGGGTCCTCCTTGCATGAGTGTATCAGCTGCTCATCACCAGTCAATATTAAATCATCAACATAAAGAAAAATGATTAAAATATTACCCTCCACCACATTTTGGTATAGGTTTGCATCCGCTTCACTTTTGGTGAAGCCCAGCTCAGTGAAATAGTTGTCTATCCGAGTGTACCAAGCACGGGGTGCTTTCTTCAGTTCATACAATTCTCTTTTGTGTCAGCACACATGAGACTCACTATTGAAGATCTCAAATCCTTCAGATTGCTCTATGTACACCTCTTCCTCAATGATTCCAATGAGAAACGCGATCTTCACATCCATTTGATGAATGCGCTAGCCCATTTACACTGAGAGAGCAAGGATGGTCCTTATGGAAGACTACCTTGCGACAGGTGAAAAGGTTTCTTCATAATCTATCGCCTCGATCTTTGAGAAGCCCTGGGCCACAAATCTGGCCTTGTATTTCTGAACACTCTTGCTATCACCAAATTGTGTCCTGTTGGGTTGCTTCAATGGTCAACTTGAAGTAACTATTTCAAACCAAGTTGTAACTGGAAATTAGTCTTTCCAATCTGAGAGGGCTCTCTCAAAAGGATAAATGATATTCAATGAATAACTTGAAAGCAGATGTCTAACTCTGAATTGGATTGAATGTTGTTGTTTTAGTGTAGATGAAAGATGTAAAAGGTTTACTACCATTGGGCTTATGGAGTCAATATGAAAACTAAGTCACAAGTAAACTTATCTCATGGAAGTTGAGGCAATTGTATTATTATCAAACCACACATGAAGGATAAAACAACAAGCTATATGGATACAGGAAGTTGGAGCATGTCACCATGAATTCCAAGTGATTATACGTAAGTAAACTAATAAAACATGATAGAACAACGGACTAGGTGTATAAAGGAAGTTGGAGCATTTAATCATCAATTCCAAGTGATTATACAACTAGAACACTGGAGAGAAAGTAAAAGACTGATATAATGAACATACATAAGAATACAAATAAGAATCTCAGGACTGAAACAGCTTGTTTCAATTGTCTATTACTGATAGACAGAGATTACAATGGTGGCAGTGTCAAGTAACCATCTCTCAACCCCTTGATTGCACTTGAACCAAAAACAAATTGTACTATGAAATGATAAAGGTAAGAGAAAATGGTTATGTTTTTCATAGTGAAAAAATAATTGAAAATTTGGAATACAGAACTCGTCCATGTAATCAGCGACGGGATCATAAAAGACATAATTTATTGATATCCCTTTTAATCTCTCAATAAAAAATTTATCCTGTGTATCCTTTTAATTTTCTTCATCAAGGCTGAACCTTGATTCCAACTCTACAATATCAAGCTCATAACCACATTCCTCCTTTATCTACAAGTCAAATGGTATAACAATTTCCTCCTTTTTTGGAGGAGGAAGAATTTCCAAGAACTATTTAGGATCTTGGAAAGCATATGATCCAATTTGAACATCCAATAGTTCAATTTCATTTTCTAATTTTTCAACAGCTAAACCAAGAAAAAAAAAATTATTTTCAGGTGTGAGTCGACTGGATTTCAAACAATAGAATACTATTGTTGAGAAATGTTCATCTATCTGAAATTTTTCTAACTCATCCCTTACACTTTGTAACATCTCATCATATAAAGGGTTTGCCACATACCATGTCATCTTGGATCACCATGAATGTTCTGAAATCAGGATTCTTCCTAGTGAAGTCGCTTTGAACCTTTAATCTAGGGATCTTGAACAATGGAGTCGCCAGGTGAATGGTACAACCTTCCTGTGTTTGGCTTATTTTCACCATCAGAAGTCAAATTTGAACCTTGTCATTCTGCTCGTAGAAAATTTTCACCTTCGTGTCCCCAGCAATGGCGCCAAAATGTTACACCAAATTGTGTACTGTTGGGTTGCTTCAATGATCAACTTGGAGTAACTATTTCAAACCAACTTATAACTGGAAATTAGTCTTTCCAATCTAAGAGGGCTCTCTCAAAAGGATAAATGATATTCAATGAATAACTTTAAATCAAATGGCTAACTCTGAATTGGATTGAATGTTGTTGTTTTAGTGTAGGTGAAAGGTGTAAAAATTTTACTACCATTGGGCTTATGGAGTTAATATGAAAACTAAGTCACAAGTCAACTTATCACATGGAAGCTGAGGCAATTGTATTCTTATCAAGCCACACATGAAGGATAAAACAACAAGCTATATGTATAATCACTTCAAATTCATGGTGACATGCTCCAACTTCCTGTATGCATATAGGTTGTTGTTTTATCCTTCATGTGTGGTTTGAAAAGAATACAATTGCCTCAGCTTCCATGAGATAAGTTTACTTGTGACTTAGTTTTCATATTGACTCCATAATCTCAATGGTAGTAAACCTTTTACATCTTTCACCTACACTAAAACAACAACATTCAATCCAATTCAAAGTTATCCATCTACTTTCAATTTATTCATTGAATATCATTTATCCTTTTGAGAGAGCCCTCTCAGACTGGAAAGAATAATTTCCATTGACAATTTGGTTTGAAATAGTTACTCAAATTTGACCATTGAAGCAGCCCAACATGACACAATTTGGTGATAACAACTCCCATCAGCAGCTTGCTTTACCTTGTAGATCCATCTCGAACCTACCACTGATTTATCAACTGACCTTGGAACAAATTCCCAAGCACTATTTTTGACAATGGAGTCATACTCCTCCACCATTGCATCTACCCATGTGGGCTCCTGCACTGATTCCTGAAAGGAATATGGCTCAGTCACAATACATTTTCTCATGAGAGCCATGTATCCAATAAATTTTCTAGGAGAATGTCTTTGTCTGCGTCGTGAAGTAGGGGCTCCTACATTCTGTGCAGCATCAAGTCTCAACCTATCAGCTTCCGTGGTACGCCTTCTGTCAATTATGATGGTTGGCTCCACGTGAGTGGACTCCACTCCATGAACCTCCTGTTGTGGTTGATCCACATCTAGAGACTCATCTTTGGGAACCAACAATTCCTTCTCTGCATGCAAGTCTATCTCCCTCTCAAGCGACAACCGCATGGATTTCCCCTCATCGAATTTTATATCACGTCGTACCATAGTCATTCGAATGTTTGGAAAATACACACGATAATTATGGGGTGTTTCTGTGTACCCCACAAATATCGCGACTTCAGCAGTCAGCTCCAGCTTCTTCCTAGTGTCTTGGTCACATGCACATAAATAGATGAGCCAGAAATCTTGAAGTCTGAAACATCTGGTTTCTTACCATTGAAAGCTTCTTAAGGTGTACTCGTGCCAAGTACTCTATGAGGATAAAAATTTTGCACATAAACTGTAGTGTTGCATGCTTCCACCCACAAATGAAATGGTAGGCCCTGATCATGCAACATCGCTCGTGCTACACCCATGACCGTTCTAATCTTCCTCTCCGCGACCCCATTTTCTTGTGGGTTATGAGGCGCTATGAGTTCTCTTCGGATTCCTTCTTTGCTGCAGAATTTATTGAATTCGTTAGAGATGTATTCTCCACCACTATCGCTCCTCGGAGCCTTCACTTGCTTCCCTCACTCTTTCTCCACCAATGCCTTAAACTCACAAAACTTTGAGAATGTTTGATCCTTCTTCTACATGAAGAATATCCAGAATTTACAAGAAACATCATCAACAAAAATAACATAGTACTTATGTTTTTCTATTGAAGCAACCGAGAATGGTCCACACACATTTGTGTGTACTCTCTCAAGGATCCCCGAAGCACGACTCTCATTTTCATGAAAGGTGGACTTTACATACTTCCCCATGGTGAAACCATTTCACTAATCTAACTGAACAAGTGTTCCCATTGGAATTCCAGTAGATATTTGCTGCATGACTTTCAAGGCTCCAAGATGAAGATGGCCCAATCGCCTATGCCATAATTCACCCTCATCCTGATGCACCACTTTTTCTGCCTTGCCCATCTTGGCAGCGCAGCCATCTACCTCCAGCCTATAGATATTCTTAACTCGAATCCCTATCCTCTTGGCTTGACCCGTTTTTTTATGTCGCAGAAAAGCTTTTCCATCACCAAAAACAACGGCATAGCCTCTGTCCTCCAACATTGTGACTGAGACCAAGTTTTTCTTCAGACTTGGAACATGCATAACATCTTTCAATTGAAATGGTTTACCTAAATCCCTCTGAAAGGTAATGGTACCAATGCTATTCGCACTGTATCGTCCATCGTCCCCCATCTCTATATGCATCTGGAGATATTACTCCTCCAAGTCACTGAAAAGCTCCTTATCTCCCATCATGTGAAATAAAGCGCCACTATCCAAATACCACACCGATCCGAATGCACTTGACACCATGCATGCAATCAAGGAGAATTCAAGTTAAAATTGTGAGGTAAGGACCTCACCAACTGCAGCTCCAGCAGCCTTCCTGTTCTTCTTCTTTTGCGGACAGTTAGTAGCAAGATGCTCATGTTCATGACAATGAAAACACTTTACTTTGGACATATCTAGCTTCTTTCCTTAAGACTCAGATTTAGAATAAAATTTCTTCCCTTTCCCTTTTTTCGCCTTGACAGCCAAAGCACAATCCTCTTCATCATCATGCTTTGAAGAAGAGCCATCTCTGGTGTTCCGCCTGAACTCCTCCTACACCTGACCCGACCACAGTTGTTCCCAATCTGTCAATTTTTCCCGTCCGTTGACAGAGTCTTAATAACCGTGCCAACTCTTAGGAAGTCCCATGAGATCCAAGCTCACCAAATCATCATTAGCAACAATTATTCCCACACTCCCCACTTCATCCCGAAATTGGACAAACTTCGTGAGATACTTTGGAATGTTTTCGCCCTTTTCCATCTTGATCTTCCTGAGTTTATCTTTGAGCGCCAATTTCCTATGGTCGTTGCTGCTTTGGAAAATATTCGTCAAAGCCTTCCACATAGAATATGGTGTGGCTTTCCCATGAAGGCTTGAGACAATGTGGTCTCTTACTCCTTCCAACAGAATCCTCCTTGCCTTTTCCACTTTCTTTTTCCATGCATCAAGTAATGCAGCAACAGTCGAAGTAGGCTTAGGAACATCATTGTCAATGAATTCCTTCAAGCCATTATATTCGAGCACCACCTCCATCCTGTCCTTCCAAGAAATGTAGTTCGAGCTTCCCACGAGTGCATACTCTAACCTCAAGCCATTGAAATCCATTTCGATGATAACTCAGTTGTAGCACCAAGAAAGTCTTTCAGCAAATTTGAATTCTTTCCACCAAAAAACTCGGCTCTTGCTTCAAAATTGCAATCTCCTGTGTTCCTATACCATGTAGAAATTTAATAAAAAATATGTATTGCATTGATTCTCCTTATCTAACAATTATATGCCACTTTTAAATACAGAATCTCTTCTACAAAATATTTTTAGAATTTAAAACACAATCGTCAATAGCAATATCATGAAGAAAGATCAATCACACATAACACAGATAATTTACCGGGAAAGCATAAAGCTAAAAACCCCACTCATTAAAATAGCTAACTATCTCACATTGTCATACAAAAAATGGCAAATACCTTAGCCAATTTACTGTCTCCAAATAACCTACCTCCACTGCGCAATACCAGCTGATAAAAATCCCTGAATGAATGGGATCCTACTTGCCTTGACTGTGCAATCCTCATGGGCACATCCAATGTGTGTGTTGTTGCATTTGTGCAATCGATAATGTCACAACTGATAGTCAATCTATCCCTTTCACCTGCATCTCAACTGGGTCTCCACTGGATCTGACATGCATGTAGTTAATAGTAGTAAATATTCAGTTGCATGTGAGGCCACTGATTGTGAATTAATTAATAATTAATTCACTTGATTTCTCACTAGTGTATCTTCAGTTACAACTAGCACAACTGAGTTTAACTCACTTAACTGACTCTAAACTACTTTAAAACTTTCATAACTACACTTCCAACTCTGTTACAACTTCGAATCACTCAGTTACAACTAAGTCCACTTACATGTCCCACCAACCAACCACTCAACTTGAAATTCCTATAGCCAACTTATTTTCCACTTCAGTTAACTATTTCCAAGTGCTCATTGAGAATATATTATTTTTTATTGTCCAACTAATATTAAGGGATAATAATAGTCGACATGCATCTCTAAATAGACATGCAATCTATAAATAGAACTTGCACATACATCTATAAATAGACCTCATCTATAAATATAATTTTCTCTTGCATCTATAAATAGACATCAACCTTTTTGTATTTCTGAAAAGTGGCCTTGGTGATGAATAAATGCTTGAGCTCATGATTTCTAAACAAATCAAACTCCAAAGCCTCCATGAATGCCTTCCCTGTGAGGTAGCCTTTGATGCCTGAAAATCTGGATGTGTCTTGGGAAATCTTGTCTAATTTTTCTTGGTAATCATTCAAACTTAATAGATTTTCCTCTTCATTAACTATTCTTGTTAGACCTTTCATGTTCGGCATCTGCATCTTCTTATGAAATCTTTGAATACTGATATCTAAATTTTTCCATTTATTCTCCATATGAAGCATGAGGTTTATCTTGGTGTGCATTTTCTTTACTTCTAGAATGATCTATGTTCTTCCTTGGATCCCCAACGACTCCAATTCCACTCTGTTTTTAGCATTTAAGAGCTTGATAACAGTTGTAGCTTCCCCAGGATTATGTCCCAAATTTGTCTTGATGTGTTTTATTACCTTTGTTGAACTTTGTATTAGCTCCTGCTTCTCAAACACAATCTGAATGGAAGGCCATATCTATGTGATGGCTTCATTAAATTTTGTCCATATATTTTCTCTGGCTTGGGGCAGAGTATTGGCCATTACTGGTTCTCTATGCAACTGCTCAACTTTTAATTAATTTGATGAGTTTTCTACAACTCTGAGACATACGAGTTATCAATATTCATCTTTTGTTTTGACATTACCTTTAGTTGAGCTCTTCATCTGGCAATACCTTGCTGGTGAAGGTTCAAATTATCCTTGGATTTTATTAATTCATTTGGAGGATCAGTTGTCTGCTCTGGTTTCGAAGTTGAAGAAGATGCACCTGCAGTGGTGTCCGCTGCAATTGGAATAGTTGTAAGAGGAAATATGGCCAATTGTGTTGCCTGCTCTTTTTCTCTGAGAAATTTCTCTAATTCAACTTCCATATCTCTAATCTGACTATTCTGCTCAATGATTATTCTGAACATTTCCTGTTTCTGTTTTTCCATCTCTCCAACCTCCTTAGTCTATGGGTATTTTGTAGATGGTAATTTCAGCTGGTTCCTTAATGCTTCTATATCATCATTTTTCTCTTTAATATCTCTTATGTTGCCTTCACATCATTTGGATTGTATCCCAATTTAATTACTAAGTCCTCCAGTGACTTAATTATGGTATATTTGGCTAACGATGAAATCCTTTCCAATTTGAGTTGTTTCTGTGTATTATTTACTTATGTCTGCAATATGGAAGCTAACATAGCGGCATTAGTCAATGACGATTACATCATTTCACTAGATTGTTTGAGCATTTCCATTTGGTCAATGGGATGGATTTGTTGTGCATCAAATTAAAAAACATGCTCTTCATAATCTGTTGATGTCCTTGGACCTGGTACTTTGGCTTCCAGGAATGTTATTTGCATTTTTCCCTTATTAGCATCAAAGGCTCAAGGCATCATGTGTTGTGATTTTGTTGACTACTTCGAGAATTGTGTATATGTGGAGGCTTTGAGAAACTCATTCCTTTTCTTGATGGCCTTGTATTTTACAAAGATGTTGGGCTCATCAGTTTCCTGAGCCAAATAAGTTGACTGTGAAGTTTCTGGAGGATATTTTGTGGTTGAAGAAGAAGGGGAGCATGTGATGATATCATCCTACCATGTAGATATATGAGGTCATGTTATCACAATTGTCTCTTGATCTTTCTTTCCTGGATGAAACATTGGTGCATAATTTTTCTTTTGTTTCTTATTATAGATTAAGAATTACTTAGCTCCAATTTATCTGATTGGGGATTCTTCTCTTATCCTTTTATCCTGATTCTCTTGAGGTGTAGGATTCTGAGAAGTTTTGTGGAGATGAAATGTTCTTTGGCCTCTTACAGGGTGTTTTCCTCCCATTGAGTTTGGTTCATATACCGCTCTATTTTGGGTTGATGAGTATGTGTATAGGGAGTTGTCTTTTGCTCCACCATCAACTTTCAAATTAAACCGAAAGGGTCATAGGACCAATTGAAGCTCAGTTTGAGGTTCATTTGTTTTGGCAGCAAATCAGCTTCTCTACCAGTTGTTCTGGTATAGCAGAAAAAGGGCCCAACCTGTGCTTTTATTTTAAATTTTGCCTTCTTCTTGGAAACCACAAAGTGCATGTCATCCATATGGATCATCTGTCTTATGTAATCTAATGAGAAAAATCTCATAGGTACAAGCGTTTGCAACTTAGAGGGTGGAAATTCACACCCATAAACCCTTATTTCTGTATAATTCTGGTATAAATACCAGTCACCTGTTTTTACTTGATCACCTAGGTGAAACAATTTCTGAACATTTGCCCCTATCCTGGGCTCCAATTCACTGTTTAGGAGGCAAACCACAGTGTATAGGAACTTATCAACATATTCTATGAAGGAGAATTATGTGGAGTTCCTTCTTACCAAGTATGTCCAATGTATCACTAATTGAGTGTTACCCTGCTCATCCATCTTTTCTAGAGTGAAAGGAAACTTGTCTTCTTGATAGTTTATGAATAAATAAACTAACACTACAAAACACTTGAAACCTCCCTCTGTAGAAAACTTACTAAAATGATCATGAATGGCATCTGCAATAAATTGATTGTAATTAAAAATGACAGGATTTTATTTTGTGGCATGGATTTAGAGGAAAATAGTAATGGCTTCATCAAACCATTGGTCTGAGCGGTAACCGAGGATATATGAAACATGTAGAAATTATATACACTAAGAATGCATATGTCCAAGATTCTCCTGACCACACACTATTTTAGCTTCATGCAGAATACAAAATATATTCCACCATTGATCATCACATGCAGAAATAAACACAAATGCAATGCACACATGAAACCATAAAAATTCACACACATTAACACAGTTGTTTTCACGGGAAAGCCTGAAGCTAAAAACCCCAACTATCTGTATATAATATATTTCATAGAGATCATGTAACAATCCTCATACAAATCTTATCACAAGCTCTCAGTACAATACAATCGCTACACACTAATCAGGTCTGATCTAGCAAATCCATGCACCGATCTCTGCCACCTGCTAGCCTGCCTCTACTGCGCAATCATTGCTGAAGAATGGCTCTGGATGAACTCGAATCCATCCTATATTGACTGTGCAATCCTCATTGGCATATCCATCAATGTGTGGTGCAAACTCATGCAGAACTATAGTCACACTTGCTCTTTCACCTACCTCTCCACTAGTCTCCACTAAAACTGTCCATGCATTGTAGTTAACTGATGTATTTTTCAGTTGATTAATGATTTAATATTTAGTGAATTAATTATTAATTAATTCACCCCACTCTCACTAGTTTATTAATCGCTAAACCGTATACAATTAGGTTCAATTCAGAGCTAATCGTAGTTAAATCAACACAACTCACTCAATTACTTTTACACTTAATAACTTCTCACACATGAGTTCTAACTCAAGTCTTCATGCAATAGCTTCACTTAAACCCTAGGAAAAGCGTATTTCCTTCTGTCAGCTGCATGTGCCACATCCAGGCATCAAACTGAAGTGCTTCAAGAGAATAAGATAATGTTTATAGTCCAAATATTATTAAGAGCTAATAATATTCGACTTATCTATTTTTAGACTGGCAATCTAAAAATAGATTCCGCCTAATATGTCTAAAAATAGAAATCCATCTATTTTTCCAACTTGACCAACCATCCATAAATAGCATCCCGCAACTTATAGAATATGCTCGACATGTCTAAAAATAGACATAGTCTAAAAATATACTTTGCGACATAAATCACCTGTGTGGGCCCCACCTAGTTTCGGTGATCACTTTCCAACTAGGATCAGGAATGATGTTTCAGGATGCCTCCTTCACTGTTTCTTGTTGCAATATTAAAAAAAAAAATGGTGAAACTTTTCTTGGCTACCTATGGAAACATTGAAGAGGGATATGGGGTGTTTGTTTTAGGGAGTTGGGCATCTTAAGGGAGAAAGATATCAAAGATTTTAGCTCTTTGTGGGAAAGTCAAATTTTTATATAGCTCTGTGAGATAGTCTATAGACAAAGGCTTCGAATAATCTGGGAGATTTACTTGCAGCATCTGTGAAATCTTTTCAAATATAATGGTGAGGAGAACTTCACCATTACGGCTTACTATGGCTCTCTAGGATGGCACATAGCTAGTTTGACACCAAGTAATGAGTTCATGGAAAAGATGAGTTTGTGGAAACATGAAGTGTGGGAGAGAAGAATCCCATATGCCTAGTTCATCTTTCTAGTCTAATAATTTTTGTTTTAACAAAATATGAAGTTATATCATGTCGAATTCATAGTTGGTATCTGCAATTTTATATCGAATGTCAACAAGGGGCAAGTGGTCCAAGTCGACGGGAGGGGGAAACATTGGGTTTTCTTCGGGCTTCTTACCTTTATTCTTGGGGGATTTACCTTTTGGGGCCATTATCAAACTGTAGATTAGAAGGAGGGATGAAAAGAAAACTAAATTACTTGGATCTTGGGGTTATCTAGCAGGTACATAGGTAAGGACATTGACTGAAATATGGATTCAATGCAAGGTCAGTGCTCGAATTACAGCAACAGGGAGGATTATTGGTTCCCGTAATAACTTGAAAACCTATGAAAACTAACTGGTAATGGAAAAAACATCAAGGAAAAGGAAAAATATGGCTTTCCTGTGTTAAATAGGTGAAGATTTTTATTTACCGTTAGGAGGGGAGTGGATCTGTTGCGTAGGAGCAGGAAACATTTATGATAGTAATGGTTTGCTGATGTGGCAGGGGAGTGCAAGGTGGCAGTATTTGATTGGGAGTGAGTCCGACATGGGGGACGAATCAAACTGACAAGGCATGAGAGGGAATGGGGTCTGTGAGGGTGAATTGGAAGATGGTAAGTGGAGGAGGTAGGTTGAGGTGGATGGAGTGGTAGTGGGGTCGGGTAGATACGTGGTGTGAGGGTATTGGCGTAATCATAGGCGGTCAACCGAGAATAATTTTCGGAGGGTGTGGGGGGTGCGATGAGAGGAATGGAAAGAGTGGGGTGTGAAATTTTGTGAGGGTGCCAAGTTAGGATTTGGGTCCACCCCTTTTGGACACCCCCACCATGAGCAAAGCACGACAGAGCTCGAGGGGCCCAAAATCGCTCCCCCGTTGTTGATTCTGGCGGGGGTAATCACGACCGTTATTTTTATCCAAACTTTTGAACCTTACATAAAATTCCATGATCCTTGGCCTTTATTACATACGCTTTTAAAATCATGATTAAGCATAACTTAATGCTAGTTAAGACTAAAATGACTTTAATTAAATTTATCTAATTGATCTAAGGGCACATTTAAGCTTGCAACCCTGTTTTCACTAATCTAACTAACCATTTCAACCAAGATTAAGCTAGATGGTTCATTTATTTCCCTAACCTAACCTATTTTACATAGTAAAAATATATTATAAGTGGAATTTGAACAAGTTGAACACTTATTTGCAACATTTCTAAATGAAATCCTTGATGCAATTTTTTTATTTTTCTAGTGGCATTTGGGCTAGCTCAACTAGAGGTAAATTTCTCATATAAATTTCTTTTTGTATTTTATTTTTCCTTTATTGTTTGTACTTTATTTGATTTCATTTTATTTATTTCTATTATTTCTACCCCCTACAATTTCATTTTTCATTTTTTATTATTTTTTCTTTCTTTCTTTTTCTTTGGAAATAAAGTTGAAATATGAAACATTATTTACATTTGGAAACATAAATCATCAGGTATAAATATACAATTCATCCTATGAAATATAGGACCCTAACAATGGATCCAACTAGGGATTTTGACTCCCCTGTGGGGCAACAAAGAATCAAAGATCTCTAAATCTGCAGACCATTGCCTTATCCATTGTCAGTTTCCCAGATATTTCAGGTGAACTATTATACTTGTGCTTTATCCATACCTATTGTATCATGTTAGTAGAAGCTTAGGGCCTTCTCTTCGAGCCTCAACTTCTGATATGAATCACCCAATCATGACAGTAAAAAAAATGGTATTTACAATGATTTGAGTGAAAAGTGCTTCTATTCTTGGGAAAATTACTGTTTGAGCATTCTTCCATTGACGGGTCCACCGGGAAGTTCTGCTCCAGTCAGGTCCTTTAGAAAAAATGCATTATTACCTCTTTAGGCATAAATTAGGTAATGCCCCTTCCATAAATTATCAAATTTTCCATGCTTACCTTTTTCTTCATTTCTGGAATCCCATTTTAACACATTTTCTCCTATCTAAAAATCATCAGCTTTAGTTATTCTATCATAGATATTCTTAATGTTGTCCTAGATAATTTGAGTTTTTTTGTAAACTTCCTCTCTTTATTGTTGAAGTTGTATTGTCTGATTTATTCTCCTCTGAAGGTCATTAGGCTCTACTTGCAACTCCTCCAACATATTCAAAATAGGGACACCAAAGGAAGTAGGAAAAACAACATCCATCCCATAAACCAGTTGGTATGGAGACATTCCAATTGATTTTTTGGTTGTGAGTCTATCGACCCATAATGCATTGATTGATTTGTTATGCCATGATTTATTGTTATCTTGCAACAATTTCTTGATGATATTAACCAAATTTTAATGGAATACTTTTCTAATCCATCCCCCTGTGGGTAATTGGTAGTAGAGTTTCCCAATGTGATTTGATATTTGCTGCAAAATTCCACCATCTTATTTGATTTGAATGTTGTTGCGTTATCAGTAATGTTTTTCCTGGGGCATCCAAATCTTGAAAGAATGTTAGTTTCTAAAATTTAATAATTGTTGCATCATTGTCTTTCCTTATAGGTATGGCTTCAATCCATTTGGTAAAATAATCAATGGTTGTAAGGATCCACTTGTGTTGAGATGAGGAAGTAGGATGAATTTCTCAAATGAAATCCAAACCCCATTGCTAAAAATGGGTCTCAGCTGATATGGGTTTCAAGGGCAGGGGCGAAAATTTCTTTTTCCTTTAAAGATATGACATTGATGACATGAGGTGACTTTCTTATGGAAATTTTGAAATAAGTTTGGCCATTAAAAACGAGCTCTTAAAATCTTGTTGGCAGTAGACTTCTAGTACAGGTGTCCTCCACAATCTGCTTCATGAAATTCTTGCATTACTCTATCTGCTTCATCCTTTAATAAACAATTTAGTAAAATTCCTCCAGCATCCTTCTAATACAAATTATTATCTAGAATACAAAATTTCATGGCTTTGATTTTAATAAATCTAGATTTAGTCTTGGTCAAACCAGGAGGAGCTTGTAAATGATGCAAGAGAAAAATAAGGTTTGCATACCAGGGAGAGGTTGCAAAAGCCTCTCTTACTTGTGGAGTCGCCTGCTCTCCTTATTCATCAAGTGTAGCTACAAAAATTATATCCAAAGCATGAAAATTTGATTCATCCATTAATTTAGCTAATCCTTGACCCTTAATAAGTTTGGTAGGCTTGATTTCAATGTCATATTCTAAGATAATAGAAATCCATTTACCTATTTTTCCATTAGGACCATTTTGGGTCAATATGTCTTTTACCACAATGTTTGGAACAAAACCAATTATATGTGAATGAATAATATAAGCTCTAAAGTATTTAATTTCTTTTACTAAAAAATGCTTTCTTTTCTATGATGTTGTATTTCAATGAAGCATCTCTTAAGGCTTTGCTAAAGAAGGAAATAGGTTGTTAATGTCCCTCATTATTCTTCTACAATAGAACTGTTGCAATAGTATGTTAAAATGAAAATGAAAAGATCAGAAAATATTTGGTGAAATCGGGACTAATCAGCATAGAGGCTTGAGTTAAGGCTTGTTTCACCTAGTCGAATGATTTTTTTTCTTCTATATTCCATTTTACCCCAGTGCCCTTTCTCAACATATTTATTATATTCCTTAGAAGTTTTGCCAAATTGGGGATAAATATTCTGAGAAAATTGATTTTTCCAATGAAATATTGGAGTTATTTTACATTTCTAGGAGGACCTATTTTTAAAATAGCTTCAATTCTACTAGGATCAATTCTGATTCCATCTTTTGAAATGATGTGACCTAACAGTTTTCCTTCTTCCAATCCAAACAATGTTTTCTTTGGGTTTAAGGAAATACCAAATTTTCTGCATTTTTCAAAGACTCTTCTTAGGTGAAGAAAATGTTCCTCATGTTTCTCTGAAAAAACATTTATATCATCGAGACAAATGACTATAAACTTATCTATCTCATCTGCAAAGGCAATGTCCATTGCTCTTTGGAATGTATCACCAACATTCATTAAGCCAAAAGGAATATTAACATACATGAAAGTGCCCCAGGGCGTAGTAAATGTTGTTTTATCTTGGTCTTCAGGATGGACTAGAACTTGATTATAACTAGAAAACCCATCTAATAAAGAAATTATGCTAGATCCAACCACCTTTAGCAAGATGTGATCCATTTTGGGCAGAGCGTAGTTTTCTTTCAGAGAAAATTTATTGAGATTTCTAAAATCAACACATAGTCTAATCTCTCCAGTCTTTTTCCTAGTTGGAACTAAGTTTGATACCCATTTTGAATACCTTAATGGTACAATAATCTTGGCATCATATATATTTTCGACTTCCTTTTCAACTAGGGGCATAAACATTGGGTTGATTCACTAAGCTTCTGTTTGAAAGGTTTTTTATATTCTTTTATAGGAATATTATGTTGTATAATTCTATTATCATAAGGTTTTAAATCCTCATAACTCTTGGTAAATACGTCTATGAATTCTTTGAACAAGTCTATGTATTTCTGCATTTCAGCAGGGGGTAAATATTTGGATAGTTTAACCATTTTTTATTTTTGTTCAGTTCCTATATTACAATCTTCAACTTCAGCTCTAGTAGGTTCAATTTTAGGTTTTTTAGTCACATCATTAAAAACAATTAACTCTTCTAATGGAACTAACCATCTCGGAAAAACATTATCTTTCAAATGTAAAATTTCTAATTATTCTTGATCTTGATCTACTTCATTCAACTCTATGATATTCACATTCTTATCTAAATTATTTTCTATATCACAATCCATATCCATATCTATAAAAAAAATTCAATGTGTTCGTCATTCGCAAAAACTTGATAGTACTTGATGTTATCTGGGACGGCTGGTCTGTTTTTCACTTCAACTATATTCTAGTGACTCGGACGGTATGGAATTTTACAAGTAGTCGCTGAAACAACCAAACCATCAACTAGGATATTTGGACTTCTTGAAATTATGGATAACTCATACTCAATAAAACATTCAAGGAAATCTAGAACAACATTCTTATAAGCCCTTAACCTTGGATGTTTAGTTGAATATTCCCCTATTATTTGCTTGATTGTGAGTTCAGAATCTCCATGAACTGAAATACTTTTGGCACCTAATTTCTTTAAAATTTGCAATCCTAGGATTAAGGCTTCATACTCAGTTATTTTGTTGGTACATTGAAAATTTATTTTATATGATTGACCTTCAAATTTATTTGTATGTGAATTTGAAATCCACACACCTACTCCTGATCCTTCCTTACTTACCACCCCATCAAAATCCATGTTCCATAAAGGTTCATTTACTTCATCATGTTTCATAATATTTGTTTTGATCTCTTCAATATCACATAAATGAGTTTCTGGGTTTGGGATTTGTTCTTCTATATCTCCATAATTGTACAAAATGAAAGAATCTAGGTGTGAATGGACTGAATGCAAGGGATAATTGTGTGGTTTTTCTTAACTAATAACCATGTGTTTCATCAATTTTTCCGTATATAGTCTCTTTTCCTGACCAAACATTGGAATGGTAGCATAGCTCGTATCCAGTTGAAGGGTTCCTTGTATTTTATCTCCCAATGAGTGAGATAGCAACATGCCATATTTAGGAGGTATATCAACAACCACAATATCCATTACCACACTCTTAGCTGGTATCTGTACTAAAGTGACACACAAATCTTTAATTACCTAGGCATTTTACTTTACTTGAATCAAAAGAATACAAATCTTTGTATGGTCTAGTGATATCAAGTCCTAATTTTTTCATAACAGCCTTAGGCATAAGGTTGTGTGAAGCACCCGAGTCAAGCATTGCATTTTGTATAATTTTATCATGGATGTTTAAACTAACGTAAAATGGAGGTACACTTCCCTCCTGAGGTTTTCCATCAACTTCAAGCCCAAAAAGTAATTATGGTTGATCATCAGTTAAATTTATTGTCTCTGCTCCTTCCCCTATCTTCAAAGATTTCATTACTTGAGATCTGTAAGCATTCTTATTCATGAGTTCTATCAATGGAATGCGTATTTTGAGTTTGGCCAATTCATTTTCGATACTGAATGATGTTTGATTTTTATCTATATTGATAATATATTGTTTCTTAACAACATATTTTTGGGAATTATCCTTCTGTTGGCTAGTAGAAAGAATATAAGTTTGGGTTGTTTTAGAAACAGTATCAAATACTTTCGTGGCAGGAACATCTGCACTCTTCTTGGGAGAAATATCACGATTTTCTTGGTAGGGGTGTCGGCTATCCTTTTATTGGGAGTATCAGCAGTCTTTTTATTAGGATTATCATTTATTTTCCTACTCCTCAAGTTGGACCATTTATGGACTTCCATTATTTCATTTTCAAAACCTTGTTTGTAATCTTTGATTCTTCAAATTTTACTTCAAGTTGTGAAAGAAAGAAGAGGTCTTGTTCTTCTTTAGTTAAGAAAATGGATTCAATATTTTTAATTCCCATTAAATTTATGTTATTTTCATCAAGGTAATCAATTAGTTCTCCATCTTCATCTGTATAGTTTTCTTGAAATGAGGGTCTAATCTATTGATTTGGACCCTTTTGTTCTCTTTGTTTGATTTGGGGTGGGTTTCTCCTAAAGTTAGGATTTCTGATATGAGGACCAGGTTTATTTTCTCTAGGGGAGCCCTATCAATTATGATACTTATTCTTTCCATCATCCTTTCCATGGTATTGATCAAGGTATTTATTTTGGCATCCACAGAATAAGTATAGGGTTCTTCTTTTATGGTTACTCTCCTTTCATATCTAATTCTAGCTCTTTTAGCTAACAGATTCACTTCCAGGCTTACAACATCTCTCTACATTTCTTCCAAGGTAGTAGGGTTCCTTTCCCTAATCAGATAAGACATGTCGGCATCAAAACCATATGGAAACTTAATCAAGGCTAATCCTTGAGGAGGCTTGATGGTTGTTGGGATAGCATTATAAATGTTGTTAAATCTAGTGCAATAATCTTTCACACTTTCCCCATGAGCTCTCCTAACATTTTCATACTCTGCTAAAATCTGAAGAGGATTTTTCTTGATTTCCCATCTATTGATAAAAGATTGATGGAAGGCAGTAAGTTCATTTATGCTAACTTTTGGTAAAGTTTTAAACCATTTCCTAACTTCCCCATTTAAACTTTGAGAAAAAAGTATCATTTTTAAATCTTCCTCATCTACTTCCTGGAGATCAAAATAATCATTCATTTTATCAACATGTTGTTGTGCAGTGATTAGTCCAGTACCATCAAACTGAGGAATCCTAGTTTGATAGTCTTGTGGCATATTATGTAAAGGAACAACCAAAACCAAGTGGGTATACCTAGCTACCACGACTGGCATATGGGGATGAACAATAGATGAACTTATGGGGGGTGTCAATGTAGGAGTTCCCACAATAGGTTGGATTATTGTCCGTGATAATGTTGGAGAAGTAGTAGATAATATTGAGGAAGTGGGACAAGTTGATACAGGATGAACATATTGAGAGGTAGCAGAAGATGCTGAAAATTCGAGGGTAGAAATTTCAATAGATTGATGAATATAAGCCTCATGTACAACTTGCTTAAGGCTTCATACTAGATCCTGTAACTTTTCCAAGTTTTGGAGTGTTTGTTGATCAAAATATGGTTCTATAGATTTGCGTTCATATGTATAAGGTTGTAATACAGATTGATCAAATATTATATAATCCACAAAACTTTTAGACTTGGTCCTAAACAGACTATGTTCAAATGGTAAATCAAACTGAATATATTTTATAGTGAAAAAACTCTTTGGGAGAGAGTTTGCCCTTGGTGGTGGGTTGTTACTTCCTTGACTCTCAACCAAGATTCTCTTCCTAATTAGTTTCTCATATTATCTAAAATCTTTGGAGGTTCTGAATCTGGGTGTGATCTAGTGTGAATTATTTTAGGAGCTAGATCTATATAGTACAAAACACACAATTGAACTCAGTACAAAGTTTGCAACCTCTAAACATTTATTTCTAAAATTTAAATCTTCAATTTTCTGAAATAAAGTTTTGAACTAGGGAAATGAATTTTGGAAATAATTTGATCCCCAGTCTGGTCTCCAAGATTTTATCACTCTATAATTTTTGAAGTTGCAGAAAAAAATCACAAAGGTAACCACATAACCACTTTGGAAGCTAGGATCTATCCCTGCCAGCTTCAGAGAGGGATCTATCTTTATGATTTAGCTTTGTTTGTTTAAGATATTAGGCTAGCTATCTGGTTCATTGTTTGTTTGTTTTGAGATGGTTTGGTTGATTGATGCCAGAAATTACCATTGGGCTATGGATTCTATTGCTATATGTGGATATGTTTCAGCTTTTACAGATAGATTTTGCAGGGCAAGGTAGCCAAACTGATTGGATTCTATAGTTAAATGAAGTGAAAAAGAAGAGATTTAAGGGTTTACATTAAGTAAAGAGAAATTAAGAATTCATTTACTTAACTTCAATTCAAAACATCAAAATAATTCAAAGCGAGAACCAGAGTGTGCATTAAAACAAATTTTGTTCTTAATTTTCTGTCGAATCATTTAGATTATAAAAATCACATATAAATGGTGTACAAAGAAGAGTAAACACACTTACAAATATAGATGCACTTCACCAATAATTTGATACAAAAATCCTGTGAAAGAGCTTTCTGTATTACTGAAAATTCCACTGGAACATCATGAACAAATTTACAATAAATTTCCTTGATACAAAAACTAACCCCTACTACTTTGAACTAGGAAGTATTTATTCAAAATAAATTACAAATATCTTGATTTAGTGGATCAAGACAAAATTATGAAGTATATAAAACAAAATTACAAAAATATCACAAAATTATAGGAATTTTCTGAACAGCTTGGCTTGATGGCACTATTCTCGAGGTTGTTGTTGTTTACTTTTGATGACTATGCCTGTAATATTGTTGCATTGTTTGTTGTGTTATCCAAGATGGAAAATTTATTTTACTCCAGTAAATCACATATTGTTTCCCATCTATCTTCGGTTAGGATAGAAAATTTGATTAATTTTCTATAGGCTTCATCAAACTTTGTGTATTTCTGAAAAGTGGGCTTGATAATGAATAAATGCCTTAGCTCGTGACTGATAAACAAATCAAACTCCAAAGCCTCCATGCATGCCTTCCCTGTGGTTTCCTTTGATGCTTGAAAATTTGGATGTGTCTTGGGAAATCATGTCTAATTTTTCTTAGTAATCATTCAAACCTATTAGATTTTGTTCTTCATTAACTAGTCTTGGTAGACCTTTCGTGTTCAACACCTGCATCTTCTTGTGAAATCTCTGAATATTGATATCTAAATTTTGGCATTTATTATCCAGCTGAAGCATGAGGTTTCTTTTGGTGTGCATTTTCTTTACTTCTAGAATATTCTTTGTTCTATCTTGGATCCCCAACTACTCTAATTCCACTATGTTTTTGGAATTTAAGAGCTTGATAATATGTGTAGCTTCCCCAAGCTTATTTCTCAAATCTGTCTTGATTTTTTTATTACCTATGTTGAACTTTGTATTAGCTCTTGCTGCTCAAACACAATGTGAATGGAAGGCCATATTTATGTGATGGCTTCATTAATTTTTGTCCATATATTTTCCCTGGCTTGGGCCAGAGTATTGGCCATTACTATTTCTCTTTGCAATTTCTCAACTTTTAATGTCAACTGATGAGTTTCTACAACTCCAAGACATAATATTTATCAATCTCCAGCTTATGTTCTGATATGACCTTAGCTGAGCTCTTAATCTGGAAATATCCTACCGTTGAAGGTTTAGATTATCCATGGCATTTATTAACTCATTTGGATGATCAACTGTCTGTTTTGGTTCCGAAGTTGAAGTAGATGCGCCAAGAGTGGTGGCCACTACAATTAGAACATATGTAAGAGGGACGATGACGAATTGTGTTGCCTACTCTTTTTCTTTGAGCAGTTTCTCTAATTCAACCTCCATATCTCTAATTTGACTGTTCTGCTCAATGATTACTCTGAACATGTCCTCTTTCTATTTCTCCATCTCTCCAACCTCCTTAGCATGTGGGTCTTCTGTAGTAGGAAATTTCAGTTGCTTCCTTAATGCTACTATATCAACATTTTTTCTCTTTACTATCTCTTTTGTTGCCTTCACATCATTTGGATTGTATCCCAATTTAATTACTAAGTCCTCCAGTGACTTAATTTTGTTATCTTTGGCTAAGGATGAAATCCTTTCCAATTTTAGTTGTGTCTGTGTATTATTTACTGATGCCTGCAATCTGGAAGTTGACATAGTAGCATTAGTATTGAATAATACATCATTTCACTAGATTTTTTATACATTTCCATTTGGTCAATGGGATAGATTTGTTGTGCATAAAATGAAAAAAAATGCTCTTCATAATCTACTGATGTCCTTGGAGCTGGTATTTTGGCTTCCAAGAATTCTATTTGCATTTTTTCCTTCTCGGTATCAAAGGCTAAAATCAGCGTGTGTTGTGATGTTGTTATCTGCTTCCATAATTGTGTATATGTGGAGGCTTCGAGTAGCTCATTCCTTTGCTTGATGGCCTTTTATTTTGCAAAGATGTTGGGCTCACTAGTGTCCTGAGCTAAATCAATTGACTGTGAAGTTTTTGGAGGATATTTTATGTTTGAAGAAGAAGGGGAGCCTGTGATGATATCATCCAACCCTGTAGATACAGGAGGTCTTGTTATCACAATATTCTCTTGTTATTTGTTTCTTGGATGAAACACTGGTGCATAATTTTTCTTTTTTTTCTTCTTATATATTAAGAATTACTTAGCTCCAATTTATCTGATTAGATATTATTCTCTTATAATTTTCTCCTACTTCTCCTGATGTGTAGGGTTCTGAGAATTTCTTTTGGAGATGACATGTTCTTCGGCCTCTTGCAGGGTGTTTTCCTCCCATTGATTTTGGTTCATATACCTCTCTATTTCGGATTGAGTAGTATGTGTATAGGGAGTTTTCTTTTGCTCCACCCTCATATTTTAAATTAAACCAAAAGGGTCATAGGAACAAGTGAAGCTCAGTTTGAGGTTCATTTGTTTCAGCAACAAATCAGCTTCTCTACTAGTTGTTATGGTATTACAAACAAAGGGCCCAACCTATGCTTTTATTTAAAACTGTGATTTCTTCTTGGAAACCACAAAGTGCATGTCATCCATATGGACCATCTGTCTTATCTACTCTACTGAAAAAAATCTCATAGGTACAAAATTTTTCATCTTATAGGGTGGCAATTCACACCAATAAACCCGAATTTTTGTACAATTCCAGTATAAATACCAGTCACCTATTTTTACCTGATGACTTAGGTGCAAATTTTTTTGAACATCTACCCCTATCCTGGGCTCCAATTCATTGTTTAGGAGGAAAACCACTATGTATAGGAACTTATCAACATATTTTGTGATGGATAATTCTATGAAGTTCCTTTTACCAATGATGTCTAATGTATCACTGGTTGAGCATTACCCTAATCATCCATCTTCTATAGAGTGAAAGGAAACCTGTCTGCTTGCTAGTAGATGAATAAATAAACTAACATTGCAGCATACTTGAAATCTCCCTCTGTAGAAACTTACTAAATTGATCATGAATGGCATCTGCAATAAATTGACTGCAATTAAAAGTGATAGACTTTTTTTTTTTTGTGGCAAAGATTGTTTTTTATAATGGCTTCACCAACCCATTGGTTTAATTGGTAACCGAGGATATATGAAACAATGGCGATAATTTTCTTGGCTACCTCTAGAAACATTGAAGAGGAATATGGAGTGTTTTTTTAGGGAGTTGGGCATCTTCAATGAGAAAGATCTCAAAGATCTTAGCTCTCTATGGGAAAGTCAATTTTTTATATAACTCTGTGAGAGAGTCTATAGACAAAGGCTTGGAAGACTCTGGAAGATTTACATGTAGCATATGTTAAATGGTTTTAGATGTAATGGTGAGGAGCACTTCACCATTATGGCTTACTATGGCTCTCTGAGATGGCACATAGCTAGTTTGACACCAAGTAATGAGTTTGGGGAAAAGATGAGTTTTTGGAAACATGAAGTGTGGAAGAGAAGAATCCCATATGCCTTGTTCATCTTTCTGGTCTAAGAATTTTTGTTTTAACCAATTGTGAAGTTCAAGAAATTCGAATTCACAGTTGGTATCTGCAATTTATACCAAATTTTAACAAGGGGAAAGTGGTCGAGGTCGATTGGAGGGGGAAACATCGGATTTTCTTCAGGCTTCTAACCTTTATTCTTGGAGGATTTGCCTTTTGGGGACATTATCAAGCTGTAGATTAGAACGAGGGATGAAAAGAAAGCTAAATTACCTGAATCTCGGGTTTATTTGGTAGGTACAAAGGTGAGGACGTTGATTCAAATATGGAGCCAATTCGGGGTCAGTTCTTGAATTACAGCAACAGGGAGGACTAATGGTTCTTGTAATAAATTGAAAACCTACGAAAATTAACTGGTAATGGAAAAAAAAGCAAGTAAAAGGAAAAATACGGGTTGCCCATGTTAAATAGGTCACGATTTTGATTTACCGTTACAAGTTTACCGTTAGGAGAGGAACAGATATGTTACGTAGGAGCGAGAAAAAATTATAATGGTAATGGTTTGTTGATATGGCAGGGGAGTGCCAGGTGGCGGTATTTGATTGGGAGCGATTCTGACATGGGGGACGAATCAAATGAACAAGGCATGAGAGGGAGTGGGGTCTGTGAGGGTGATTTGGAAAATGGTAAGTGGAGGATTTAAGCTGAGGTGGATGGAGTGGTAGTGGGTTTGGGTAGATACGTGGTGCAAGGGTATTGGCGTAATCACAGGCGGTCAACCAAGAATACTTTTCGAAACGGGGGTGTGATGAGGTAAATGGAAAGAGGGGGGTGTGAAATGTTGTGAGGGTGCCAAGTTAGGTTGTGGGTCCACCCCTTTCATACCCACCACCCCCACCACCCCCCCCCCCACAACCCCCCAAGCGAAGCGCGATGGATCTCGGGGGGGGGGGGTGAAAACGCTCCCTCGTTGTTGATCCGGGTAGGGGATATATAGATAGTTTTTTTAATCCAAAATTTAGAACTTTAAATAAAATTCCATGATCCTTGGCCTTTATTACATATTCTTTTAAAAGTTTTATTAAGCATATCTTAATGCTAATTAACACTAAAATTACTTTAAACTAAATTTATCTAATTGATCTAAGGATGCATTTAAGCTTCCATCCATGTTTTCACTAATCTAACTAACCATTTCAACCAAGATTAAGCTAGATGGTTTATTTATTTCCCTAACCTAACCTATTTGACAAAGTAAAAAATATTCTAAGTGGCATTTAAACAAGCTACACACTTATTTGAAACATTTCTAAATGAAATCCTTGATGCAATTTTTTTATTTTTCTGGTGTCATTTGGACTAGCTCACCTAGGGGGACATTTCTCATATAATTTTCTTTTTGTCTTTTATTTTTCCTTTATTTTTTGTATTTTCTTTGATTTCATTTTCTTTTTTTATTTTTATTTTTTCTATCCCCTACAATTTAAATTCTTTCTTTCTTTCTTTCTTTATTTTTCTTTGGAAATAAAGTTGAAATATGAAACATTATTTACCTTTGGAAACATTAAAACAGCAGGTATAAATATACAAATCATCCTATGAAATATAGGACCCTAACACATGGCATATAAAAGGGTTCTCATATCTTCACAATAGCCTCTTCCATGCACTTTTCAACCCAACATCCATCATCTATCTTATCTAGGGAAATCCACCATCTCACTTGTGTCAATTACATGCAGTTGTCATGAGATATTGTCATAACAATTCCAAACAAATTTTAATTTCAAATCAGTTCCACATAGATATCAAGTTTCACTCATAAATTTTAAATATGTTTCTCAATTGAAATCATATTTTACAAATATGAGGGTCCTCCTTATAGAGTTTGGCTCCTTCCATGGAAATCGTTGGCTTCCTAATAGACTTGCATTTTTTCCATATCCATGACCAATTACCTACAACGTAAATCTTTCAATTAGCCAACAAATATGAGTGTTCATGTATAGAGTCTTTTCACAACATTGTTAGCATCTTACATACTATTATTTCCACTGTGAACCATGTTAACAAGAGAAAACATTCATTTGGTACATGTGCCTTACTATCACACTCACTCTTTGGATAATTGAATCACGTGATTTAATTTAGAAGCTATTGTGCCAATTCCTAGGGTCACATGCACATAATGTAGTTTTTCCTTATCTTTTAGAAATTTCATAGCCCATGTATTCTACCATGGTGATCCTGTAAGGTTGATCCAACACCCATACACATTGTTTGGAAATCTCCCTTAGCATTCATTCAATCCCCTTTTCCAACATAACTCATTGATCCACACCAAATTGGGCACATAATCCTTCTTTTCCATGTAGTCCCTCAGGAATATCGTCCTTGTCATAGGTGCATCAATTTCAATGAAAAGGTTACAATCCAAGACACAAACTCCACTAGGGATACTCCTTTCTTATCCCTTACTAGTATAGTTTTCCACATGGCCTAGCTCTACTAATATTTTTTCCCGCACTATGCCTACATTTATTCCATATACCTCACAAGTTCATGCACTACCAAGCACACTTTATTTCATAAGTAAACAACTCTTTCATCTAGTCTTTAGCGACCATGAAAAATCAATCAATGTTTTCCAAGGTTTTGATTTGCTAGCATCTCTACATTAATCATGCATTCAATAATCATATAATTAAGAATACAAGTTATGCCTAGAATAATTCATACACAATTCTTTCCAAATTACTTGTTATTTATACATGACCAACTTCATACCAACATATATGCATTTATCATTGTTAATGCTACTTGATCAACTGCTATTTCGGGGGAGTCCATTTGATCTGTGCATCAACTTTCCTAACAAGTATCCTTTTGTGATTTCCTCTATATGAGATAGTCCTTTGCAAGTAATTATGTCATCAATAGCTTCAATGTTTCCTAACCTTAATGACAATGTATGTATAAGTGCAATATTTATTTATTTTCCTATATTCTTGAGCAATCTCATGCTTAGAAATTTTTTAAAAATTCAGCCCTCTTATGCAAGGCAAAGGGTAAATCAAACAACCCAAGGGGATTCCAAGGGATCTCCCTTCTAAATATTTTACACAATCTAGAAATTGATGCCTAGTTATTTTTAAGCAATATTGTCAAGTCTACTTTGGCTTATCTTCATCTTGCTATACCCTTCTTAATGCAATTTTGCATTAAATTTAGCAATGATAATGTAAGCATGTCATTTAGAGCTCCTAAACATCCAATATATGCTAAATATATTCCTTAATACCTCTTAACAAGCTCACCAACATTTATATCTCATCACAAAAATCTAGGGGGAACCTCCCACTTGCACTCTTGTGCATACATTGTTTCCAATCAATGTTGCATTAATGAAATGAATATTTAACTATTTATCATTTCAATACATGCATGGTATTTACCTACATCTTATATTATTGGATCATGTCTCACAACTCTGCTATCCTAATAGATTCTTCATGTATTCCACCCCTATGTGACTACTTTACCCTACAACTTTCCTATTGCACTATGTCTTATCCAACAAGATGAAGACGCTAAACTCTTAAGTTATCTAGCACTTTTTATGTTCATATTAAAATAATCCTAGTGAAATACTTGCACCTTAATAGGACATCTCATTATACATCAATCACTTATTTGAGTGGAGGACCATTCAATATTAGCATCATACATTGTACTAGAAACTATGTAGCATCCCAACATCAACTCTTTCAACTATCAACATCATATTATAATATATTTACCTTCCATAAATATCATAATTATTATAATGAAAAGCTTCATCAACATACCCATAAGTATGTCTCTCTCTCTACAATTATTATAATGAAAAGCTTCATCAACATACCCATAAGTATCTCTCTCTCTCTCTCTCACACATTCTCATGAAGTAATCGTCCTCAAGAGATAATTGCATTGGGTTACACATAATACATCCTACTCACTTTCTAGGTTAGCACTTCATAACAATTCCTTTTGAGAAGTGACTTCTAGACCTCTCAAATACTAGTCCAAGATAATCACCACCTTCAAGATAAGGTTGCTGGGAAAATTTCAGCAAGCCATGATTTTTTCTTTCTCAACTCAACCTATAAGCATCCATAATGAAATCCATCCATTTACAGTATGAATTCCAACAATGTATTCAAACATTGCATTCAATATTTCCTATCTACACACATGTTTATATGCATTCAACATGAGTGTTCTAGTGCAACCTCTGCAAACGTTCATCCTTGAGCACTCTACAATGAAATCAAGATTAATATCAATAGAGTTCACACTCCTTTAGGAAACCATGTTCAAGACATAATATTTAAATATGACTCTACCCTTAAGAGAATACTCATGCAATATGACCTTCTAACCAGGGTTAACCCAAGCAACGTTAAGACTACCGAAATTCAGTCTACAAGTCCTATGTATCACTCCATCTTACATCTTGTCAATGCATTCATCTTCATAGTCATGCACTCAAATGAGCAAGTACTTGGATCCTTTAAAGGAACATCAATTTTCCAATTTCATTATTAAGCTTATAAACATAAGAAACCCCCTTGTTCTCATGCATTCAAAATCCTTTCTATACATTATAATGAAATCCCATCATCGATATTTCATATCACCTAGATTTCTACTTCATTAGACTATCTTCCAATCCACCTTTATAATTTCCAACACAACCACCCTAGGATCTAGGAATGGTCTCTTCATATCCAAAATTCCCTTAGTAGGTTCACCATCCTTCTAAGAATTTGAGTCTATCATCAGATATCACCCCTATGGGTTAGCAATTCCTGAAGCCTCACGACATCAAGGGAAAATTCATCACAAACATACCATCCAATCCATGTATGAAGCCCTTTCCTTGTCAAAGGTTTCTAATATGGTCATTGAAATATTACTCTCACTTAGAGAGTTATTTCCCCATCTACTTCGATCACAAGCAGATGAGCTAACTGCAACATATTCACACTTTCATATCAATCCCTCTGCCCAAGGAATTTAATTTTACAGGATTTTTCTTGTATGCCAAGGAATTTTCATAGTTGCAAGGAAATTTTTCAATTCACACTTCTGGTATTCATGAGTATGACCTATCCATTTATCATATAAAATTTCCCAACTATTAAATTATATCCACTATTCTATATTAGGTCAAAAAATTAGCTCATTTTAACTCCAAATTCCACCTCTATCCCATCCAAGCCTCATGCTTGGGCCCTGATTTCTTACTCTTGAAGCATGACACTCCATGTTATCTAGGCCTCATGCTTGGCCTCTAAATTCTTACTCTTGAATCATGGCACTACATGATATTCTTTTAACCTCTAACTGGCCTAAAAATTTCCTCTATTATAACTTATCTATGATTCCTTGCCCATAGGATTCCATGCTTCAGATGAGCTCTGATATGTCAAGCTTCCATAAATTTCACTACATTTTTTTCCTCTAGTGTGCCATTTTGTTGGGAATAAATATTTTTATATAAAGGCATAATACATTTCTCCTCTAGTGCACCATTTCATTGGGCATTAATATTTTTTAAGTTCTGATACAGAGACCTTAATCTTGTGAATTCCTAGAACCTCTTTATTGGTGAATCATTTCTACGAGTGACATGTCACGAGGGTAGAAATATCCTCTCCTTGCGCATGCTCACCCATTCTCATGAAAGATACTATGTGTGGGGGTTCCTATAACGCACCATTTACATTGTCCGGTCTAAGAGACGAGAAGGTATTCATATCTCGCATTCCAAGGCAATGGAAAGGTGAAGTAAACGACTTTGTGCCTAAGAATTTTCCTTTTTCTATACTCTATACTAATTTTTTTAGGGCTTGTAAGGACTTCCTTGGAATGCTTTCAAACATAGACTTCAATATACTTCAGACTTGTACATGAACTCCTTCAAGTGATTATATAGAATCACAGCTAGGATTTGAAAACCTAGTTTAAAGTCCAATTACAACCAGTAATTTTGAAAACCTAGTTTCAAGTGCACTAACAACCACAACCAGGGACTAGGCCTAAATGAATTACCATAGACAAATCCCATGCTCTCGTTCAATTAAAAATGAATACATTAAAGCTGCTTTTGTGTGTGTGTGTGTATATATATATAGCAATCAAGGCACCACAAATAAGGATAAACAAGGCCATGGGGCCTGCTCACAATATTGTTATAAGTCATACGTAAATCTCGTATTCTAAGTTCAAAGGAGACAAACCAAGGCTTTAAAATATTATTACCAAGGAAAATGCAAAGGCCAGAAATGGTGGCCTAATTCTTAATATTTATATTTTGAGTCTTGTAAGGCTTTTAATACCAAGATAGGGTGGAATATATAAAACCTCCAACATACCCATATCACCATCACATTTTTCAACCAAGAGTTAATTCACGTTGATCTATCTCTGAACCTTACTAGCATTAATGAGATATCTTTTTTAACCCCCTTGGCCTTACAACACTACCAAGTAACCCTTCAAACCATTAAATGTTTCTCACAAATAACAGATCATTGGATTTAGAAGGCATTCAAACCTACACCTTTAATTTTTATGTTTCCATTCCATTTTCCATCCACTCCCTTTCATGCTAGGAAACCAAGTTACAGTGCATATATGCCCATACATCTTATAAAGTAGGTTCTTGGTGCCATCATCCATTACCACAACAAGTGGAAAAAAAAATTATCTGTATTTAAATAGAAATGTCGTATATGAGAGTTCACAAAAAATCACAATGGCCATCGAGTCACTCTTGCTCCTAACCCATCCATTAAGAATGAGACCTTGAAATTATGCTTTAACAAGTTTGAATAAACAAGTCAGAAATGCACTCCATGTTTCCTCACAAGATTCAAGGTTTTTAGGTGCCATTTTCTAGATAATAAATGTCAACTTATTCAAGCTCAAATAGGTCTAATAATGCATCCTTTAAGCAAGATGATATTTTAAAGTGTTAGCACACAAGGAAAATAAGAGAGTAAGCTTAAAATATGTGCTTCTTAACTCTGGAAGCAAGGCAGATACCAATGATATTTAAACACTAAAGAGCCTAAAGGCTAAATACCATGGAGGTCCATAACTTTCACCTTCCATTCGACCACAAGTCAACCATCACCAATCACCCCAATTCATAGTTAGGTTGAAGTTTGAAGTTGATGTAGGATGCTAGAAGTTTCTGGTGAGCTTGATAGATAGTGTAATGCTCCTAGAATTTTCAAGGCTCCATATTAGAAAAATTAAGAGGGATAGTTCCCCCTTGGTGTAATGTTTTCAAGCAATCCAAGAAATAATAAGGAATGAGGAAGGTACTCAAGTATTCATTCTTTGTTACGCTCTATAATACAACTGTATTCATCCATTAGTAGTCTCATAAATAGGTCTTGAATCCTAACCATCATATTTGTAAGGTATAAGAGCTCAAGTTAACCCCCAAACCATATTATTAGGGGTATGTGCATCAATAAATATTATAAATATTACTTTCAAATATTCTATGAATACTAAGATCCCTTAGTCTTCTTTATACATTCTAGGAATTCTTGAAACTTGTCAATAAGATAATATGAGGTAGTCTTGTGCCATATAGGATTATCTAAATACCTATATAAATCATCTAATGAGTAATTTGGCAATGATCTATATACTTACTAGAATTCTTGATAATGTGAATGTAAAGAACATTATCCCTACCCTTCCAACTGAGGCATCACAACCAAGGGTTTGTTAAAATTGAACGATCTAAGGTGTCTTGTGTACCACATAACTAATTACCCAACAATATCATCAGGATCATTTTAGCATAACTGCAAACTACTATCCACAAAATCATAATGGTAAAACATTAATCATTAAATTTGCAAGCACCATTCATTATTACAAATGATGAACATGTTTTATTTTTGTAAAATAATATATTTTTTCCTCAAAATGTCTTCAAAACAGAGTACAATATCCAACGATGCAGTTATTTCTCATTGTAATTTTTAGGCGGTTTCAATCTGCCTCAAATGGAAACCATATATCTTAACCACCTACTCATTAAAATTATTCTCCAAAAACAAACATTCTTAGCATATATTGACAACCCAAAACATAACATTAATACAAAACAATCAACGAACATTCTAGTCAATTAAGAGTTTGAGGAAGGAATAGGCGTTGGGTCATTTGAACTAGAACTGGGAGGAGCAGGAGGATCAAATTCAAAATGAAGGTGGCCTTCCATATGTGTCAATTACACTACAACAAAACAGGCCATTAGCACAAGAAACTGTATTGGAAATCAATGTATTTGGGCCTATGAATTAGGTTTAATCGGAGGAGAAAAACCTAATAAAAATTACATTTCACTTTTGTACCAAAAATAATGTCGGAAATAACACCAAGTTTTACACCAAAAATAGTGTAAAAAACAACGCCAGTTTGAGCATTGAGAACAAAATAACTTTGGGCTTAAAGCTTTAAATAACACCGAAAATAGCGTCGAAAATAATGTCGGGTTTAACGTCGAGAATCACTTCTTCCATTGTTGCATCCATTTATACTTCTATTTTTTTCTCTAATTGTGCTTCCTTTTTTGCTTCCCATATGGCATCAAAAATAACTTCTTTTTTGGCTTCCTACTTTATGCCAAGTTATGCTTCCATTATAACGTCGTTGTTACTTTGTTTTGCTTCCAATATGGCAATTCTTGTTGCATCTAGCTTCCATTATGGAATCTTCTTTAGCTTCTAATAGGGATTAAATTATAATGTCTTTTGTTGCTTCTAATATTGCTTCTTGATTTTCTATCTTAATGGCTTATTTGTTTTCTTCTTAGGGAACTCCAAGTTTGGCTTCTAATATTACTTCCATTATTACTTCTTTGTTTTCTACCTGAATTTCTTCTACTTGTTCTTCTTGGGTAACCCAAGTTTGGCTGCTTCCATTATTACTTCTTTATTTACTACCTAAATTGCTTCATTTTTGGCTTCTTAGATAACACCAAGTTTTTCTTCCAACATTGTTTCTGGTGTGCTTCTAGGTTGGCTTCCATTGTTTTTTTACTTTGTCACCAAAAATTGATTGTTTCCATTCCATATGAATATCAAGGCACAATGGAATAGTACAACCAACCTCTTTCTTGTAAATCAAGTGCTCTTTCATTGAGCTAACACCCTTTAAATAATTAGACTTAAGAAAATTATACCTTGAAACTTTATAGATTGTAATTCTACAAATTTCAATAAATCATAAAACTTTGTAAAGTCTTGGATTTTTTTTTACTAAACAAGAAAAATAACATTGAAGCTACAAATCCCTACCTAATGGTTATGAAAGTTATGAAAAGTGGGTGGAGGGAAAAATAGTTACATATAAGATACTCAATATGTTCAGTTGAATATTGTTGGTTATAGTATGTGTTATATTAATGGACCAACATTTAATTTCAATCTATGGTTCCTGTACTTTGAGGCACATGACTGGAAATACTAGAGAAATACTCCAGGAATCAAAAAACAAAACCCTAATTTGTCTAGAAGTTGCCTGCTCACACCTTTGAATTCCTACAAACACTAGTCAATCCTGAAATCAAAGGCATTCATTAGAAAAAAAACCATAAGTACTACAAACATTAATCATGTAGCCTACCAACAATTGGAAGTAAATCATAACTCTCAATAACTTAAAAGAAAAACCTGAATCAAGGCGAAAACCCTAATTGTTGGAAAGCAAAACCCTAACTACTAATTAACTGTAAACTTGATCACTAACCCCATATTTAACTGAGCAAGCCAAAAAATTGTCTTATTGAGCTAAGAAAAATACAATTCTAATTACTCCTCAAGCCAAGAAGAGCACACAATGAATGATAAAACCCTAATATCAATCCATCACTCTTATTTTGTCTTCACTCAACCTGTGTTTAATCAAGAAAATAAGGAAATAAATGAAAATATGGATGAGATCTTAATAAAATGAATCAACTGGAAGTATTGCAAACATGAGTAAAAATATCCTTTCTCTAATCAAAACCATACATACCCTCAACAAATGTTTCACCTCCTAAAAATAAATGACACATCTAGAAACATTAGTTCATCAAAACTAGTGCAAGAAGGAAACCAAACATAAAGCATTATGTAATTCTAAGAGCATGAACCAATACTCAATATATTATCACTCTTCAAAGATACATGCATAAAAGGAATACAAGTCAACACATGCAATTAAATGACGATATCACACTACTATGGTGCATAAGTACCTAAACAAATTACAAGTGCATAATAGTGAATTGACTTGTAGATAACTTAAAAGACTCAAGATGTCTGGCCTCAAAGATAGGAATTTCTTAATACAATACTCATTATTGTCAAGAAATGTTAATCAGTAGTTATAAGTGCAAGTCATAAGTATAAATCTCTTATTGGAACGTTTATTATTTCAAACTTTGTGGGTCAAGTAACAAATATATACAAACTTTGCAATTGTAATGATTTAATCTGTTGAATTTTTTTATTATCAGAAGAGGTCAAATGAGAACATTGCAGAGTTTGTATTAAGAGAATATTCAAATAGTTCAAGGTCACTCGGTGTATTAAAACTCATATCCATAACTTCTTAGGCCTTAATCAGGTTATAATTCCTTCCAGGTTTTAACAACTTGTAAAGGAATCTAACAATAGCTATAGTTCTTGTAATCTAACTCAAGATCTAACTTACAGAAGCTTCAAAGGTCCATAAATACATTATGTTATATAATTATGAAGAGATATGGAGTTGTGAGTTTCAATTGACCTTTGTATCAATACTTCAATAGCAACACTTGAAACCTTAAACCAAAACTTGAAACATAGTATAAAATCAATGATTTTCCTCGGAGTAGAATAATAGGTGACTGCTATAACTTATGGTCACTGCTCATACCAGAGGTACACATAAACTTTATTTCCAAAATTCACACACAATTTCCAAATATTTAGCATGAAACAAATACAAATTAGATATAGATTAATAAGTCGTGCATATCTTAGAGAAGACAAAGCATAAACCATACACATAAGATTATTAAGTTTGAAAATAAATCTTGACATTTAACACTCCTTAATGAGAAATCACATGAAAACCTCAACAAATCATCAAGTTATTACAATAGGATAATGTACAGGATTGGTGACGAGTTGGTTTTTTCGGGACCAAACCAACCAACTTGCACCCTCTAGGCAAAACTTAAATCACAAAATGAAATTGTTCATTGAATAAACCAAATAATAGAAAGGAAACCTCGCATGAGTATTCACATTTGAGGCCATCTTCTCTAGGTTCAAACCAACAATACAAGAATATAATAGCATCCTCTCCTAAACACAAGGCCATGATTAATATTTTTATACATGTTACAGTATGAATTTAGGTTGTAACAACCAATTTTGTCAAATCTGAGCATGATTCAAAAATTCTGGAAAATTATCCATTTTTAACAAATTTTCCCAAAGAACCATTCGTATCTCCCAAAAAATAGATAATTTTGGAAAATCGGCCCATTTTATACGCAATTTTATATACTGGGAACAAAACCCATGTACTAAAATTTTCATATTCAAAGCCATATGCACACAAATTGAGGAGGAATTTAGTTGTTTGAAAATTTCTATAAATTTGGGTTGAAGCATTAATTAGCTTCTAGAAATCCATTTGTATGACTTGTGTGTGTTTTGACTCATGTGGGAGCATGAAAATTGTTGAAAAATGTAAGTAGGTTTGGTCGGCACAAGGACATGTTTAATTGTGATTTTATGTAATTGATGCAAAGAAGAAAAAAATATATATTGTAATGTTTGTCTCATGGGTTTCATGAGAAAGGAATTTTATTTTTAGTATGAATTCCATTGTGAGTTCTTAGGATTGGTCATAAATTCAAAATTGATTCAATGTCATGTATGAAAGACCCTTCTTGGGCATATTACATTTTGTATGAGTCATTAAATAACTATGAAAGCCCTCCAAGATAAGCACAAGACCTCTCCCTCAATTCGACTACAAGATGAAGTCAATAGCCTACTCAAAGAGATATGTCGACTCACCCTCTCTCAAGTAGGATAATTATGAGCCTCCAACCCCTATAAATAGTGCAATTCAGCCTTATTTTAGGGACACAATTTTGGTCAAGTTATGAAGTTAGTAAATGGTGTGAAGGTCATCGAAAGGGAGCCTTGCACTTCAAGGAAAAGACCCTCTAGCAGATGTTTTTTAGGAACCCCTTATAAAAATACCCCAGACATCCGTTTGTAGTGGAGGTTACTAGAGTAGGTTGGTGGGTGGAGTTTTTTGTGGTTTTTTTCTTCTGGTGCATTTATAATCCTAAACTGCACTAGTGGGTTCAACTAGAGAAAGAATCGATGCACACCGGACACTTGGTACAAACCCGCCCGGTGCATCTTATTACTATAGCTCACCGGTGCTTTATAAAGATTCCACACCGGTGTGTTGTAAAACTCCGCACCAAAATTGAAACAACCTGGTGCGGTTTTAAGAAACCGCACCGGTGCGCCTATAAAACTCATGCATCAGAACAGGGTTAAATAAAAAAAAATTACAGTCAAAAATCTGTATTTTTCACTTTTCAGTGCTCTAGAGCTCTCAAGAACCGATGAAACTTTACCTTATGTGAGGCGCCCTACCATCAGTGCTCCCATTGCATGCACTGTTGTTGTCCATTTCCCACCATCTCCATTTTGAATTTTGCAAAACGATGGGAAAATTTAGTTTTACAAATTCTACAGCCAATATGCCTCCTCGATGGCCAAATGTATAGGTATTTTCCTTTTTTTCCATAATTAAACCTTTTAGCGGATTAGTTTTATAAAATAGCTTAAAATTCACCTTATTTTAAATAATAATAATAAAAAATTCTCGCGTGGTGTGCTTGAGCCATTCAGCTTGCACTAATTTGTGGTGTTGCTCGCAAATTTACAGGTCGCACCGCGACTGGTGCTAACGGTATCCGCACCGATTTCGGGGTGCTACCAAAACGACGCACTGTGAATCTTTAAAATTAAAAAAAAAGTGCAGTGTGGTCGGTTACCGGGCCGCACTGTTGACCATGTCGAATTGCGGGAATGCGGTGCGTTGACGGAAATATCTACCCCGGGGCAGGTAATTTTGTTAGTGCACCACATTCCAGCAATTCAACATGGTCAACGATGCGTTCGGGTAAACGACCGCACAATTGACTATTTAGTGATGTCGGGAGGGCGATGCGCTTCCTAAATATATGCCCCGAGGTGTATAATTTGGTCAGTGTACCGCCCTCCCAACACTGGTACATAGTCAACGGTGTTGTGTGTTATACCACCGCACCGTTGACCTTGTAACAATGCCAGGAGGGTGGTGCGCTGAAATTTTGCAGGTGCACCGCCTCCGGTGCGCTAAAAATTTTATGGTGCACCGCCTTTGGTGCGCGACAAAAAAAAGACGCACCGTTACCAGTGCATGCCTGTTTTTTGTGGTGCACTAAATGTTTTGTTTTTTTTTCAAAAAAATTTATATATGTATATTCCTAAATACATGTCTCATTTAATAAAAAAATTATATTTAATATGTCAATCATTCAGTGACGTGAAAGGAGAGAAGAGAGGGAACAACAACAACAACAATAGGTGGACCAATATAACATGGTTCGCCTGTGGGAGGCACGAGAGAGGGAGAGAGATGCATACCCTTGCCCTATTATAGTAGATACCTAGGGGCTCCTAAGGCAGGTGGCCCTCCTCAAGTTCTATGAGGAGGCTACATACCTAAAGGGCCATGGCCCATGGTGTGCTTTTGCGACATCTTATCCGCAAGTGGAATGCCCACCTATAGGCTTTCTGAGTTGGTCCTAACCAGTGGTACATGCCCACTGAGGAGGAAATTTATTTCATTACTGGCCTATCGAGGAAAGGGGTGGATTTTCCCTCATTCCTAGAGGTCCCAGTTGGCTATGCAACAGGGAGTCAGTTGGTGTACTCCCATAGATGCATTAGAACATATATATTGTCTCCTTTAGATTTTCAGGTCTCTGGAGGTACGTTACGTATTTCTTCATTTGGTAGAGAGGAGGTGAGGTGCCTCTCACTATTGGTTTCGACCATTTCACACAACACCAGTGATGGGCAACACTTTATTTTCACACTTCTATTTTATGTTGATTCTTTAGTACAGGAGACACGACTTGTGAGGTGGTCTGCCATTTTTTTGCAGCAGTTATGTACAGATTTAGATAGATGTCGTGCTCATGCACAAGGGAGGGTGAACTTCCCTTTTAATTCAGAGCTATTTTGTTTATTTTTTGAGAGGTTGTTAGAGACGATGCCTAATTTTTTTCAGTAGCCTCGTAGGTCGATGCTGCATGTATGGATGCAGATGTGGGGACAGATGATGCCCAAGAGGGGTGAGTCTGAGTTTTCCGCGAGGATATCACATGATGCACTAGAATTGCTAGCCAGTGTTGATGAGCATCCCTTCATTATGGTCCCATGTTCGTATGCTGGTTTGGAATGGCGAGGGTCTGCCAACATCCTCTTCACAGATGATGAGCCGCCGGATGATAGAGGTAATATTATTGTTTTATTTAAATTTATTTTAACATGTTCTTTAACTTGTTTTTAGTAAATTTTTTAATGAAATTGTCTAATTATTGTTGTGTACTTATATATATTTTGTAAACATTGGGTCATTTGATGGAGATGAGATGTCAGCGCCACCAAATGATCCAAGTGTAGATCATGATGACGATCAGGATATGGAAAATTTCGAGGATCACGCTGGTGCAGACAGACCTGGTCCTCATGGTGCATTGGTACCACCTTTTTCTAGGTGTAGGCTTGACAGTAGATTGAGGATGGAGTTGGGCAACCAACTCTGTGTATTTTTGGTGGAGGTGGGGGTCAGCCCCGCCACTATGAGATATATATAGGTCGATGCTAGGCTGGTACAGATGTGGAGAGGCATGCCACGTTACATGTTCACCCTAATGCAGCATGTTGTAGGAGCTACGAGCTTAGTTACACAGTTTAGGAGGGCCATTCGACATAAGCATGGTCGAGACGCAGTACGTCGACAGCCCGCGAGCAGCGACGCATCATCTAATGATCACAATCTGGGGAGTGATCATCGTTCACCTTGCGCCACATATGAGCAGCCTACAACATCAACCAGCAGTCATGATGAAGAGCAGGCTGGATTGTCGGCCAATTCAAGTCAACAGCTTGCAGCATCCAGCAGTACTCATGATCATGAGCAGGTTGGACCATCGACCATGTCGATTCATCACGATGAGAAGCCGACAGTTGATCCTGATCAGAATGAGGCACCACCAGATCAGCAGGCACATGATGATCGGCATGTATCTGAGCTTGTCAAGGCTACACCATTGACTAAGCAGGCCTCAACTAGTACTACTATTGATGATGTACCACCAACTGATATTTGACATTTATATTACAGTTGTACATTTTTGACATTATATATATATATATGGTCCATGTATTTTATGTTCATGTTGCAGTTGTACTTAATTTACATGTTGGTGATCACCATGATGTGTATATTATTGGGTCAAGTTAGATATGTTCATTTAATATGCATATTGCAGATAGATGTGTATGTGATAGCAATTATTTGACATGAGATGTATATGATGTTATACAATGCTAATTTTGTTTTGTTATATGATCATGATCACGATGATTAAATGATGTTAGCGAATTTGAATGTGTTTTTTAGTAGAATATGATGTTTGTACGATGGTTATCATGATTGTCATGTTTATTTAATTTAATACTAAATGATCGTGATATTTATTAAATATTATGTCGTGATTGTAACTGAAATTTTAATTTTAATTGTACGTAAAATTGTAAAATTGTATTGGTATTTGAAGTTGTAATTTTAATTGTAATAGTATATATGACAAATTGTAAAATTGTGATTGTAATTCTAATTGTATGTAAAATTCTAAAATTGTAATTGTAATTCTAATTGTATGTAAAATTCTAAAATTGTACACCGGATGCGGTTGTTAATTAGAGGTATGGAGCCCGACGCCCCCGACCACATCCCAAGGCACCTGGCGCGTGGAGGCCACATGGCCACCCACGGCGTAATTAACACAGCATTTAATTTGCAGGCGGATGGCTTTAACTCCCTCTCACGCCGGCATAACATGTTCATTCTTCCGTCTGGTTCACGCCTCCTTCAACGGTTTGCAGAGCTACGGTGGTTTACAGAGTTTGCAGTTTCTTTGTGTCTTGGTATGGTTCCTTTAAACGGTGATTTCCCTGCACACTGTGACGAGCCCAGCGCTCGCACAGCCACAGGAAGAAGGTGTTCTCTTTACAGCTGCATCGAATTTGTTAAGGGAGCGCATTTCTCAAACAGCGCTTTTTGCTCTGGTGCTTCAAGCAACTCAGTCGCTCAGTCTCAACTTCCTGTTGCGTCCCAGCTTGGTCTGGATCCTCATTCTATTGCCGCTCCTCTCCAGACTAACGAAACTCTCGGCACAGCTCCATGGGATTTCGCCATGCCTCAACTTAGGCCACGCATGACTGCCCGCAGAGGCAGCGCTCGAGGAGGCTCAGCAGGGGAACACCCCTCTTCCAGCAGAAATTTCTCTGATTTCACCTTTGTTTCTGAGCATGGTAGACCACCTGATAGCCCCTCTCATCTCTCCACCCCCGCCTCTCTGCCTTCTAGCAGTCATTCCATACGCCAGACCACGCAGAGGGCGGAATTGAGGTTTGACAGTGTTTTTAATCGGCCTTCCATTACAGCTTACATCACTATTACCCTTCGTGAGGATGCCTACCACAACTCTCCAGCGTGGCCTGATTCAGCTCCTGCCCCTTTCATTCCTCATCCCTCTACTGTTGACCCTCGCCCCACTTCAGCTTCTACGCCTCTTGAGCGCCCTCCTGAACCCGTTGGCTTAGCCAACCCCCCTTCTGGCCCATCTTCGATGCAGGTAAAAGCTGGAGCAGAACAGAATGCTGAAGACCCCAACAGCAGCACTAAAGAGGAGGATCCTGATGAAAAATTCAGCTGCCCAATAGTGGAGGAACTGCCATCTCCTACCCACTCCAACTGAAGCAGCAATGATCAGGCGCAGTATGGTCTTAAAACCTATCTATTTTGTTAGCGATGCTGGTTATATGCAACATATTACAGCTTCTTGTTTGTTGTTTCTAGTAAGTCTAGATTAATGTCACTTGTGCATAACAATTATTACTGATACACCGGTTTCCCTATACCAGGGCGGTGAGATGTTTATTATAGAGCTGGTTTCCCTACATGGGCAGCTCAGTATCAGACTTATGCTTGTTTTTCAAGCCCAGTTTCAGGCTTGCTCAACTGAACTGGGGCAGTTTTGTACCATTATATTTTCATAAATAGAATTAGACTAACTTAGCAACAAAAAAAAAATTCTAAAATTGTAATTGTATTTATAATTGTAATTTTAATTGTAATTGTATGTAAAATATTTGTAAAATTTTAATTGTAATTGTAATATTTAATTTATTGTGAAATTATTATAATTGTAATTCTAATTGTAATTGTATATATGTAAAATTGTAAAATTGAAATTGTAATTCTAATTGTATGTAAAATCCTAAAATTGTAATTGTATGTAAAATTTTAAAATTGTAACTGTAATGGTATATATGTAAAATTATAATTGTAATTGTAAATTTTATGTAAAATTCTAAAATTGTAATTGTAATTGTATGTAAATTCTAAACTTGTAATTGTAATTGTAATTGTACGTGAAATTGTAAAATTGTAATTGTAATTGTATGTAAAATATTTGTAAAATTTTAATTGTATTACTGTGAAATGATTGTAATTGTAAAATTTTAATTGTAATTGTAATTGTATGTAAAATTCTAAAATTATAATTGTGATTATAATTGTAATTTTATGTGAAATTGTAAAATTGTAATTGTATTAATGTGAAAATTTTAATTGTATTAATGTGAAATGATTTTATTAAAAATTTTAAATTTGTAAAATTGTAAAATTGTAAATAATTGTAAAATAATAAATCTAGAATAATATGAATTTTTGTAACATAATAAAGTTCAGAAAATAATGCAAATAAATTCATGTACTTTAAAATTATCATTATTTTATTGTGATCTTACATACAAAAAAAAAAAAACTTTATATAGTACGTCATTGTTTTTGAGATCGACATAATTGCAAATTATTAAGTGAAATATTGATTTTAACATTAACACAATGCAAATTACCAATTAATTCAAAATACATATTATATTGTTTCAAAAAAAAAGAGTCTTATAAGTTATAAGGTAGTTAAGCCCTATTCTTTATAAAAACCCAACTTAAAAAGTATAAATATTGATGAAATAACACATGTGCCATATCACTCTTGGTTCTCATGATCACCCTCATTATTTTCTAGCTTGCATGGCATGATAACACTATTATTCTCAAAAATATGTTTTGATCTAGGGTCATGTCTCAATACGAACCACCAATCCCTATCCAACACATCTGGGTAAAAAAACACCTGGTTGCAGTGTTTGGGGAAAACATAGGGCTCCTTAGCTTCATCTCACATCTTTCTAGAGTTGATACATATCAGCCTACTATCACGATCTTCCTTTACATTATTCCAGTCAAAGGTGTCCCACCACTTGCACCTAAAAATAACAAGTTGGAAAGAAGAGAAATCCACTTCAATGATCTCTTGTATCTTTTTGACGTAACCTAACGTCCCTCGTACTAGGTTTTGATCACGTTGGCTAGATCGACTCGATTGATCGATCTCGACTTCCACTCCACAGTCTTGTGTCATGTGTCAATCATCAGTATTTTCTGTGCGAAAATGGTGTCCATATGCCCACATATATGGGAATAAATGCTCATGAGATGTATATTTGATGTTTGTGTTGTGATGATGTTATACAATGCTAATTGTGTTTTGTTATATGATCATGATCACGATGACTAGATGATGTTAGCGAATTTGAATGTGTTTTTTAGTAGAATATGAAGTTTGTACGACGGTTATCATGATCATCATGTTTATTTAATTTAATATTAAATGATCATGATATTTATTAAATATTATGTCGTGATTGTAATTGAAATTTAATTTTAATTATATGTAAAATTGTAAAATTGTATTTGTATTTGTAGTTGTAATTTTAATTGTAATTGTATGTAAAATATTTGTAAAATTTTAATTGTAATTGTAATATTTAATTTATTGTGAAATGGTTGTAATTGTAATTTTAATTGTAATTGTATATATGTAAAATTGTAATTTTAATATTTAATTTATTGTGAAATGATTGTAATTGTAATTTTAATTGTAATTGTATACATGAAAAACTGTAAAATTGTAATTGTAATTCTAGTTGTATGTAAAATTCTAAAATTGTAATTGTAATTGTATGTAAAATATTTGTAAAATTTTAATTTTAATTGTAATGTTTAATTTATTGTGAAATGATTGTAATTGTAATTTTAATTGTAATTGTATATATATATAATTGTAAAATTCTAATTCTAATTCTAATTGTATGTAAAATTCTAAAATTGTAATTGTATGTAAAATTTTAAAATTGTAACTGTAATGGTATATATGTAAAATTGTAATTGTAATTGTAATGGTATATATGTAAAATTGTAGTTGTAATTGTATGTAAAATTATAAACTTGTAATTGTAATTGTAATTGTACGTGAAATTGTAAATTCTAATTCTAATTCTAATTGTATGTAAAATATTTGTAAAATTTTAATTGTATGTAAAATTCTAAGATTGTAATTGTAAGTTTAAATGTAATTTTATGTGAAATTTTAAAATTGTAATTGTATTAACATGAAAATTTTAATTGTATTAATGTGAAATGATTTTATTAAAAATTTTAAATTTGTAAAATTGTAAAATTGTAAAAAATTGTAAAATAATAAATCTAGAATAATATGAATTTTTATAACATAATAAATTTTAGAAAATAATGCAAATAAATTCATGTACTTTAGAATTATCATTATTTTATTATGATCTTACATACCAAAAAAAAAAGAACTTTATACAGTACGTCATTGTTTTTGAGATCAACATAATTGCAAATTATTAAGTGAAATATTGATTTTAGTATTAACACAATGCAAATTACCAATTAATTCAAAATACATATTATAATGTTTCGAAAAAAAGAGTCTTATAAGTTATAAGGTATTTAAGTCCTCTTCTTTATAAAAACCCATCTTAAAAAGTATAAATATTGATGAAATAACACATGTACCATATCACTCTTGGTTCTCATGATCACCCTCATTATCTTCCAACTCGCATGGCATGATAACACTATTGTTCTCAAAAATATGTTTTGATCTAGGGTCATGTCTCAATACGAACCACCAATCCCTATCCAACACATCTGGGTTAAAAAACACCTGGTTGCAGTGTTTGGGGAAAACATAGGGCTCCTTAGCTTCATCCCACATCTTTCTAGAGTTGATACATATCGGCCTACTATCACGATCTTCCTTTACATTATGCCAATCAAAGGTGTCCCACCACTTTCACCTAAAAATAACACATTGGAAAGAAGAGAAATCCACTTCAATGATATCTTGTATCTTTCCGACGTAACCTAATGTCTCTCGTACTAAGTTTTGATCACGTTGGCTAGATCAACTCGATTGATCGATTTCGACTTCCACTCCACAGTCTTGTGTCATGTGCCCATCATCGGTATTTTTTGTGTGAAAATGGTGTCCATATGCCCACATAGATGGGAAAAAATGCTCATGAGATGTATATTTGATGTTTGTGTTGTGATGATGTTATACAATGCTAATTGTGTTTTGTTATATGATCATGATCCTGATGATTAGATGATGTTGAGATTGCAACAAGATGATGAGCTTAGTGAAAAGAGTCGCCTTCACTAAGTGGGCCCACAGGCTATTTTTGGCGCAAGTCTATTTTTAGACATGTCGATCATATTCTATGAGTTGCAGGATGCTATTTGTGGATGGTTGGTCAAGTTGGAAAAATAAATGGACTTCTATTTTTAGACATATTGGGCGGAATCTATTTTTATATTGCTAGTCTAAAAATAGATATGTCGAATATTATTAGCTCTTAATAATATTTGGACTCTAAACATTAACTTATTCTCTTGGAGCACTTCAGTTAAATGCACAGATGTGGCACAGGAGCTGACAGAAGGAATTACGCTATTTCTGAGGGTTAAGTGGAGCTATTGCATGGAGAATTCGGTTAGAACTCATGTGATAGAGTTTGGTGGAGTTGTAGAATTAGTTGGTGGAGTTGTGTTCAGTTTAACTCAGTTAGACACAGTTGAGCTAGTTGTATCTAGTCTAACTGATTGATACACTAGTGAGAGTGGTGTGAATTAATTAATAATTAATTCACTAAATATTAACTCATTAATAAATTGAAGAATACATCAGTTAACTACAGTGCATGGATAGTTTCAGTGGAGACCAGTGGAGAGATACGTGAAAGGGCAAGTTGACTATCAGTTGTGACTATAGTGATGCATTGATTGCATCCAACACAGAGTAGAGATTCCAATGAGGATTGCGTGAGCAAGGCTGGACCAATTCAATTTCATTCAGAGCCATTCTTCAGCAGGGATTGTGCAGTAGAGGCAAGCTAGCAGGTGGCAGAGATCGGTGCATGGATTTGCTAGATCGGGCCCGTTAGTGTGTAGCGATTGTATTGTACTGAGAGCTTGTGAGAAGCTTTGTATGAGGATTGTTACATGATCTCTATGACATATATTATATACATATAGTTGGGGTTTTTAGCTTCAGTTTTTCCCATTAAAACACTGTGTTCATATGTGTGAATTTTTATGGTTTCAATGTGTGCATGCAATTGATTTAATTTCCACATATGATGATCAATAGTAGAAGAGATTCTGTATTGTGAATGAAGTTGAAATAGTGTGTGATCAGGATAATCATGGATGTATAACGCATTAGTTATATAATTTCTACATGGTATCAGAGCGATATTGATCATTGGAGCAATTGCAAATCATTGAAGCGGTTGAGTTTTGTGCTGGTGAAATTCGAATTTGCTGCAGTGTTTTCTTGGTGTCGAAGTTGAGATGTCTTTCAACGGATTGCGATTGGAGTATGCCCTTGAGGGCAGCTCGAATTATATTTCATGGAAGGACAGGATGGAGGCAGTGCTGGAGGATAATGGGTTGAAGGAGTTCATAGATGCAAAAATTCCAAAACCTGCTTCTAGCGATGCTGCTGCACATGACACATGGCAAAAGAAGACAGAAAAATGTCGAAGGATTTTTTTGGAAGGTGTGAAGGATCACATAGTGTCCAACCTTCATGGTAAAGCCTCTCCATTCTTGATGTGGAAATCTTTGAAAGACTTGTTCCAAATCAAGAGCAACCAGAGGAATTTGGCGCTCAAAGATAAACTCAGGAAAATAAAAATGGAGAAGGGTGAAAGTATACCCAAGTACCTCACGAAGTTCGTCCAATGCAGGGATGGGCCGGGAAGTGTGGGGGTTACTGTATATGAAGAGGACTTGGTGAGCTTGGCTCTCCTTGGGCTTCCGAATATTTGGCATTCCTATGAGGACTCTGTCAATGGTCGGGAGAAACTGCCGGGATGGGAGCGACTTTGGTCGGATCTTGTGTCGGAGGAGATAAGGCGGAGTACCAGGGATGGATCTTCATCGAAGAATGAAGATGAATAAAATTGTGCTTTGGTTTCCAAAGCAAGGAAAGGGAAGGGAAATAAAAATCCTTCTCAATCTAGTGCGAAAGGCAAGAATCAGGACATGTCCAAGGTGAAGTGTTTTCATTGTCACCAAAATGGACATTACGCCACTAATTGTCCACAGAAGAAGAAAAATAAGAAGGTTGCTGGATCTGCAGCTGGAGAGGCCTTAGCCTCGTAGTTTGAGCTGGATTTTTCGTTGATCGCATGCTTGGTCTCAAGTGTGATGGGATCAGTGTGGTTTCTTGATAGTGGTGTGTCTTTCCATATGACCGGAGACAAATATTTGTTTACTGATCTGAATGAGAAGGATCTTGGAGTGCACATCGAGATGGGCGATGATGGTAGATATAGTGCGACTGGTATCGGGACCATTTCCTTTGAGAGGGAGTCTGGAAAACCTTTCATCTTGAAGGATGTCATGCATGTTCCAGGATTGAAGAAGAATCTAATCTCTGTGGCGATGTTGGAAGACAAGGGATATGATGTTGTCTTTAGCGAGGGAAAGGCTTTCCTACGCAGTAAGGCAACTGGTGAAACCCGGAGGATAGGGGTTCAAGTTAAGAACCTTTATCAATTGCAAGTAGATGGCTGCGCAGCAATGGCAGGCAAGCAGAAGGAGTGGTGAGCCGGGATGAGGGCGAATTGTGGCATAGGAGATTGGGCCATCTTCACCATGGCACTTTGAAAATTTTGCAGCAAATTTCTACCGGGCTTCCCAAGGGCACACTTGCACAGTCAAATCAGTGCAAGGGATGTACTTTGGAAAAATTTGTGAAAGCCACCTTTCATGAGAAGGATAGTCGCGCCACGACGATCCTTGAGAGAATTCACACAGACGTGTGTGGACCTTTCTCAGTAGCTTCGACAGCAAAGCACAGGTATTATGTGATATTTTTTGATGACTTTTCATGTAAGTGTTGGATCTTCTTCATGCAGAAGAAGAGCAAGACATTCTCAAAGTTCTGTGAGTTTAAGGCATTGGTGGAGAAAGAGTTGAGGAAGCAAGTGAAGGCTCTTATGAGTGATAATGGTGGTGAATTCATCTCTCACGAATTCAAAGAATTTTGCAGTGCAGAAGGAATTCGAAGAGAGCTCATAGCGCCTCATAACCCACAGCAGAATGGGGTCGCAGAGCGAAAGAACAGAATGATCATGGGTGCTGCATGGGTGATGTTGCATGATCAGGGCCTTCCCATACACTTGTGGGCTGAAGCTTGCAACACTGTGGTTTATGTGCAAAACCGTTGTCCTCATAGAGTACTTGGCATGAGTACACCCGAAAAGGGGTTTTCTTGTAAGAAGCCTGATATTTCTGATTTGAAGATTATTGGCTCACCTGTTTACATTCATGTGACAAAGGATGCCAGGAATAAGCTGGAGATGACTGCATAGGTTGGGATATTTGTGGGGTACATAGAAACACCCCACAACTATCATGTGTATTTGCCAGACAGTTGAAAGATTGTTGTGTGACGAGATATCAAATTTCATGAGGAGAAAGCCATGAAGTGTTCGCTTGAGAGGGAACCACACTTGCATGCAGATGAGGAGCTATTAGTTCCTAAGGATGAGCCTCAGGATGTGGATCAGCCACAAGAGGAGGTTCATGGAGTGGAGGAAACCACTCATGCAGTGCCAAACATCAAAGGGCGAAAGCGCACTACAGAAGTTGAGCGACTGAATCTTGATGTAGAGAAGATTGTAGGAGCACCTACATCACAGCGCAAATGAGCAAGTGTATCGTGACAGAACCATCTTATTTCGAGGAAGCTGTGGAGGACCCTGCATGGGTAGATGCCATGGTGGAAGAGTATGATTCAATTGTCAGAAACAGTGCATGGGAGATTGTCCCAAGGCCGGAAGGGAAATCAGTGGTAGGTTCGAGATGGATCGACAAAGTGAAGCAAGCTGCTGACGAGAGCGTCGAGAAGTACAAGGCAAGATTTGTTGCCCGAGGCTTCTCACAGATCGAGGGGATCAACTATGAAGAAACCTTTGCACCTGTCGCAAGGTATTCTTCCATACGGAGCATCCTTTTTCTCTCAGCGCAGATGGGGTGGCACGTTCATCAAATGGATGTGAAGACTGTGGTCCTCAACGGAGTCATTGAGGAGGAGGTGTACATAGAGCAGTCTAAAGGTTTCAATATCTTCAGCAGCGAGTCGCATGTGTGCAGGCTCAAAAGAGCGTTGTATGGGTTGAAACAAGCACCTCGTGCTTGGTACACACGGATAGATAGTTATTTCACCGATCTTGGATTCACCAAGAGTGAGGCGGATCCGAACCTATACCAGATTATGGTGGAGGATAAGTTGCTGATCATTGTATTTTATGTAGATGATTTGATATTGGCAGGTGATGAACATTTGATGCTCTCATGCAAGATTGATCTTGCAAAAGGAGTTTGAGATGAAGGACTTGGGCCTCCTTCATTATTTCCTAGGATTAGAAATTTGGCAGCGCAATGATGGAATGTTTGTGTCTCAAGGAAATTATGCCCGGGAGATACTAGAGAAGTTCAACATGCAAGGCTGCAAGCCTATCGACACTCCTCTTCCTGGTGGTTGGAGGAAAGAGGATGCTACATCGGCAAAGGTAGTGGATGCCACTCATGATCGACAAGCTATTAATTCGTCATGCATCTATTCAATACACGACGGACATATGTTATGTCATAACTGAATACAAGCTATGGTTAAGCCTACCAAGCTCTTTGGAAGGCTGGCAAGCATGTATCGAGATATCTCGTAGGCACATCGGGATATAGATCAGGGCCGTGATGGCCGGGATGAGGTGAATCCGCATGGCTTCACGGATGCGTATTAGGCAGGAGCCCAACTACGTAAAGAGTACATCCTGGAGGGATTTTCAGTGACGTGTCTACGCAGTTTCTTGTATAGCCGGAAACAGAGATCCATGGAACTCGCTCAAATGAGGCCAAGTACATGGCAAAGAAAGCCTACGCATGCGAGGCTATATGGATGAGGAAGATCCCGGTCGGGTTGTTCGGTTCACACTTAGATCCTACTGTGATATATTGTGATAATCAGAGTTGCATCAAACTCTCGGTTAATCCAGTATTTCATGATAGATCTAAACACATTGACATCCGGTATCATCATATCGTAGATTGTGTGCAAATGTATGATCATGTTACTTTCTTGCATTCCTACGGAGGATCAGGATGCTGATATCTTGACTAAGGCGCTCACCAAGAGCAAATTTGAATACCATAGAGGTAGGATCGAGGTGGCAGATAATCCCTATCTTGTTGAGAGGGAGTGTTGATATTGCAACAAGATGATGAGCTTAGTGAAAAGAGTCGCCTTCACTAAGTGGGCCCGCAGGCTATTTTTGGCGCAAGTCTATTTTTAGACATGTCGATCATATTCTATGAGTTGCAGGATGCTATTTGTGGATGGTTGGTCAAGTTGGAAAAATAGATGGACTTCTATTTTTAGACATACTGGGCAGAATCTATTTTTATATTGCGAGTCTAAAAATAGATATGTCGAATATTATTAGCTCTTAATAATATTTGGACTCTAAACATTAACTTATTCTCTTGCAGCACTTCAATTAAGTGCACAAATGTGGCACAGGAGCTGACAGAAGGAATTACGCTATTCCTAAGGGTTAGTGGAGCTATTGCATGGAGAATTTAGTTAGAACTCATGTGACAGAGTTTGGTGGAGTTGTAGAAGTAGTTGGTGGAGTTGTGTTTAGTTTAACTCAGTTAGACACAGTTGAGCTAGTTGTATCTAGTCTAACTGATTGATACACTAGTGAGAGTGGTGTGAATTAATTAATAATTAATTCACTAAATATTAACTCATTAATCAACTGAAGAATACATCAGTTAACTACAGTGCATGGAAAGTTTCAGTGGAGACCAGTGGAGAGATAGGTGAAAGGGCAAGTTGACTATCATTTGTGACTATAGTGATGCATTGATTGCATCCAACACAGAGTAGATATGCCAATGAGGATTGCGTGAGCAAGGCTGGACCAATTCGAGTTTATTCAAAGCCATTCTTCAGCAGGGATTGCGCAGTAGAGGCAGGCTAGCAGGTGGCAGAGATCGGTGCATGGATTTGCTAGATCAAGCCTGATTAGTGTGTAGCAATTGTATTGTACTGAGAGCTTGTGAGAAGCTTTGTATGAGGATTGTTACATGATCTCTATGACATATATTATATACAGATAGTTGGGGTTTTTAGCTTCAGGCTTTCCCGTTAAAACACTGTGTTCATATGTGTGAATTTTTATGGTTTCAATGTGTGCATGCAATTGATTTAATTTATGATCAAAAGTAGAAGAGATTATGTATTGTGCATGAAGTTGAAATAGTGTGTGATCGAGAGAATCTTGGATGTATAACGTATTAGATATATAATTTCTACAGATGATGTTAGCGAATTTGAATGTGTTTTTTAGTAGAATATGATGTTTGTACGATGGTTATCATGATCATGGTGTTTATTTAATTTAATATTAAATGATCATGATATTTATTAAATATTATGTCGTGATTGTAATTGAAATTTTAATTTTAATTGTATGTAAAATTGTATTTGTATTTGTAATTGTAATTTTAATTGTAATTGTATATATGTAAAATTGTAATTGTAATATATAAATTTATTGTGAAATGATTGTAATTGTAATTGTATATATGACAAATTGTAAAATTCTAATTGTATGTAAAATTCTAAAATTGTATTTGTATTTGTAATTGTAATTTTATGTAAAATATTTGTAAAATTTTAATTGTAATTGTAATATTTAATTTATTGTGAAATGATTGTAAATGTAATTTAATTGTAATTGTATATATGTAAAATTGTAAAATTGTAATTATAATTCTAATTATATGTAAAATTCTAAATTGTAATTGTAATGGTATATATGTAAAATTGTAAAATTGTAATTGTAATTGTAAATTTTATGTAAAATTCTAAAATTGTAATTGTACGTGAAATTGTAAAATTCTAATTCTAATTCTAATTCTAATTGTATGTAAAATATTTTTAAAATTTTAATTGTATTACTGTGAAATGATTGTAATTGTAAAATTTTAATTGTAATTGTAATTGTAATTGTATGTAAAATTCTAAAATTGTAATTGTAATTTTAATTGCAATTGTATGTGAAATTATAAAATTGTAATTGTAATTCTAATTGTAATTATTATTCTAATTCTAATTCTAATTGTAATTATATGTAAAATATTTGTAAAATTTTAATTGTATTAATGTGAGAATTTTAATTGTATTCATGTTAAATGATTTTATTAAAAAATTTAAATTTGTGAATTTGTAAAATTGTAAATAATTGTAAAATAATAAATCTAAAATAATATGAATTTTTGTAACATAATAATATTTAGAAAATAATGCAAATAAATTCATGTACTTCAGAATTATCATTATTTTATTATGATCTTGCATACCAAAAAAAAAAACTTTATACAGTACGCCATTGTTTTTGAGATCAACATAATTGCAAATTATCAAGTGAAATATTGATTTTAACATTAACACAATGCAAATTACCAATTAATTCAAAATACATATTATAATGTTTCGAAAAAAGAGTCTCATAAGTTATAAGGTAGTTAAGTCCTCTTCTTTATAAAAACCCATCTTAAAAAGTATAAATATTGATGAAATAACACATGTACCATATCACTCTCGGTTTTCATGATCACCCTCATTATCTTCCAGCTCACATGGCATGATAACACTATTGTTCTCAAAAATATGTTTTGATCTAGGGTCATATCTCAATACGAACCACCAATCCCTATCCAGCACATTTGGGTAAAAAAACACCAGGTTGCAGTGTTTGGGGAAAACATAGGGCTCCTTAGCTTCATCCCACATCTTTTTAGAGTTGATACATATCATCCTACTATCACGATATTCCTTTAAATTATTCCGATCAAAGGTGTCCCACCACTTGCACCTAAAAATAACACATTGGAAAGAAGAGAAATCCACTTCAATGATCTCTTGTATATTTCCAACGTAACCTAACATCCCTCGTACTAGGTTTTGATCACGTTGGTTGGTTTGACTAGATTGATCGAACTCGACTTCCACTCCACAGTCTTGTGTCATGTGTCCATCATCGGTATTTTTTGTGCGAAAATGGTGTCCATATGCCCACATAGATGGAAACAAATGCACCTATAAAAAAGTTAAAAAATCATAGTTTTATGTGTCTTATAATAACCCAACAGTTAAAATATGAAATATAGGTGTAATTACATTTGAAAGGTGCATTATTAAGTTTCAAATGTATGTATAAATTAAATAGATTATTATCGAGTTGCTACACCCAATCCCTACATTTAGCACATCCTCTTCAGCACGTAGGTAACAGCCGGTTGCACCGTATTTCTCTCTGATTTGGTCAACAACCCAACTGTTGGGGCATATTTTTGGAATATTTTATTTTAAATGATCGGGATAAGGCACACTTCTACCATTCAACCATCTGAATTCTTTCTTGTCACTATCTCATTTCATCCTCTTTTGTTCATACAATGTGACCCATGGTTGTGTCGCTTTGGAATTGTAAAGAACGAATTTATTGATTGCTTCAATTTATGCATTCACTGATGAAATAAAACCGACATTATATAGTACATAGAGATCAAAATATACATTATATCTAAGTTCAACATGAATATTTACTTTGTGTAAGCCGCTTACTCTTTATCAAGCACTTTTTTCCATTCATTTGGAGCAACTCCCCTTCCCTTTTGTCTTCATCCCTTTCATCGTCCCAAATCACCACACCTGGTCTATTTTCGATCTGCTTGATGTACTCACTGCATAATAGAAATACTCATACGATATGTACCCGTCTACCATAGACCCCTCAGGTTTTTCCCTTTGTCGAACAAAACCTTTTAATTTCTTCATGTACGTCTCTCAGAAGAACATCAAATGACAAGAAACCTCCCCAACTAATTCAACCTCATCTACTAGGTGGATTAGAAGATGAACCTGCAAGTCCATGAAACTCGTCGACAGTTCCTTCTCAAACATACAAACAATCTCAACTATCTCTTGACGCCACCATGGGATGCTAGCCACATGAATCTCCCTTGATGTGATCCAATGTAAAAATGCAGATAATCTAGATATGGCATGTCCTAGGTCTTGAGGGAATTCATGTTTCATACACCCACACACGAACAAAGGATAATTATGCTGCAAATTTATAAACACGTGAATAATATACCAAATTAGTTATGTTTTATGATCCCTGCATGGGATAAAATTTATTAATATAAAAAATAATAAAATCATGCTTTGACATTATACGTACTCTTAGAAGATTCAAATGGTCATGCGATTTCAACCTCGATAAATGGTCATCCATGGTGAAGTAGGGTTGTAGTGAAGACCCATATGAAGATGGAACCTTCACACCCATTATAACTTCCTTTGCCAAAGAAAGATCATATTTTTTTAAAATCCATGTGACATCACCTTCTTTGAAATACCATGAATTAGAGGGACCAGTTCTTGCCTCTGATCCTATATTTTCTAATCGTCTTGGACAATGTTTCTTTTTAGTTCTTGAAGTAATGAGTTCTTTCCTAACATCCAATGTGTCACTTTGTTTCGATGATATGTGCCTCCATAAAGAAGATGAAACATTTTTAAATATATGCATGGGATCTAATAACTGTGTAATCTTAAGATGCTCCCAATATGGGAGGTTATAAAAGATAAATTTCCTTTTCATCCCAATGGGAAATTTCTCAACATAGGTGTTGAATAATTCTGGATCATTGAACATAGGCTCCCCATTTGAATAGAACATTTCTATGAACTCCTTCTCTTTCTCCCTCTCATATGTTTGAAGCCATTCAGCTGATGTCATTATTGGAGGCCTTTGGGTTCTCTCTTGTTTACCATTGAAAGTGGATTTTTCTCTTCTGTAAGGGTGTTCTTTTGGGAGGAATACCCTGGAGCAGTCATACACTGGCTTTCATAATTCATTGGACCATCTAGCTTTCAGAGAAGGTCCACAACATTTACATCCAAAATACCCTTTTGTTACAAGACCTGCGAGATTATTGTATACAATTTATATGCATGGCATGTTAAAGAATATCATGAATATCAGAACAATTACAACGAATTAAATAATGAATATGCGAAAGAATATTGTGACGTATATAAACAAATCAATAAACATGTAATTTACCAGAGCAAACTCCTAAGCCTGGATAATCATGTGTCATGTAAGCACATATGCCATACAACGTAAAACTCCTCTCTGTTGCGATGGTTCTTGATACATTGTATACATTTATCCCATCCCATAATTCCTTCAATTCATCTACCAGTGATTTAAGTAGACATCCATCTTCTTCACTTGTCTTCTACCAGGGACTATGAGAGCCAACATAAGATGTTCATTCTTCACGGAAAACCATGGGGGGATGTTTTTATTGATCACTACTACAGGCCAAACAGAATAGTTGGTGTTCTAGAGGGAATATGGGTTGACGCCATCCATGGCTATGCTGAGTTGTAGACTTCACACTTCATCCTTGAATTTTTCAGGCCATGTGTCCTCTATATGCTTCATGACTATTGAATCAATTGGGATTCGCATAACTCCCAACTCACTTCTGTGTGAGGCATGTCATCCCTGCAACATAGCTAATTATTTGAAATGAAAAAGCCTTTTAATCCTTGGGATTATAGGCATGTGCCTCAATATCTTAAAAGGAGGACCACGTGATTTACCCTTCTTTTTTTATTTATCATACCTTTCATGCCCACATTTCAGACATATCTCTTTGTCTGCATATTCTCCTCTATATAGAATACAATCATTTGGACATGCATGATATGATATGTACTCAACACCCAACATTTTTAACAATTTCTTTGCCTCTCGTAGCTACCAGGCAAGACATTATCACTTGGAAGAACCTTATATTTGAAAAACCTATATTTGGTGATCATGGAAAATATTTAATGTACATTAATGTCGATATAATTATTAACGTTTATAAAATTGATCATTTTTAATGTTCATTATGTGATTATATTTCTCATATTTATATAAGGGAGGACTTTATGGTAACTTACCTCTAAATTTCTGAGAAACATGCATTCGACAAGCCAAAATTTTCTTTCAAGTTGTACAGTAACATCGTTGTCCCCAACTAGGTAGACTTTGACTAACCTCCAGGTCCAAAGAGAGGGGTGGTGGAAGAAAATTTAATGCTTTCGAAAAAGGTGTCAGCGATATGAGCATCATCCCCTAGTTTATCATCGTTTTGGAATGCATCTAACAACATTGTCTGCATGGCAGTCATATCCCTTAAATAATCATCCATACCAACCTATATTTGATTTCCTACATTGCCAACTTGTGAATAACTACTAATATTGTTGTAGTCATTCCTAATTGGTGAATCTAGACGTAGTGGGAATTGAATCAGTGGTTGATTCAACCATTCTTGTTATCGTTCCTCTCCGATTTTTTCTCTTAATTCAGCCTTCTCTGGATTTGACATTGTCATGGGGTGCAATGGAAGACGGTAGGTATGTCGCCAATCATCACTAGAATCCTAATAATTTAAAAAAATATATTTTTGAACATGATTAGTACAAAATCTATGATATCAATTAGTAAGAACGTTGACAATGCATGATTAATTTGTTTGACATTGAAATAATTACATTAATATACCAAACAATTATTATTACCATCATTGTCTCGGGATTGTGGCTAGAAGATGAAATATTGTTACAATTGGCAGGGTGAAGCGGTTGTCCATTTTCATCCACCAAATGCGCTTTGTGGTATGTTGCTCCTGATAAGAGCTTCCGATGTTTTGGAGCTATTTGATTATTTTGTGCATGTAATATTCCCAAATGGGAAAAGCAGGAATATAGTGCAAAATGCTGGAATAGCAGTGTTAAACATCATATAAAAGCAAGAGGCAAATATGGTGACCTTTCATTCATTATTATAGTAGCAAAATATGCATAATAAATGGGCCATAAGATGTACAATAAGATACAACAAGCCTCCAATGGACAAAACCCTCAAAAGAGGTGTTGCTACTATATATCAAAGAGCTGGAAGACTGCTACAATTTTGTTTAAAAGGCACTGCTACAGCAAATGAATATACAAAATAATATGGGCTGATATATGCCACAAAATATAGATCTAATACAGATCTAGGCACTATACAAACTCCAATGAAGAACCCCTCAAGGGTTTTCAGAAATACACCATATACAAGATGGGAATCTAAGCCCTAGGGCTGAAGATCCACTGCAACATATAGATCTGGAAAGTGTGGCTGATCTAATATAATAAATAATGTAGCCTCTTCCAATAAATATCCTAGATTAAAGGTTGATCCCTTCTCTAGCAAACCTCCTCTCCAAATGGTGTACTGAAACCACCCAGCAACTCCTCCCTCAAAATAATGCAAATCTGGAAAGAAACTACGCTGTAGGGGAAAATAAATATATGGCATGTTGCCAAGATCTGAAAATAAGCTCAAGGGCCTTCCTTACTATCCTCCCAATGGAAAGGAACTGTTCTCCAGTGAAAATAAGCACTGAAGTGACCCAAATATGGTCTCCACTACTACAACCTGCAAAACAACTCAACCCTCAACGAGATCTGCGTTGCAGATGTAAGATGAAGCTTTGGCCAAATGCCTGATAGTGGAAGTGAACTACAAGACTCTTCCAAGAGCTACTCAATGAAAGAGGTGGGATTCCCGATCAGGAACACCCAGTGCCAAACAACACTTGCAATCTTAACTAAACAACCAAAGAAGGTTATATGTCTAAACATACCATATATTCAGAAATATCAAATACATCAACATAACCAATATGGTTGCCATCCTCTTCATTTTATAAGATATGAGCTTCCAAACCCTAAGCCCCATTCATTTATGACACTACTTCCATGCAAAGTTTCTCCATCTAAAACTGCATTGTTTCATCATGAATGCCACTACTCCATGACAGCGTTGTTGATTTGGTAAAAGTTGAACCAGTCAAGATGTTCCAGCCCATTTTCACACCTAAGGGTGCTTAATTAAGTTGCCAAAATGTTTTCCTTTTATATTGGAATTGATTCATTCATTATTAAGGAGACTTATGGACCTCCATTGTCCTCTTATTAATTAAACAGAAAGCAGAAGAAAATTTTAATATTCCAATTAGCTCATGGCTAATTGGGAATATTACAGTCCTCCCTTCCCAAATGTTGCTTGTCCTCAAGAAACTGACAAGGTGAGTGTTGAAACTATTTTCCTCCATCATTGGTGACACCATCATGTGATAAGCTTCCCTCATAAGCTAAGTGTCTCCCAATCCATGCCTCCATGAAATGCTCCTCCAAAGTTCTCATGAGATGCAAATGATTCATCCCATAAGGAAGCAATAGATCCAATGAAACAAACATGGTTTGGCCAATGTTCTCCCTTAAACATGTAGCATAATGAACATGGAGAATATCTCTCCCAAAGGGCACATTCAGTCCTCCCATCCTCCCTCCAATCATTCCCATAAAAATAATAAGCACATCATCAATGTATGGGATCAAAACCAAGTACATGCAAACAGAAATATGCAAAAATGGAGGTGGGTCATAGTCCCACATATGGAACCAGTGTAGTATATCTCCTAAATGCATCAAATAATGGTATGGTAAGTGGTTTCCCCAGCACTTACTTCCTTCCCAAGTCTTCTCACATTGGCTGAAAAGGTGAGAAATGTTTGGTGCCCTTGGAGTGCACCCACAATGATACAAAATCTCCCTATATCCTCCAAGGGAGTGGCCATGTTCAGAAATGTGTATGGCCCAAAGTTGGCCATGAAGTTTATATGGAATAATTCTCTTCCTTGGATATATGGCCTGCATATACATGGTAAAGGAATGAAAATATTCATCAAATAAAACATTATGTACATAAGCATGTTCCTCATCAAAATTTCTACTCATACAAATGGAGTGGTCCCTAGATAGGTCCCATCTCATTCCAAAAGAGGAAAGAGGTTATTGTGATAACTCCTTCATTGAGTTATGTATCTCTCCCATCTCCACATGGTTTGTGCATCTTTGAAAATGCTGATATAGTTCCTCTTTAAAGCCTTCCCAAGTGTAGCTCTCCATGATAGTGTTGTAGGCTCTCATGGAATAAGTATGGCTGAAAAGCAATTTTTCATGTTCTCTTTGTAGAAAATTCTCCTTGAGCTTGGAGGCTCTAGATAATAAGATCCTACCACTATAATATATGACTTCATCTTGGATTTAATAGCCCTCCTCTTGAAGTTGGTCATCAAGTATCATGCATGTAAAAATATCCTTGGAATAATCCACCAACAGCTGGGATTTCCAATATGGATCAATCTTCCATAGTGATAGCCATATGGTTGTCCTTCTCCTTGACATCTCCCATGCCAAAGGTATATTTTGGAAGGCTACTATCCTTCCCATGCTTCTCCTCCCATAGCGCAGCATCTGAAATGAGAGTGGGTAATGATGATGTTGGGAGAATGTCTCCCTCCTCCTTGAGTCTACCCAAGACTCTCAGCGCTGTAGCATGGCCTTCTAATGCTCCCATTCCTCCTGGATCTATGAATGATGTATCATGATGTGAGACATGTCTCACCAAATCTGGATCATGTGGCCTCCCAGGTGGTTTTCCACAAAATAATAATGTCCCATGGGCCAAAGTCATGTGCATAATAGATGGGATTGTTAGGTCCTTGCTTCCACTGTGAAAATCCATCTCTGATTTCTGTGTGGAAGTTGTATGTGAGGGATATGTGTGCATGCCCTTAATCATCTAATTTTTCCCACTCTTTCTATCCACCCATTCCATCTGCAAAGTGTCCCAATCTGTGGTGATTTTCCCTGAAGTAATCAACCACTACACACCCAATATCACATTGGTGTCAGGTATGTCAACCAAAAAGAAGTGATCAATCAATGTATATATCCCCATGGTGACAGATAAGGATGGAATATAGTGCATGCATTGCATAGTTCTATCTCCTGGGACCAAAACAGAAAATTCCTCAAAATCATCAGTGGGTATTGCCCTCCTTTGCACTAGTTAAGCATCAATAAAATTGTGGGTAGCCCCACTGTCAATCAAAACAGAAACCCTCTAATCTAATATGGAACCTCGAACCCTCAAGGTCAAGTACTTAGGTACTCCTCTCAATGATGCAAGAGCCCCTCCATTTTGAGCAAATGCCCCATTCCCATCTCCTGATGGTGTTGGCTCATCTCCTGCTGTGTCAGCGTTGTGACCTCTTCTTGGTTCATCTTCTTCTTCCTCCTCATCATCTGAGAAGACCTCTATGTAGTGTGCATTTCCTGCTGCACATTTATGTCTGGGTACCCAAGATTCTTTGCATGTGAAGCAAAGCTTCCTCCTCCTCAAATCTCTTTGGACATCATCATCAAGAAGTTTTTTATTTTGGCTCTCTTTTGAGAAAGGAGCCTTCTCTTCTTTTCCCTTTGATGGGAAAGAGGGCTTATGCTGAAATGTTGTCTTTGATTTTGGCAAGGCATCTTGAAGATCTCTAGCCCTTTAAATGGCATCTTGAAGGGTAGTGGGCTTGGTAGACTTAACCAACCCATGAATAGGTTCATCTAACCGATCAATGAACATATAGACCCTTCTTATTGTAGATAAATCAGGAACCATAAGAGAAAGTTTCAAAAACTCAAAAATGTAAGTTTCTGGATTATCTGATTGTTTGAGCTTTGCAAGCCCCACGAATGGTACTTGAGAATCTCTTCTATCAAACCTCTCCACCAACCTCCTTGTGAACTCTGAATATGCAGTCACATTGACATGACCTAATTTAGACAAGCCATGGAACCACCAATCAGGTGCTTCACCTTCAAGGTGCAGCGCTTCTATCTTAATGGCCTCCATCTCTGGAACTTTGTTCAACTAGAAGTAGATGTCAAGCTTCTCTACCCATGATTTGGCAGTGCATTTAGATGACCCATCAAAGTTGGGTAAGAAAAATATGCCCATAGTGCAGTGTAGATCATGATTCTGAATGAATCCTCCACCTCTATTGTGATGCCTGGGTCTCCCATTGTCCTTGATTTGACAAAATACTTGAAAAATCAAGTGGTCCTTGAATCTCTGAGATTGAGACTCATACTCCATAAAATAGTCTTCAAGGGATTCTTGTTCTTGAAACCCTTCACTTCCCACTGCTAAGAATGTAGGCATTGTAGAGCATTGGGAAACTTGTTGTTGATGCACTGGTTGATCACTCTAATGATGAGAAATGTCAGAGCCTTCACCATGTTGAAATCCTTTAGGGGATTCCTTGTATCTATCCATTCTCATCTCCTTTATTTCTCTAGCAATGTCTTGCATAGTTTTGAGAAGAATCTTAGGAAATTCCTTCTCCTCATCTTATCCTCTTGATACAGGGGTTTTACCCTTGTCTTCTTTATCATTTTTATATTCAAACTTCCGGTGTCTTCTTCTTTGATACCTCTTCTCTCTATTAGTAAGAGGATCTCCTTCTTCAGATGACATATTGGCTTTTCAAGATGCACAGGCTGTGCCAAGATTATGCTCTGATACCACTGTAATATTCCAAAATGGGAAAAGCAAGAATATGGTGCAAAATGTTGGAATAGCAGTGTTAAAAATCATATAAAATCAAGAGGCCAATATGGTGACCTTTCATTCATTATAACAGCAGCAAAATATGCATAATAAATGAGCCATAAGATGTACAATAAGATAGAACAAGCCTCCAGTGGAAAAAACCCTCAAAAGAGGTGCTGCTACTATATATCAAAGAGTTGGAAGACTACTACAACAAATGAATATACAAAATAATATGGGTTGATATATGCCACAAAAGATAGATCTAATACAGAACTAGGCACTATACAACCTCCAATGAAGAACCCCTTAAGGGTTTTAAGAAATACATCATGTACAAGATGGGAATTTAAGCCCTAGGGCTGAAGATCCACTGCAACATATAGATCTGGAAAGTGTGGCTGATCTTATATAAGAAACAATGCAGGCTCCTCCATTGATCCCTTCTCTAGAAAACCTCCTCTCCAAATGGTATATCGAAACCACCCAACAACTCCTCCCTCAAAATAACGCAGCTCTGGAAAGAGACTACGCTGTAGGGGAAAATAAATATATGGCCTGCTGCCAAGATCTAAAAATAAGCTCAAGGGCATTCCTTACTATCCTCCTAATGGAAAGGAACCCTTCTCCACTAAAAATAAGCACTGAAGTGACCCAAAGATGGTCTCCACTGCTGCAACCTGCAAAACAACTCAACCCTCAACAGGATCTGCGTTGTAGATGTAAGATGAAGCTTTGGCCAAATTCCTGATAGTGGAAGTGAAGTACAAGACTCTTCCAAGAGCTACTCAATGAAAGAGGTGGGATTCCTTATCAAGAACACCCAGTGTTAAACAACACTTGCAATCTTAGCTAAACAGCCAAAGAAAACTATATGTCTAAACAAACCATATATTCAGAAATATCAAATACATCAACATAACCAATATGGTTGCCATCCTATTCCTTTTATAAGATATGAGCTTCCAAACCCTAAGCCCCATTCATTTATGAGACTACTTCCATGCAAAGAGTCTCCATCTAAAACTACATTGTCCCATCATGAATGCCACTACTCCATGAGGGCGTTGTTGATTTGGTCAAAGTTGACCCAATCAAGATGTTCCGGCCCCTTTTCACACCTAAGGGTGCTTAATTAAGCTGCCAAGATGTTTTCCTTTTATATTGGCATGGATTTATTCATTATTAAGGAGACTTATGGACCTCCATTGTCCTCTTATTCATTAAACAGAAACCAAAAGCAAAATTTAATATTCCAACTAGCTCATGGCTAATTGGGAATATTACAGTGCATCTGAACTCGATTCTTAATCTACATGAACCTGCAAATTTGTAAACATTATAAATTTTATTAAGCTGATTGACATGGATAAAAAACATAAATTCAATTAGATAATGAAAATATAAATAAAATATGAAGTAAATACTACGTCTTGAGATGGATAGGGATAACTCCGTGATGGAATTTGAGAAATATTATGGAATGAGCTGGATTTTGAAGATTTTTCCATTCAATATATTTATGATATTTTATCCGTGCATTTGAGAAAAATCAACAATAAATTTTAGTGCACACACCTAAAAGTAATTTTGGTGCCTTAAAAATGGACTTATTGTTATTGGTGCTTATGTACAGATAACTGCACCAGTGCGGTTTTAGTTATTGCGCACCGGTGTCGTGTTATTAACTGACACACCCGTGTGGTGTTATTAATTGACGCACCGGTGACGAAAAGCCGCAAATAAAAAAATGCAACTTTATTTATTTAAAGTGAAAACAAAAGCGGTAAATTGAAAAATGGGCGGCAAAATATTTTTGAAAATCTAATTTCATAAAACAATTCTTTAAATAGTAAACACTTTTCATCATTTCACTATTTTTGCAAAAAAATTCAGCCATATATTTGCACGAGACAAACCTAGAGCAAGAGAGCACAAGAGCACTGTGGAGTAGCGAAAGTGACTTTCGAGCAAAACTATTAAGACATTCAGAATTCCAAACCTCTCGTGATTCAAACCCTGTAGCATAGAATTTGAAATGATCTCATGATTAAATTTAATTGTTTTTTTTACATTTTCTACAGTATTTTTTACGCAGTAAGTAAAAAGTTTCAATTTGTTGTTCATTTTCAGAAACAAAAAACGAAAACAAAAAATCCATTTTTACCCTAAACCATTCATTATTTTTGTTTTTGCCCTTACTTCTTCATGTTTCTGTGATTTCAGAATTAGGGCTTTTCATTTTAGATTTATATGGTTTGTATTGCTATATATATAGGCCTATGACATCTAACCCACAGGACGAATTGCATAGTCGGATCCCAATCCATGTCGGCCCTTGCGTGAAATTTTAAAAAACAGAATTTTTTTAATTTACTGCCTTACGTAACCTAGTGCACTGGTGCGATGTCTTGTCCCAGCGCATTGCGTATGTACTATTTGATAAAAAATTTAAAAACATTTTTTTTAATCTGTGTGCCATATGTAAAATAGGGCACCGATGCGCTATTTAATTATAGCGCACCGCTCATGCACTGTTTGGAAAAAAAAAAAAAAAAAATTTGTTAATCAGTGCACCATGTAACATATAACGCATCAGGTCTCCTAGTTGACAGAGAGCACCATACGGTGGTCCCCTGTTTGAGCGGGGCATTTATAAGAATAGGCCGCATCGCCCCCTCCATGACACCATATGCTACAAAAACTAAAACTAGATGATTTTTATTATTTTGTCTATGTTAATTAGTGTGGTCATTAACATGTAACGCACTAGTGCTCCTTGTTGACATAGAGAACCGTATGGTGTTTTATACTGTTTGGGTGGTGCGTTTATAAGAGCACAACGCACCGACGTCGATGCGTACATCATTTAAAAGTGCATCGGTTTCTTGATATTTTTATCTGAAAAGTTGATAATTTATTTATAAAATATATTAATGAATGATATGGTACAGGTTTCATATTGATAAAAAAAAATGTCTAACAAGAGATCAAATAACAAAAATACTGATAACACATCAAAAAATGAAAAAAAATGCAAGTTCCTTGTAAATTCTTTACAAAAATATTATTTTTGAACTATATGTAAGTTTAACTAATATGTATTATTTATTGTGTATCATGCAAAGCCACAAAATGATGAAGCTCGATAAGATTATTTCTGATCTAGGACTAGAAAAGTGTAAAAGCTTAATGGAAAAATTGCAAAAGGATGAATCAGGTGAATGAAAAAATACTATCGATCCAATATGAGTTTCATTTTTTAATTTTCATTAATAATATACTTAAAATTATTAGATAACATGTTTCAAACAATCTATTAGTTCACATATGTTTAATGTTCTACAGGGACCAACAACTCAGAAAATAAATGTTGTTCTAAGAAAAGAAAAAAAATAGAACATGCAAATGAAAATTAATTGCTCCTTAGCTCATATGGAGTGGTGCTGGAGGTTAACAAAAGAGGTAAAAACTTATACAAAAGTTTGAGGGATCTAGTGGAACGAATGTATAGACGTTCTTTCCACTTACAATACAAAAATCAATCTAATGATTCCAAGAACCAAATTTTATCTAAACTACAGGAAGAGTTTCCGGAGAATTGGTCAATGAGACATGTCATACTTTTAATAGCAAAAACGTACAACAACAAAAAATAAGGAATGAAAAAGCAATATTCCTTTAAATGTTTTTCTAGAATTATTTATAAATATCATTTTTGTTATATTTACTTTTAATATATCAATATAAAAATTAAATAGTTTATTGTCATGTTACATTTTCAGGAAGATTATGAAAATCTCAAAAGATGAACAAGTTGATATCAAAAATATGTCAATAGGAATGTCCAAAAAGGTGTACAAGGATATGGTCAAAGAAATGGACAAAATTGCATTGCAGGAGGAGCCATCTCAACAACAACGTGCTTCAAATGTGATATGTAATCATTGAATTTTTCAATCACTAGGTACACTAAACAAATAATTTAGCATTAAATATTAATTTTAGTGTATTTTCTTGCAAAAAATAAAAGAAAATGGAACCCATTCAACACATAAAATAGGACGACAAGGAATAAAAGGGTTGATATCTAAGTTTGTGAGTAGTTATTACTTCTTTATAACAACTTAACTAGATTTCATTTTTGTATATTTTAAGTTGTTTTCCAAAAATCATCATTGAATATCTTCAAATGGGTGCTAACATACAAAGAAGAACTATCAGACTAATTGATTGACATTGGGTTAAATATGGGTTGTGAGTATATGTTGGCATATCAGAAATTAATTGTGGAATTTGTAAGCATTTATTGATCTTGTTTTACTTAGCTTCGTCTATAATTAATAGAACAAAAAAATATTTTATATTAAATATGTGATTTGTTATGGGGTATAAAACTTGCAGGAAACAAAGTATGGAACTACGCCAACGGATGAAATCTTGAAAGATGGCATGAAATTTGGTTTTGAAAGAATTTGTATAGTTCATTAGTCAATTGTTGCTATGGTACGTCATTTCTTTTCAATTTACATTGATGTATATTATTTAATATTTCAATTTTCATTATTCTCACGAATGTATATATACTCATTACAATTTATTTTTATGTTTTTATATGGAAGGTGAAGAAGAAGAAAACAATCAACACCATGAACACAACATTCCTGAAAATAACCCGTCATGGAAGTAGCTAGAGCAGTGACAGCAATTCAAGCGAAGAATGATGATCATTATGTTTGGATATCAAAACAAGGCGTTGTATTTTTTGAAATATTTGTCTATGAAATCAGACATTTTGTTTAATGTAATGGACATAGTGTCCCAATTGAAATACAAAGGGATACCAATAATTGTCCCATTTTGTATGACAAATATTGTCATATATATATATATGTTTTAATTTATTCTATTGCGTTTTCCATTGTCGTTGTGAAATGTAACACCACTGATTAAATTTATGGATGATTAAATATTATAATAAAGAGATGTGAAATCTGATGATATGTTATAACAAATTAATCCAAGCATCACATTCAAATGCACTAATAAAAATTTAATTGATATGAATATTGTTATAAGATATGTGTCGTCTTTTGATGAATAATGAATTTAATAAAATCACAATAATTATGATATGATATAACAAATTAATCGAAACATCACATTCAAATGCATTAATAAAAATTTAATTAATATGAATGTTGTTATAAGATGTGTCTACTTTTGATGAATAATGAATTTTAAAAAATCACAATAATTTCACTATCACGAGTCGATGTTTCTAAAAAATACAAAATGAACATCGGTGTGTGTCAATTACTATGCATTGGTGCATTTGTATGATACAGCGCATTGGTGTGTTTCTACGACCTATGGGCACTGCACAAATACCAATACCAATTATAACTCTCAGTGCGTTTGTGCGATACTACGCATCAATGCGTTTATGTGAGACTACGCACCGGTGCATTTGTATGACCTATGGGCACCGCACAAATACCAATACGAATTAGAAAAATTGGTGTGTTTTTCTGATACTGTTCACCGGTGTGTTTCTATAAGACTACAAACCAGTGCATTGATATGACCTATGGGCACCGCACAAATCCCAATACCAATTAGAATGGCCATATGTGTTGTATCACCTATAGTTCGTCTGGTGCGGTTTTAGACCTTTACGGCCTAGTGCATGCACCTTCGACCGCCTCGGGTTGACCGTCTAGATGACACACACCAGTGCATTGACACCTTAATAGTGCACGGATAAAAAAACATCCATAATAACCTTCAGCCGCCCAGGTTTTTTAGTGGTGTTTAAATTCCGTTAAAAGCTCCACCAAAACCTCCGTTACCAAAAACGAATGTTGTAGAAAATGTTTTTTTGACAATTTTGGCCAATTTTATAACACTAAAAACCTCCTTTATAACCTCCGCTAGAGGGTCTTTTCCTTGTAGTTTTATAATCAGCGAACGGAAGGGAAGGAAGGGAGAATTCCTTAGCTTTGTTTTTGGGTATTTTTTAAGGGCTGAAATTATCCACACGTGTGAGGAATATTTTTTTTTCCAAACTGCAGAAAGGAGTCGAAGTATCATAGTCATATTTGGAGGTCAAAGAAAGGAGAAAGTCAAGGTGATACTCTAGTTGAGTTCAAGGAGAAGAATTCTCCTTCTAGACCAAAGGAAAATAAGGATCTAAGTTGGTCAATCCTCATGAGTTAGGGTTTCTATACTAGGGCCGAAAATTGCAGGTCTTTCCTTAGGAACTAAAACTCTGAGAGATAAATGAGAAGGAGGAATAATCATGAAGTGTGTCTATTGTTGACTCAAGGAAGAAGGAACTCATCAAGGGAGATTGTGTCTTGGCCTTGGAGTGGAAAGTAGGTCAAGGGTCTTGGTCTTGGTATTCATCAATATAATTCTCTATAAGAAGAAGAATTTGTTTGGATTTTCCTCTCAAGTGGGAGAGGTTTTGGTCCTAGTTGATCGCCTATATTTTGTGTCTCTTGTCTCCTTATGGTTTATGAATTGGTAGTTGTTTGATGAAGAATAACAATAATAATTTAAGAAAGAGAAGATCATAATCTAAGAAAGTTAAAATAATTCACAAGAAGTTATCAAAAGAAGAGAAATCACATAATACTTGCTGCCCTAAATTTCTCAACATGGTATCAGAGGTAATGTGACAAAATTCAAGGAAGGTATCTTATCAAGGGACAATCAAGTATCAAATCTCAATAAAGACATCAAAGCAAATAGAAGGATATAAAAGTGAATTCAAGATCTACAAATCAAGGTAGCTTGAAGTATATGCATCCAAAAGAAGCAATTCAAGGACAAGGATCAAATTTCGAGGATCCACACCCAATCATCATCAAAGGAGTCAAAATATCATGAAGGCTAAGTTATCCAAAGGAGGCTTTTTGGACCGAGGTCCGCTGGGGTACACTTTTTGGTATCGTTTTGTATAAGTTTTGTATATGCGCGTTGCGCGAATGAGTCAAGGGGCTTTGGGGCAAGTCAAAGTCCCTATTTTATGTAAAAAGGTTTAAGGGTAAACTGTGGGCCTCAAACCATGGTTTGAGACCATAGTATCTGCGTGCTAGATTAATATAAATAGATAGATCAAGTCTAAGTGAAAGGTAACTTAACTATTATTCATGTTTTGATCTAATTTTATGCATCTATAATACTATTGTAAGGGTTTCATTCTAGGTTGGGTAGAAAGGCTCATGCTGGCTGTGTGTGCAGAAGGGTAAAGTGTAAGGGAAATTCTGATGTACTGAACTGATCTGAACTAATACAAGGATTGATTTTGGCAGAAAGTATCATGTTATCTCTCTATGTTATATGTTTATTGTTCTGTCTTAATTTTGCTTTACCTTTGTTATGTTTATTTGTATCGGTGCAAATACATCTATTATTTATGAATGAAGCTATATTGATGGTTGAACACGTGAATGAATCTGCTTAAGTAATTGTGCATTAGCTATTAGATCTGGATATGGTTCCGTTAGGATACATATATGATGAAGTGATCTGTGATTCTGTGTTGTGATCTGATAACGTATTATTCTATATTGCACACATCTGTTTATATAAGTTTTCAATCAATATTCTTAGGACTATTACATTATTTTCTTCCTCAAGGTGCGTAAACCTGGTTCCAACACCCCCCCATACTACTTCGGGTGAGACTTTGATCTACGCAAGCAGGTCACTGCCAAAAAGGGCCAATAGTTGGAGGGTTTGTTGGTTATGCGATAAAATCTAAACCTGGGTCAAGACCCCTCAAGCCAAAAAATGTGCCGAGTTTAGAGCTGCAGGTGATATTAATATTAACTTGTTTGTTTTACCTATAATAAATTTTCACCTAATGCACAGTATGATTACCGATGAATTTATGTTCTGTGAGGCCCATGCTCACACAATTGTTGTCGAGTAAAATAAGCAGGCTGCAAAAGCACAACAAAAACAACAAGCAGCGGAGGAAGCCTACTACGCATCTGAATCCCAGCGTGTTGCGCTTGAAACGAAAATCCACCAAGTATGCAGTGAAGTACCAGCGGTCCTGGCCACAACCGCCCTAGAAGAGAAATTGGAAGGCCTGGTTGTCACATTAAAGGCTTCATGCACCGAAGTCCAAACAGTACATGTTGAGTTCAAGCACCAAATCACTAATTTGCAAATGAAGTTGTAGCCCGAAACTCCACCTGAAGTCTGCTTTAAGCGAGCTGCCAAAGTAAAACAAGACACTAACAGTATTTTTGTCGCAGTCACGCAGTGTGACAAGATTTTGGATGAGGCTATGGGCATCTGGACATTAGTTCAGAATGATCTTGTCGTACAGCAGCTGCGCAACGAGATGCACCTGAAAGAGCAACAATTTGTTGAGATTCGGATGGTGGCGCCTACCTGTGTTCTTCCACAATACCTCTTCCGCCTATAGGAGGTTCGCACAATTGAAACATAGTTCAAGGACCTACGTCGCAAAGAGAAGTTGTTGGAGGCATGCATGAAACCATGGGCCAAGGAGGCTCTTTAGCTATCACAGACTTTAGACACTACATTGAAGGCTATTCAGCAGATGCAGCGAATTATCGAGCTAGCCACTGAAGGGATCACCACTGAGAAGTTGGTTCTTCAAGCACAGGGAGATGTTGCATAGAGTTTGGAAATGGTGCTCCCTCTTAAATATTTTGTCAGTGTGCTCCAAGCTAAGATAAAGGAGTAGACACCACAAAGACTTGGGACGAGTAACATGTTTGTGTTTGGGGCATGTTGGAGTAGGGTCCTTTGGGGTACACTTTTTGGTGTCTTTTTGTATAATTTTTGTATATGCGCACTGCGTGAATGAGTCAAGGGGCTTTGGGGCGGGTCAAAATCCCTATTTTTATGTAAAAGGGTTTAAGGGTAAACTGTGGGCCTCAAACCATGGTTTGAGACCATAGTATCTATGCGCTAGATTGATATAAATAGATAGATCGAGTCTGAGTGAAAGGTAACTTAAATATTATTCATGTTTTGATCTAATTTTATGCGTCTGTAATAATTTTGTAAGGGTTTTAGTTTGGGTTGGGTAGAAAGGCTCATGTTGGCTGTGTGCACGAAGACCTAGTCCTAGTTGTGTGCGGACTCTTCCAGCTGTGTGCGCAGAAGGGTAAAGTGTAAGGAAAAGTCTGATGTACTAAATTGATCTGAAATAATACAAGGACTGATTTTGGCATAAATCATCATGTTATCTCTTTGTGTTATCTATTTATTGTTCTATCTTAAGTTTTATTTACCTTTGTTATGTTTATTTGTATCAGCGCAAATACATCTGTTATTTATGCCTGAAGCTATATTGACGGTTGAACATGTGGATGAATCTGCTTAAGTAATTGCGCATTAGATAGATCTAGATCTGGTTCTGCTAGGATACATCTGCGACAAAGTGATCTGTGATTTTGCGTTGTGATCTAATAACGTATTATTCTATATTACACACATCTATTTATATAATTCTGCAATCAATCAGTTTAGGGCCACTGCATTATTTTATTCCTCGGGGTGCGAAAACCTGGTTCTAGCACCCCCCCATACTGCTTCGGGTGAGACTTTGATTTGCACAAGCAGGTCATTGTCAAATGGGCCAGTAGTTGGAGGGTTTGTTGGTTGCGCGATAAACTCTGAACCTAGGTCAAGACCCCTCAAGCCAACAAGGCTATATTAAGGGGATGTTGACATCATCTTCAAAAGGTTATAATGTAATTTCCCTCTCATTGAAGCCATGTTCTTCCCATTGAAGGACACTATCAAGAAGTGGCATCAGTAATCTCCATAAACTAAGTGATATCCCTCTTTGAGGGGTAAAGGATCATTCTTGAAGAAATCTATCTTCATCAAAGAGAAGGTTTCTATCATCCAATTCATTACAAAATTTAAAGAATCATCAAGTGAAAGAACCATTTGAACAAGTATATGACCTTATATGAATCTGTCAAAATGTCCTTTTGGAAGGAAAGAAACAAATTGGTTGGGGCTTCAAAATATATTGCATGGAACTCTGAAATTAATAGGAGGAAATCTGATTGGACATTCCTAGGAATGAAATGTGCAAATAAATGAAGGAAGAGATCATGGAATATGCAACTATGGAAAAAGGAAATCAACATCCAAGGACTAGAATATTTGACTAGGATATCTCTGGAAAAGATATCAAGACTCTGATGAAAATCTAAAAAAGATGGAGACCCTTAACAGTGAATATATTTTGGAGATGTGTCAATAAGTATGCATGATGTTGATGCAAACTATAAGATTTCATGATGAAATACCATCACAAGGGTAATTTTGATTTAACGTTCATTCCTTTATTTTTGAAAAAATAATTTGGATGGGCTTATGCAAGGTTGTCGAGGAAAGAGCTATGGATGTCTTCCATCGTTGATGACCATGTAGTAGGATGAAATGTCCATAAGGAAACATTGCATGAAGAAGGAAACATGGCATGAAGGAAGGCCATATATGGACCAATGGACCACTTTCCGATGATAAGAATGATGACATGGATCAAAGCTAAAAGTGATGGATGGTCTGTTCCCTAAGAAGAAGTCCCAAAATATGAATACTCCTTGATAACGAAAAGAATGACATTGTGAGGATTTATTCAAGAAGTTGGTTGTCCCATCATCTCCACCTGAGGAACTGTTATATGTCCCTAATTAATATGGAAGCTGTAAACAAGTTTCATAGTTGGTAGAAACTTAGAAGCAAAATTCCTAAGGCAAGAGGGAGCTTAGGTACATTCCTTCCATATGAATGCTTACATTCCTTTATTGGAATTTACATGTCCACCCTAATTAAGAGGGAGAGATAGACACGTCATTCTTGTCTTCACTTGGGAAGAAATAATGGAGGATTGGGTAAGAATCAGGCATTTGTTTCTCTTTGAGGATGTATTAGGGCATCCAAGACAAGAGTAGTCGTAGAGGATCGATATTCTTTGAGGATTGAGAATCCAAGATAAGAATAGTCCTGGTGGAACACACGTCAAGAACCCAGGTGGGATATGTTCCGAGAGAGACAATGATGAGGGTGTCTATACATCATTGATATCACTAACATCATGCTCTGATATTGTAGAGAGATATTTGTTAGTCAAGGCCTTTCTATGTGACAATGTTAGTTGATATGATGTTAAAAATATGGGTTACCAATTTGAATCTTCTTATGAGAATTCTCCAGATTGAGAATGACCAAGTACCATTATGAATACCTCCCTAGTTAAGAGGGAGTGTTGAAAAATGTAAATAGGTTTGGTCTTCATAAGGACATGTGTAATTGTGTAATTGATGCAATGAATACAAATAAAAATTTTATTGTAATGCTTGTCTCATGTCTTTCATGAAAAAGGAATTTTATTTTTAGTATGACTCCCATTGTGAGTCCTTATGATTGGTAATAAAGTAAAAATTGACTCAATTTCATGTATGGAGGACCCTTCTTGCGCATATTAAATTTTGTATGAGCCATTAAATAAGTATGAAATCCGATTAATTAAATAACCCACTCAAAGAGACATGCCAACTCACCCTCACTAATTAAGTCAACTAATTATGAGGCTCCAACCACTATAAATAGGGTAGCTCGGCCTTATTAGAGGGACACAATTTCATTCAAGGCCGAAAGTTGGTAAATGGTGTGAAGGTTATCGAAAGGGATCCTTATAGTAAGCGAAAGGAAGGGAAGGAAGAGTGATGCCCTTAGATTTGTTTTTGGGTCTGTTTTAAGGGCTGAAATTGTTCACATGTGCGAGGGATCTTTGTTGTCCAAACTGCATAAATGAGCCGAAGTATCACAGTCAGATTTGGAGGTCAGAGAAAGGAGAAAGTCAAGGTGATACTCTATCAAATTTCAAGGATAAGAAGTCACCTTATATACCAAAGTAAAATAAGGATCTAAGTTGGTATATCCTCATTAGATAGGGTGTGTGATCTAGGGCCGAAAGTTGCAGGCTTACCCCTAGGAACCGATACTCTAAGAGATAATCGAGAAGGAGGAAGAATCGTGAAGTGTGTCTATTAATGACTCAAGGAAGAAGGAACTCATCAAGGGAGCTTGTGTCTTGCTCCTTTTATTCGTCAATTGAAGTCTCTATAAGAAGAAGAATTTCTTTAGGTTTTCCTCTCAAGTGGGAGAGGTTTTGGTCATGGTTGATCGCCTATATTATGTGTGTCTTGTTTATTTATGGTTTATGCATTGGTAGTTGTTTGATGAAGAAGAACACTAATAATTTAAGAAAGAGAATATCTAGTCTAATAAAGCAGAAATAATTCACAAGCAGTTACCATAAGAAGAGAAATCACATAATACTTGATGCCCTATATTTCTTTAGAAAAATATCATTGTGAACACAAACCATGTCCTAGTTTTCTCCCATAAGTGTGCCAATATGCCAAACCCTAAATGGGTGCAGGAACTACATAACTCATAGTAGTGATTCATAAACTTTGGAAATCATACAAAACGAATAATTTTTTATTAAAATAACATTAAACCCAATTCTTCATTGTTGCATCAAAAATGTGAGGAAGTGTGTGGTAAAGGTGTCAAAATTTGGTAAAACAAGGGGGGTAAAATAAGGTATCATGGAGGAGAAAAGATGCCTTAAATAGGAAAATTTTGGGACCTGAAAAATACTCAGGTAGAAGTGAAACTTTGGAGAAATTTGTAGCCTATCAATGACTTATAGTTTTAAACTATAAAATATGCAATTACACCAAAGATTGATTTCTCACCTTGTGAATCATGTAAATATGTTGTGATAGCATAAAAATCTACCTCTAAAAGACTGATTTGCATGCCAAAAAGTAAAAAAAATGACTATATATGATGAAATTGAAACAACCCCCGTTATTTTATTGAGTTCTAAGGATTTGGATGTTAATTATACCGTACTCCCAAGATGCAGCGATGAGAATAGGGTTTAGAATATTCTCAAATTATTTTTTATTTTCTCCTACATTAGTTAAAGCTGTTAGAATTATTTTGTAATTGGTATAGATGAGGATTTTGTTACAAAGTTTTATAAGAATCAAAGGTTCATAAACACATCAATACATTTTTGTTTTAATAGGTCTCATCATCCACTTACATACAATTTTTTTGGAATTGTAATATTACCAGTAAGAAACTGTTATGAGTCATTAACTTTCAATTCTGAAATTTACAAGATAATTAAGGGCTATTGTCAAAGTTTCTGAGGTTGAATCTTGAAAGCCACTAGTGACTCTATAAGAGTTTCCCTATCGATGTTTCATCTGTACAGTCCCTTAAAAACTTCCAAAATGTAGATGCAGTACATATTTTCACTATACATAGCTAGAAGAAACTAAGGTCAAAACTTGAAAGATGATGGTAAATTGTTATGAAACTAGCTCACAAAATAGACGAAAAGAGAGATCAGCGACTTAAAAATTATCCATTTCCAAGGGGTAACCTCCTTTAAATTATATAAATGAACAATTCTTGGATGACAAAAATGAAAAAACTTTCTTTCTATATATGTGATTCCATGGGGTCACAATATAATCCTAGTTGACCTAACAATAATAATGTAAGGGCACAATTATAACACTAGTGGGCTATTATGGGGCACAATAAAAACAATATGGGGACTACATGGGTACAACAATAACAATAAAGGGGATACACTAACAAAAATACGGGACTACACTAGTAATATAGGGCCCTAACATTCCCCTTTCCTTCAAAAAAATATTGTCCTTGACGCTTGAGTAGTTCTAGATGCCTATGTATAAAATTCCCATCCTCCCATGTGGAATCTTCAATGGGTAAGTTCTTCCACTTGATGAGATACTTTGAAATTGATCTATTTCGTAGTTGTCGAGTTATTATTTCCATGATTGCTTTAGGTTCAAATATGATTTTTCCTTCCTCATTAGGTTCTGGTAATATTGTTTGAACCGGAAGTTTGTCACCTATAAATTTCTTTAAGCATGAAACATGGAAAACTGGATGCACTCGGGAAGATGCTGGAAGCTCCAATGTGTATGTCATAGTACCAATATTTTGCAACACATTGTAAGGACCATAGTACTTTGGCGATAATTTATTATCTTTCTTAGCTTTCTTGAGGGACATTTGTTTGTATGGTTGTAGTCGTAAAAATACCCAATCGCCTACATCAAAAATTCTCTAGATGTTATGTTGATTTTCCTATTGTTTCATTCGATTTTGTGCCAAATTTAGGTTATCCTTTAATAGTTATAGAACTTCTTGTTGATGCTCCATGTGGTCTTCCACTGCTTGAACCTTAGAATTTTCTCTTAAATATTATGTGATGGACGGCGGATGATATCCATAAAGTGCCATAAAGGGGGTCATTTTTGCTTCAGTGTGGAAGGAAATGTTATACCACCATTCAGCCAGAGGCAAACAATTGACCCACTATGTTTGTTTATCAGATACAAATAAATGAAGATATCCTTCCAAAAATTTGTTCACTATCTCAGTTTTCCTATCAGATTGAGGATGATAATATGAGCTATGAGCTAGTTGAGTACCCAAACAAGAAAATAATTCCAGTGAAAATGGGATCTCTATCGCTTACAATAATCTTTGGGTTTCCATGTAGCTTTTGAATTGTTTACATAAATGCAGTAGCAACTGTACTTTCTTTAAATGGATGAGATAATGCACAAAAGTGTGGATAGCTGGTAAGTCTGTCAACTACCACCATGATGACACTCTTTCCTTCGGAATTAGGTAAACCTATGATAAAATACATTGAAAACTCCTCCCAACATTGATTTGGAATGGATAAATGTTGTAGCAAACCCGAGGTATTAAATGTCTCAACTTTATTTTGTCGACATACCAAACATTCCGCCACAAAATTTTGAATATCAGATTTAAGGCCATCCAAAAAAAATTCTTTCTTCACCTTGTGGTAAGTTTTTAAAAATCTCGAGTGTCCTTCTAAGGAGGAGGTGTTCAATTCCAAAAGAATATTTTTTTTTAGTTGGGAATTCTTACAAAGATATAAGCAATCTTTGTACCATAAGGAATCATTTTTCCAATAAATGTATTAGATCTACTGGGATCTTGTTGCAACTTTTGAATGAGTGTCCATACTTCTTCGTCATTCTTCCATTCCTCCCTTGCTTCAATTATCCAATCAGGTTGGATAATAGAAATGGCACAAAGAAATGATTCCACATCCTCCTTTCTTGAGTGTGCATCTACAACAACATTTAGCTTCCCTTTTTTGTAGATGATTTCAAAGTCATAACCCAACATCTTTGTGACCCTTTTTTTCTGCTCTTCTGAAGATAGTATTTGTTCCAAAAATTATTTAAGACTATCATGATCATTTTTTTACCTTGAAGTGTCTTCCCATTAGGTAAGTTCGCCATTTCTTTAGTGCATGTAGTATTGCCAACATTTCCTTCTCATAAATAGCTTTCTGTCAATAATTTCCCTTGATTGGACGGTTTCAAAAGCAATGGGTCTTCCTTATTTCATTAAAATAGCACTGATTCCATTTCCTGAGGTATCACATTCCACAATAAATGTTCTTGTGAATTCTGGCATAGCTAAGACCGGTGCTTGGCACATTGCCTCTTTAAGATGTTCAAAGGCCTTAGTTACTTCAGGAGTCCATGAAAATGCATCTTTCTTCAATAATGTTGCTAGAGGTGTTGTTAATCTCCCATAATTCTTAAAAAACCTGAGATAATACCCTGTTAACCCAAGAAATCCTCGCAATTGCTTTATGGTTATGGGGACTTTCCATTCCTTAATGGCTTTAATTTTTTTAGTGTCTACTTTAACACCCTCCTGAGATACAATATGAACCAAATATTCCACCTCTTTTACTCCAAAGAAACATTTGGAGGTTTTTTCATATAATTTCTTCTCCTCCAATAGTTTGAGCACCTTGTCAACATGTTGAACATGATCCTTCCAAGACCTGTTGTAGATTAGTATATCATCAAAAAATACTAACACAAATTTTCTAAGGAAGGGTTTCAAAATGGAATTCATCAACCCTTGAAATGTAGAAGGTGCATTGGTAAGGCCAAATGGCATGACCAAAAATTCATAATGACCCTCATGAGTTTGAAATGATTTTTTCAGAATGTCTTCAGTATTCATTCTAATTGGATGATATCCTGAACGAAGATCCAACTTGAAATAAATTTCTCCATGTAATTCATCCAATACTATTCATCAATCACAGGAATGGGAAATTTATCTTTAATAGTGAGCTTATTGAGCTCCCTATAATCCAGACACATGCACCATGATCCATCCTTCTCGTACACCAATACTAATGGAGCATAAAATGAACTTTGACTAGGTTGAATTATACCAGCCTCTAGCATTTCTATATTCATATGTTCTTTCACTCTTTTGGACATAATGATATCTATAAGGTCTGATGTTTGGAGGAACACTTCCGGAAATCAAATGAATAGCATGATCATGATCAAAAATAGGTGGGATTCCTTAGTGAGTTTTAAACACCTTGGAATGATTGTCCAAGACTTTTTGGAGATCGGGAGAAATAGATGATTTTGATGTTGGAACTTATAGTGAGCATAATTGTGCAATGATACCTCATTGTTATTTATTCAAAATCTTTGTCATGACATTAGAGCTTATTATTTTTCCTGGATTCCCTAAGATACACCATAATTCAACTTCCTTTACTTCCAAAAAAAATTCAAGAAAAATTCTTGAAAATTAAAAGCTATTGTCCCCAAATATTGTAACCATTGTACTCCTAGTACAACATCAGTACCACCCATTGGAATGGAAATTATTGGACTATTCAATACATATTCCCCCATGGTTAGCTTGATGTTATGGCACTTTACAGAGAAATTTATAGTTCCTCCATTTTCCACCATCACTTGACACTCTGGCGCTGGGTATAGGAAGAAATTCAATTCCTTGGCTACCTTACAATGAATAAAATTATGGGTACTACCTGAATCAATAAGCAGTATTACATTTTTCTTCTTGATATGTCCTTCTATCTTGAGAGTTCGAGGAGTGGTAATACCTACCAATGTATTACATGATATGGTCGGATTCATTTCTTCTTTCTCTAGGGTTGGTTCCTGCTGTATATCCTCTTCTTTTTAATTTTATTGTTCCTTTTTTTCCTCCTCTTCACAATATATGTAAAATAATTTCTTCTCAGCACACTTATGACCTTTAGTGTATTTTCTATCGCAACTATAACAAAGCCCTTTTTCTCTTTTTTCTTCCAATTTTTGTGGTGTTAACCTTGTAGGTTGTGGAAGTCTAGGAGTAGTAACACTTCCACATTTATAGTTGTGAGTGGTAGGCTTCCTTGTCGCCATAATTTTTCTTTCAATTTTTCTTGCCAACTTGAATGTGTTTTCCAATGTATCAGGTTCCCAAAGATGGACCTCATGTTGGATGTTATTCTTTAGAGTCCCTATGAAGATATCAATCTTATCTTCCTCTGGAATATTATTTACCCTTATATTCAATTTCTGGAAGTCCTCAATGTGCTCCATCATTGAACCCTTTTGTTTGAGATTTATCAATTGGATAAAGAAGGTGTTTCTCTTTGTATCCTCATAATGTGCTATCATTTCCTCCGTAAAATTGACCAAGTGATCAGTGGTTTATGAGAAAAATTCCATCGATTCCATACAAACTGATTTTGTTCTGAATATAAAGTTGCAATGCGTAACTTTTCTGTGTTTTTCATATTATGGAGCTCAAAGTATTCTTCCATTTGTAGTATCCAAGTTATCAGATCCTTACCATAAAAATTCCTCATATCTATATTTGGAATATGGTGGGTCTTAAATCCAACATTAGAGTCTATGAAATCATGATTAAAATTTATTTTGTTCTCATCATGAGTTTCCTCTACTACTTTTTCGCCATTAGGAAGCTTTTCTTGTAGTAACTTTGCCAAACCTTTCTTCAAACCTTCCATGTATTTATTCAAATATTTCATGTTGCCTTCTATACCATCCATATTAGCTTCCATGCCATTCTTCAAACCATCCATCTTAGCTTCCACACCTTTCTTCAAACCATCCATCTTAGCTTCCACGACATCCATCTTAGCTTTCATTCCATTATTCAAACCATCCATCTTAGATTCCATGCATTTATTCAAACTATCCATCTTAGCTTCCATGCCTTTCTTTAAACCATCCATATTAGCTTCCATTTCATTTTTTGTTACTCTTTGCGAGAGTGAAATTTATTGCACTTGTTCTTGTAATTTTGATATATCATGTTGCACTTCTTCCTCGACATGAGTCATAATAGAGCCTTCTGAATTATTAATGGGTATTGAATTCTTTTTAGGGGCCATTTTAGAACCCAATACTGATATATATGCTTCAATATTCCCTTGGAATCCCTTCAAACTAATTTTTCAAACAAGAGTTATGCACATTTAAAAAAAAAATACATGTATTTTTTTTTCTTTTGAGGATCTCGATATTGAATCTAATGTATCTATGTGATTTTAGATACCCAATATTTTATCTTCAGTCCTTTATTAACCCTTTGAATCTTCTTTTCAATTCCGTAGGTCTTACCTGATTTGGATTCTTCGAGTCAAATTTATGCCCAATCTCCCACAATGACCTAATTATGGACTCGTTCAGTAGAGTGAACTTGTACAGAGTGCCACGTGTCATTGTTCCCTTTTTCGGCTCTGAAAAAGATACACAAGAAACTAAAGTCCATTTGATTTTGGTCAATTCTTACATAATTCCAATCTGATGCTCACAAAGAGATTTATAACAATTTTCCCAAGGTCACCTCTTTGAGATGAAATTTGGGAGCCTGCAAAAACCCTAAATTCCACAAATCATATCTCTGAAAATATTGTGAACTAAGATCTTAAATTTTTAAAATAATTTCCCCGGGATTTCTTCACAAATGGTTTTTTTTAGCATCTAAAACTTCGTGGAAAAAAAGTTATAGCGAAAATTCCACAATGACATGTTTGAAGCAGCGAAACCCTAGAATCCAAAGCCCTGATACCAATTGTTATGAAACCAGCTCACAAAATAGAATAAAAGAGAGATCAACAACTTAAAATCAGCCACTTCGAGGGGGAAACCTCCTTTACATTACATAAATGAACAATTATTGGATGACACAAATGACAAAACCTCCTTTCTATATATAGGATTCCATGGGGTCACAATATAATCCTAGTGACCTAACAATAATAATGTAAGGGCACAACAATAACAATATGGGGACTACATGGGTACAAAAATAACAATAAGTGGACTATGCTAACAACAATAAAGGACTACAATAGTAATATAGGGCCCTAAAATAAATCTACATACTTCTCCACAACTTCCAACAGTTAAGGCATTGTTAAGTGATAATATATTATGTTGATTATGAGTTCTAAATACCTATGCATTGTGATTTGGGACAACCAATAATTCTAGTTCATTGATAAGACTTAGGGAATTCTCACCAAGAGAAATTGAATGAGATACCCACTTATTTCATATCAATGTGAATTTGAAGATTTGCATTCATCATTGTCCAAATTATTTAAAGACATATTTTCAAGAATTCTTAAGATTTACATTACACAAAATATTATAGTACGACACCAATTATTAACCCTTGAAGACAACAAGTGATGGAAAAAGAACTCTTAGATGTAAAATTCAAACCTGAATTAGAAACTTACCAATAATATTGTGATGCTAGAGGTGAATGTCTGCAGATTAGAAAAACCATCCAAGCATAATAATAATCACGTAATGTTGTCAATCAGGTGTTGTCTCTTTGCTTAACAGTAGTGCTCTAGTGAATGTAAATAGTTCTAAATAGTAATGAAAATAAATAAAATTTTGACTACTCTATTTAAAAATATGTTTAGATAGTTTTATGCTTGAGTACTCCAGATTTTTTTACCCACTCCTCTATCAGGTGGTGCTTAGAATTTACTGGTATTGTAAGTTTAAAGTATCACCATGAAAATTAATAGCAGTTGTATCAATTTACATTATATTTGAACCTTATCTAATATAAATATGGGCAAACTTGTTATTTCTATGCAATCTCCCTCATCGGTATTAAAAATGTGTTTAAGGATTGTATCGTTTTACCACTTGTGAAGGGGTTTATTTGTGTAGTTTCATGTGTTCTTGATGATCAAATTATGAGTTAATTAACAATTAAAAACTCATATACATCAAATGAAATGCAAAAACATAGCGCACAGCAATAACATAACACAATGGATGATGATGGAGTTCATCCCTCTTGGGCTACATCTCCATGGACCTACTTTAACTAGCTAGGCCCTCTTGGGATTATGAGTAAAATGTATGATTACAAGCACTTGTATTGCTACAATGGATTTTTATACTATTTCATTGGCTTCAAAACACTCAAATACCCCTAAAATGACTATTCAATCACTAAATTTGGTTACCAACTCCTCTAGGCTTGACCTCCAATCCCAGTGGCCATGGGCTTGTATAATCTCCAAAGTGACAAAATCACCTTCAGATGTGCTCCAAAGCCTCTATAAACTATACCACTATGTTAATATCATCAAATACATCAAAAATTGACTATTCACTCACTAAAATTGGCCTTCAGTTGATCTGGGCATGGCCATCCCTCTTGGTGGCCCTAAGCTTCAAAATTATTCAACATGACAAAAGCACATGTAGATGAGCTCCATTTTCTTTTTAAGATGTTCCAATGGATTCAGAGCATGCTAATCTACTATGATTGACTGTCCTTGAACAAAAATTGGTCAAAAATTGGTCAAAATTTGACCAAGATAAGCCTCATTAAAGTTTTCCCTAAATTTTGCCTCTAAATATGGAAAACTGCCAGATAACCCCAACAAATTTGGAAGTGGTGCTAGATTTGGAGGTGCTGCTAAATTCCATTAACTGTTAATTTGAGTTAATTAAGGATAATATGGAGATAAGTGCATGATTAAGGCACACTAATCCGCAATTAGTTCGGCGCTTAGAACTGGGTTATATGAGAGGGTCACGTGAGGAGGAGGGTTGGCCCGCTCCTTCCTCCGCCCTCGAAAAACACACTGCATTTAAATACAATGTGTGCGCCACTCATTTCAAAACTTGGGTTCGTGGTCTGTTGGTAGAAGTGCACAATGGAGAGGGGGAGGTCACAGGGTTGAAACTCAACCTCGCCCCTCATTGCAATGTTTTTGCACACGCATATAATATGCCATCGATTTTGAAATTCCAATGTTTGCACATCATATGCCTCCTCCACAATTAAAGTGCATATCATAAGCTCTTTACATTGTAAAATATGTGTTTGAAACATGAATTTCTTTAAAAACCTTTGTAATTCCACCTTAATGATATACATTTATACACCATGGAAAATGCCAAAACGTATTAATCAAACAATGACTTTGGGTTAGGTTTATTAAAAAAGTGGAATTAAAATTTTAATAATATATAAAGTTTTAAATTAATATTTATATATATTAATATATTAATATAATATATGATTTTTTTTAAACTATATGTATATATATACATCCAACCTTTAATATATTAAAAGAAAATTTCCAACACATAATAATGATGAACGCACATTCAACCTTGGAGGACATTGGGCAATTTTTACCTTCACAAACCAAATTGGAGAATCCAATTGTGACACTTGTCACAGTCCCATTGGACTAAAAACTGAAGAATATTTTTGCATGATGACTGGACTGCCATGTCGTCAGCTGTACCTGTTCTGCAATATTTTTTTTTTAAATCTGCATATTCTGAACGGTGATCAGCAGACCATAACTCTTTCATCCAAACTCGGTTTTCAACAAAACAAGTTGTGTTGGATTCCTTGCGACGGGCCAGTCGCTTTAGTTCTAGTTTGGTGAAATTCTAAGCACTTTCATTTTTGAGCTATTTTTTTCTCGTAATCCAGATTTTGATCACTCCTTCCCAATGACATGATTTTGGACCCACAAAATTTGGTTATCTCGTAAGTGTTGAACACTCTTCTATTTCCCAAGTTCTATCATCTTAATTCTACTTGGAGAAATCGCCTTGACAACCACTTGGTCACTAACATGCCTTGCCTTGCCTTGCAAATGGTTTGGCTCTTCAACCACTGTTCTCCTTTTGCCGCTGATCCAATCCAAAAATTGTTGGATGCTTGCTGATATAAAACTTTTGTTATGCCAAATCGATTCCTTGGTGCCTTCCCACTCAGAATTTGATTTCCTCCTTTGCACAATGAGTTAACTACAACAAATAGCTTCCAACATCAATAAAAATAAGAAAATAAATGACCATTCTTTTACCTCCACGGTTCTGAATTCCACATCTGGAAGAATGCATTCGATATATCCTTCTATTCTTGGCATCAAAACATAAAATGGTCTACAATTGTTGCAAACTTTCTCGACATCTTGTCACAAACACACATGTAAGAAACATAACTTGAAAACATATCCTCTTGCTCCTTCAAAGAAACTAATTTCACATCATGTGAACATCACCATGTACTCTCACATCTTGGTGTAAAAACTCATCGACCAAACACAAGTCGACAAAAACATGCTTCTTCAAACAACTGATTCTCAAGTCAAGCATAAGCATGTGAAATAATTTGACGATTCTTTTCCAAAAAAAAAAAAAAAAATTCACATCATGAAACACTTCGCCAACATCTCCCTTTCATATTTGGAGACAAAATCAACTCTTCTAAGCCGATATGACATGCATGCAACACACAATCGACCAACGCATGTCGACACTCATGCATGTGCAAATGATCAACACTCTCAAGTTGACAACATACATGTTAAACAAAGCAATCAACCAACACATGTCAATTACTCATGCATGTTCAAGCACAATGAAACCATCAAAATTCTATTGTTCATACACACAAGCTCTCATGCATGTATACAATTATTCAACTCTCTCACAAGTACAATCATAAGTACAATAACTCCATTCATATGTACATGTACTTAAAGCTGAAATGAACAAATTTGCTGCAATAAAGTGAGCCAACATATTCCACTTTCAAACACCTTCCTAGCGTAAACATGCAACATGCATTCCATTGGAAAAGAAATGCATCAACATCAAAAGACAGTCAAAGTCTTAATTGGATAAGAAATCTAACCATCTCTTACCAAACCATTTCAATGGCGCTTCTTTCAGCTACACATCATCATCATGTGAATCATCATGACCCACATCAATTATGGAATCTTCTTTTCTATTATTTCCATTCTCTTTATCCACCTTCTTCAAATGTCATGGATGACTTGCTGGGTAAAAAGTCCAACACTTTTCCACAAGATGACCTTACTTATGGCAATGAGTGAAAAACATTTGCATCTTCTTTTCAACATATTTTTCTTTGTCTTTGTCTCTCTGCCTCCGTTGCTTTCAAATTTTCATGTGCTTGGATATCTTCTTCCAATACCTTGAAATATTATGGAAATCCAATCCACGAAAGGAACATGCAAACTTTCTCCAAATATTATGTGAGAATTTGCCATGTTTATCATAATCAAAAGAAACTTGATTAAAATCATATTTATACCTTGAACATTCACTTTTGTCGCCTTCTTGAAGAGGTGAATTTGATGAGGTAATCGCTCTCTTTGGAATACCAACAATGCATTCAAAGACTTTAGAGCTTTCAACATCCTCTTGTTCGTCATTCTCATTAGTTGCATGCTTATGAGCATCTTCTCGGAAATTGGGTGTAAAAATTTTGCATTGCTCATTAACACAATCTTCACAAGCTTGAGGTAATGAACATTAAATGAAAGTCCTTCTTGGAACACATTCATGTGCCTCCTTGGCTTTAGAGCTTTCTCCATCATGTTGTCCATAACCAAGACCCAAATACTTAGGCCTTTCCTCAACAAAAATTGGCTCAATTATGCCTTGTGCATGTTTGCCTAATATTTTACCTTCATAGCCCATCTCCATCAATAATTTGGACCCCATTCCTCTAGTGTGTCTTTCAAAAGCACCTACACATTCATTTTGAGAGGGAATTGAAGATAAACTTGAATTGCATTCCTCTTTTTCATGTACATACATGGCTAAGGCTTCCTTGGCATCATGGAGTTGAGACTCCATCTTATGCATCTTTTCAAGGTTATCATTTGCAATATGGATCTGAGCCTGCATCTCATGCATCTTTTCAATAAGTTATTGCTTCTCCTCCTTCACAGAAATCAACTGCTCTACAATTATTTTTCTCTTGCTCTTATCTTCATACTTCTCTTGCATCTTATCAATCATGATGTAGAGTTTCTCCAAAAACTCTTTATCAAAGAGTTTTTGTAAGGAAGATATACTAGAATCATCACCTAATGAATCTGCCATCACACAAGCAATGTATACAAATCTTCGTTTTTGTGATTTGAGATTTCAGATCTCAATTTTGACCTTCTCTTTCACACATCAACTTGACAAACTGTTAAATACTCCTTGCACAAATTCAACAACCAATAGAAGAATTAGCTATCCTTGGCAAAAATGAGATAAAAATTTTCTCTGATACCAACTTGATCTAAATATGGGCAAACTTGTTATTTCTATGCAAGCTCCCTCATCAGTATTAAAAATGTGTTTAAGGATCGTCTCATTTTACCACTTGTGAAGGGGTTTATGTGTGTAGTTTCATGTTTTCTTGATGGTAAAATTATGAGTTAATTAACAATTAAAAACTCATATACAACAAATGAAATGCAGAAACATAACTCATAGCAATCACATAACACAATGGATGATGATGGAGCTCACCCCTCCTGGGTTACATCTCCATGGACCTCCTTTAACTAGCTAGGCCCTCTTGGGATTATCAGTAAAATGTATAATTACAAGCACCTGTATTGCTCCAATGGATTTTCTGATTATTCCATTGGCTTCAGAACACTTGAATACCCCTAAAATGATTATTCAATCACTGAATTTGGTTACCAGCTCCTTTAGGTTTGACCTCCAATCCCAGTGGCCATGGGCTTGTTTAATCTCTGAAGTGAAAAAATCACCTTCATATGTGCTCCAACGCCCATATAAACTGTATCATTGTGTTCATAGCATCAAATACATCAAAAATTGACTATTCACTCACTAAAATTGGCCTTCAGCTGATCTGGGCATGACCTTCCCTCTTGGTGGCCCTAGGCTTCAAAATTATTCAACGTGCAAAAAACACCTATAAATGAGCTCCATTGTCTCTCCAAGGTATTCCAATGGATTCATAGCATGTCAATCTACTAATAATGACTATCCTTTAGCAAAAATTGGTCAAAATTTGACCAAGATAGGGCTTCATTAATGTTTTCCCTAGATTCTTCCTCTAAATATGGAAAACAATGAGATAACCCCGACAAATTTGGAAGTGGCACCGAATTTGGAGGTGCTGCTAAAATTATGCCAACCGTTAAGCTGAGATAATTAATGATAATATGGAGATAAGTGCATGATTAAGGCGCACTAATCCGCAATTATTTTGGCCCTTAGAACTAGGTTATATGAGAGGGTCACGTGAGGAGGAGGGTTGGCCCACTCCTTCCTTTACCCTCGAGAAACACACTACATTTAAATACAATGTGCACACCACTCATTTCAAATCTTGGGTTCGTAGTTTGTTGTTAGAATTTCGGAGTGGAAAGGGGGAGGTCACAGGATCGGACCTTGACCTCGCCCCTCATTGCAATTTTTTTGCACATGCATATAATACGCCATCGATTTTGAAATTCCAATGCTTGCACAACATATGCCTCCTCAACAATTAATGCGCATATCATAAGATCTTTACATTATAACATATGCGTTCAAACCATGAATTGTTTAAAAAACTTTTTAATGCCACCTTAATGATATACGTTTATACACCGTGGAAAATGCCAAAACGTATTAATTAAACTATGACTTTGGGTTAGGTTTATTAAACATGTGGAATTAATATTTATATATATAAATATATGATTTTTTTTTAACCATATAATATATATATATCCAGTGTTTAATGTATTTAAAAAAAAAAAAAAAAAAAAATCCAACACATAATAATCATGAACCCACATTCAACCTTCGAGGACATTGGGTGATTTTTACCTTCAAAAATCAAATTGGAAAATCCAATTGTGACACTTGTCATAGTCCCATTGGACTAAAAACTAAAGAAATATTTTTGCATGCTGACTGGATTTCCATATCATTAGTTGTACATGTTCTACAATATTTTTTTTTTAAATTTGATTGTTCTGAACAACGATCAGCGGACCATAACTCCTTCAGCCAAACTTGGTTTTCAACGAAATGAGTTGCATTGAATTCCTTGTGACAGGTCGATTGCTTTAGTTCTATTTTGGTGCAATTCTGAGCACTTTCATTTTTGAGCTGATTTCTTCCCCTGATCCAGATTATGATCACTCCTTCCCACTGACATCCTTTTGGACCCACAAAATCTGGTTATCTCATGAGTGTTGAACACTCTTTTGTTTCCCAAGTTCTATCATCTTGATTCTACTTGGAGAATTCACCTTGACAACCACTTGGTCACTAACATGCCTTGTCTTGCCTTGCAAAAGGCTTGGCTCTTCAACCATTTTTCTCCTTCTGCCACTGACCCAATCCAACACTTGTTGGATGCTTGCTGATATAACACTTTTTCTGTACCAAATTGATTCCTCGGTGCCTTCTCACTGAGAATTTTGTTCCTCCATTGCACAATGAGTGAACTACAATAAATAGCTTCCAAGATCAGTAAAAATAAGAAAAGAAATCACCATTCTGTTACCTCCACTATTCCAAATTCCACATCTAGAAGAATGCATTCGCCATCTCCTTCTCTTCTTGTCATCAACACATAAAATGGTCTACAATGGCTGCAAACTTTCTTGACTTCTTGTCACAAACACACATGTAAGAAACATAACTTGACAACATATCCTCTTGCTCCTTCAAAGCAACTAATTTCACATCATGTAAACATCGCCATGTAATCTCAAATCTTGGTGTCAAAACTCATCGACCAAACACAAGTCGACAAAAACATGCCTCCTCAAATAACTATCTCTCAAGTCAAGCATAAGCATGTGAAATAATTTGACTATTATTTTCCCACAAAAAAAAAGAATTTCACATCATGAAACACTTCGTCAACATCTCCCTTTCATATTTGGAGACAAAATAAACTCTTCCAAGTCGATATGACATGCATGCAACACACAATCGCCCAACACATGTCGAAACTCATGCATCTGAAAATGATCAACACTCTCAATTTGGCAACATACATGTTAAACAAAGAAATCGACCAACACATGTCAATTACTCATGCATGTTCAAGCACAATGAAACCATCAAAATTCCATTGTTCATACACACAAAATCTCATGCATATATATAATTCTTCAACTCTATCACAAGTACAATCATAAGTACAAGAAATAAATTCATACGTACATGTACTTAAAGCTTAAATGAAAAAAATTTCTGCAATAAAATGAGCCAACATACTCCACTTTCACACACCTTACTGGCGTAAACATGCAACATGCATTCCATTGGCAAAGAAATTCATCAACATCAAAAGGCATGCAAAGTATTAATTAGATAAGAAATATAACCATCTCTTACCAAATCATTTGAATGGCGCTTCTTTCAGCTGCACATCATAATCATGCAAATCATCATGACCCACATCAATTATGGAATCTTATTTTCCATTCTTTCCATTCTCTTTCTCCACCTTCTTCAGATGTCGTGGATGGCTTGTTGGATACAAAGTCCAACACTTGTCTAAAAGATGACCTTGCTTATGGCAATGAGTACAAAACATTTGACTCTTATTTTCAACATAGTTTTCTTTGTCTTTGGATTTCTGCCTCCTTTTCTTTGAAAGTTTCCTGTGCATGGCTATCTTCTTCCGACACCTTGAAACAATATGGTTATCCAAACCACAAAAGGAACATGCGAACTTTCTCCAAATATTATGTGAGAATTTTCCATGTCTATCATAATCAAAAGCAACTTGATTAAAAGCATATTCATACCTTGAACATTCACCTTTATCACCTTCTTGAGAAGGTGAATTTGATGAGGTAGTAGCTCTTTTCGGAATACCAACAATGAATTCAAATACTTTAGAGCTTTCAACATCCTCTTGTTCGAAATTCTCAATAGCTTCATGCTTATGAGCACCTTCTTGCAAAGTGGGTGAAAACTTTTGATTCCTCATGAACACAATCTTCACAAGCTTGAGGTAATAAACATGAAATGAAATTCCTTCTTGGAACGCCTTCATGTGCCTCCTTGGCTTTAGAGCTTTCTCCATCATGTTTTCCATAACCAAGACCCAAATACTTAGGCCTTTTCTCAACAAAAATTGGCTAAGCTATGCATTGTGCATGTTCACCTAATCCTTTACCTTCATAGCCCACCTTCATCAATAATTTGGACCCTATTCCTCTAGTGTGTCTTTCAAAAGCACCTACACATTCATTTTGAGAGGAAATTGAAGATAAACTTGAATTTCATACATATTTTTCATGTACATACATGACTAAGGCTTCCTTGGCATCATGGAGTTGTGTCTCCATCTCATGCATCTTTTCAAGCTTCACATTTGCAATACGGAGCTGAGTATCTATCTCATGAATCTTTTCAAGAATTTATGCCTTCTCCTCCTTCATAGCAATGAACTGCTCTTGAAGTATGTTTCTCTCCCTCTTATCTTCACACTTTTCTTGCATCTTATCAATCATGATATAGAGTTTCTGCAACAACTATTTATCAAAGAGTTTTTGTAAGGAAGATAGAATATAAGTATCACATAATGAAGCTTCCATCACACATGAAATGCATACAAATCTTCTTTGTTGTGATTTTGGATTTCTAATCTCAATTTTGACCTTCTCCTTCACACATAAACTTGACAAACTGTTAAATTCTCCTTGCATAATTTCAATAACCAATAGTTATAGAACCAATAGAAGAATTAGCTATCCTTGGCTAAAATTAGCTAAACTTTTGCTCAGATACCAACTTGATCTGAATATGGGCAAACTTGTTATTTCTATGCAAGCTCTCTCATCAGTATTAAAAATGTGTTTAAGGATCGTCTCATTTTACCACTTGTGAAGGGGTTTATGTGTGTAGTTTCATGTGTTCTTGATGATCAAATTATGAGTTAATTAAAAATTAAAAACTTATATACAACAAATGAAATGAAGAAACATAACTCACATCAATCACATAACACAATGGATGATGATGGAGTTCACCCCTCCTGGGCTACATCTCCATGGACTTGCTTTAACTAGCTAGGCCCTCTTAGGATTATGAGTAAAATGTCTGATTACAAGCACCTGTATTGCTCCAATGGATTTTACGACTATTCCACTAGCTTCAAAACACCCAAATACCCCTTAAATTACTATTCAATCACTGAATTTGGTTACCAGCTCTTCTAGGCTTAACCTTCAATCCTGATGGCCATGAGCTTTTTTAATCTCCAAAGTGACAAATTCACCTTCATATGTGCTCCAACGCCTCTATAAACTATACCATTGTGTTTAGAGCATCAAATACATCAAAAATTGACTATTCACTCACTGAAATTGGCCTTCAGCTGATCTGGGCATGGCATTCTCTCCTAGTGGCCCTAGGCTTCAAAATTTTTCAACGTGCCAAAAACACCTGTAGATGAGCTCCATTGTCTCTGAAAATTGTTCCAATGGATTCATAGCATTCCAATCTACTAAGAATTACTATCCTTGAGCAAAATTGGTCGAAAATTGACCAATATAGGTCTCATTAAATTTTTCCCTAGGTTCTACCTCTAAATCCGGAAAACTACCAAATAACCCCAAAAAATTTGAAAGTGGCACCATATTTGGAGGTGCTGCTAAAATTATGCCAACTGTTAAACTGAGTTAATTAATGATAAGCTGGAGATAAGTGATTAAGGTGCAATAATCCGCAATTTTTTTGGCGCTTAGAGCTGGGTTATATGAGAAGGCCACGTGAAGAGGGTTGGCACACTCCTTCCTCCGCCCTCGAAAAACACACTGCATTTAAATACAATGTGCGCACCACTCATTTCAAATCCTGGGTTCATGGTATGTTGGTAGAAGTGCACAGTGCTGAGGGGGAGGTGACAGGGTTGAACCTCGACCTTGCCCCTCATTGCAATGTTTTTGCACATGCATATAATACGCCATCGATTTTGAAATTCCAATGTTTGAACAACATATTCCTCCTCCACAATTAATGTGCATACATAAACTCTTTACATTGTAACATATGCATTCGAACCATGAATTTGTTTAAAAACCTTTGTAATGCCACCTTAATGATATACGTTTATACAGTGTGGAAAATGCCAAAATGTATTAATCAAACTAGGACTTTGTATTAGGTTTATTAAAAATGTGGAATTAAAATTTTAATAATATATAAAGTTTTAAATTAATATTTAAATATATAAATATATTAATATAATACATTGTTTTTTTAAAACCATATAAAATATTAATTTGATATATATATATATATATATATATATATATATATATATATATATCCAATCTTTAATATATTAAAAAAAAAAATCAACACATAAAAACCATGAACCCACATACAACCTTGGAGGACATTGGGCGATTTTTACCTTCAGAAATCAAATTGGAAAATCCAATTGTGACACTTGTCACAGTCCCATCGGACTAAAAACTAAAGAAGATTTTTTGCATGCTGACTGGACTGCCATGTTATCAGTTGTACTCGTTCTACAATATTTGTTTTTTTTAATTTTCGTGTTCTAAACGGCAATCAACAGACCATAACTCCTTCATCCAAACATGGTTTTCAAAAAAAAGAGATGCATTGGATTCCTTGCAGCGAGCCAATCTCTTTAGGTCTGGTTTGGTGAAATTCTGAGCACTTTCATTTTTGAACTAGTTTTTGCCCCTAATCCATATCCTGATCACTCTTTCCCACTGACATGCTTTTGGACCCACAAAAGCTGGTTATCTCATGAGTGTTAAACACTCTTATGTTTCCCAAATTCTATCATCTTGATACTACTTGGATAAATCGCCTTGACAACCACTTGGTAACTAACATGCCTTGCCTTGCCTTGCAAATGGCTTTGCTCTTCAACCGCTGTTATCCTTTTGCCGCTGACTCAATCCAACACTTGTTGGTTGCTTTATGATATAACACTTTTATTGTACCAAATCGATTCCTCAGTGTCGTCCCACTAATAATTGTGTTCCTCCTTTGCACAATGAGTGAACTACAACAAATAGCTTCAAACATCAATAAAAATAAGTAAATAAATGACCATTATTTTACCTCTGTTGTTCCAAATTTCACATCTGGAACAATTCATTCCCCATCTCCTTCTCTTCTTGGCATCAACACATAAAATGGTCTACAATGGCTGCAAACTTTCTTGACATCTTGTCACAAACACACATGTAAGAAACATAGCCTCTTGCTCCTTCAAAGCAACTAATTTCACATCATGTAAACATTGCCATGTACTCTCACCTCTTGGTGTCAAAACTCATCGACCAAAAACAAGTCGACAAAAACATGCCTCTTCAAACAACTAACTCTCAAGTCAAGCATAAGCATGTGAAATAATTTGATGATTCTTTTCCCACAACAAAAATAATTTCACACCATGAAACACTACGTCAACACCTCCCTTTCATCTTTGGAGACAAAATCAACTCTTCCAAGTCGATATGACATGCGTGCAACACACAATCGACCAACACATGTAGACACTCATGCATGTGAAAATGATCAACACTCTCAAGTTGATAACATACATGTTAAACAAAGCAGTTGACTAACACATGTCAATTACTCATGCATGTTTAAGCACAATGAAACCATCAAAATTCCATTGTTCATACACACAAACTCTCATGCGTGTATACAATTCTTCAAGTCTCTCACAAGTACAATTATAAGTACAAGAACTCCATTCATATGTACATGTACTTAAAGTTGAAATGAACAAATTTTCTACAATAAAGTGAGCCGACATACTCCACTTTCAAACAACTTCCTGGCATAAAAATACAACATGCATTCTATTGGCAAAGAAATGCATCAACATCAAAATACATGCAAAGTCTTTATTGGATAAGAAATCTAACCATCTCTTACGAAACCATTTCAATGGCGCTTCTTTCAGCTGCACATCATCATCATGTGAATCATCATGACCCACGTCAAGTATGGAATCTTCTTTTCCATTCTTGCCATTCTCTTTCTCCACCTTCTTCAAATGTCGTGGATGACTTGTTGGATACAAAGTCTAACACTTGTCTACAAGATAACCTTACTTATGGAAATGAGTGCAAAACATTTGCCTCTTCTTTTCAACATAGTTTTCTTTGTCTTTGGCTTTTTGCCTCCTTTTCTTTGAAAGTTTCATGTGCATGGCTATCTTCTTCCAACACCTTGAAACATTATGGTTATCCAAACCACAAAAGGAACATAATAACTTTCTTCAAATCTTATGTGATAATTTTCCATGTTTATCATAATCAAAAGTAAATTGATTATAAGCAGATTTATACCTTGAAAATTCACCTTTGACGCCTTCTTGAGGAGGTGAATTTGATGAGATAGTAGCTCTCTTCGGAATACCAACAATGCATTAAAAGAATTTAGAGCTTTCAACATCCGCTTGTCTGTTATTCTCATTAGCTGCATGCTTATGAGAACCTTCTTGCAAAGTGGGTGTAAAACTTTTGCATTCCTCATGAACACAATCTTCACAAGCTTGAGGTAATGAACATGAAATGAAAGTCCTTCTTGGAACACCTTCATGTGCCTCCTTGGATTTAGAGCTTTCTCCATCATGTTGTCTATAACCAAGACTCAAATACTTAGGCCTTTTCTCAACTATGCCTTGTGCATGTTTGCCTAATCATTTACCTCCATAGCCCATCTTCATCGATAATTTGGCCCCTATTCCTCTAATGTGTCTTTCAAAAGCACCTACACATTCATTTGGAGAGGAAATTGAAGATAAAATTGAACTGCATACCTCTTTTTCATGTACATACATAGCTAAGGCTTCCTTGTCATCATAAAGTTGAGTCTCCATCTCATGCATCTTCTCAAGGTTCTCATTTGCAAGATGGAGCTCAGTCTCCATCTCATGCATATTTTCAAGAATTTATTTCTTCTCCTCCTTCATGGCAATCAACTGCTCTTCATGTATTTTTCTCTCCCTCTTATCTTCATACTTCTCTTGCATATTGTCAATCATGATGTAGAGTTTCTGCAATAACTCTTTATCAAAGAGTTTTATTAAGGAAGATAGACTAGAAGCATAACCTAATGAAGTTTCCATCACACATGCAATGGATACAAAGCTTCTTTCTTGTGATTTTAGATTTCATATCTCAATTTTGACCTTTTCCTTCACACATAAACTTGACAAACTGTTAAATTCTCCTTGCACAAATTCAACAACCAATAGCTATAGAGCCAATAGAAGAATTAGCTATCATTGGCTAAAATGAGTTAAACTTTTTCTCTAATACCAACTTGATTTGAATATGGGAAAACTTGTTATTACTATGCAAGCTCCTTCCTCAGTATTAAAAAAGTGTTTAAAGATCGTCTCATTTTACCACTTGTGAAGGGGTTTGTGCGTTTCATGTGTTTCATGTGTTCTTGATGATAAAATTATGAGTTAATTAACAATTAAAAACTCATATACATCAAATAAAATGCAGAAACATAACTAATAGAAATCACATAACACAATGGATGATGATGGAGTTCACCCCTCCTGGGCTACATCTCCATGGACCTACTTTAATTAGCTAGGCCCTCTTGGGATTATGAGAAAAATTTCTAATTACAAGCACTTGTATTGATCCAATCGATTTTCTGACTATTCCATTAGCTTCAAAACACTCAAAAAACCCTAAAATGGCTATTCAAGCATTGAATTTGGTTACCAACTTCTCTAGGCTTGACCTTCAATCTCGGCGGACATGAGCTTGTTTAATCTCCAAAGTTACAAAATTAACTTCATATGTGCTCCAAAACCTCTATAAACTATACCACTATATTCAAAGCATCAAATACATCAAAAATTGACTATTCACTCACTGAAATTGGCCTCTAGCTGATCCTGGCATACCCTTCCCTCCTGGTGGCCCTAGGCTTCAAAATTCTTCAATGTGCCGGAAACACATGTAAATGAGCTCCATTGCCTCTTCAAGTTGTTCCAATGGATTCATAGCATTCCAATATACTAAGAATGATTATCCTTGAGAAAAAATTGGTCAAAAATTGACCAAGATAGGTCTCATTAAAGTTTTCCCTAGATTCTGCCTCTAAATCTAGAAAATTGCCAAATAACCCCGACAAATTTGGAAGTGGCGCCGGATTTGTAGGTGCTGCTAAAATTCCGCCAAACGTTAAGCTGAGTTAATTAATTATAAGCTGGAGATGATTTCATGATTAAGGCGCACTAGTCCGCAATTATCTCAACACTTAGAACTGGATTATATGAGAGTGTCACGTGAGTAGGAGGGCTAGTCCGCTCCTTCCTCCGCCCTCGAATAACACGCTGCATTTAAATACAATGTTCACGCCACTCATTTGAAATCTTGGGTTCGTGGTTTGTTGGTATAAGTGCGCAATGGAGAGGGAGAGGTAAAGGGGTTGAACCCCAACCTCGCCCCTCATTGCAATGTTTTTACACATGCATATAATCCACCATCAATTTTGAAATTCCAATATTTGCGCAGCATATGCCTCCTCCGCAATTAATGTGCATATCATAAGCTCTTTACATTGGAACATATGTGTTCGAACCATAAATTTTTTTTTTTTTTTTTAATGCCACCTTAATTATATACATTTATACACTATGCAAAATGCCAAAACATATTAATCAAACTATGACTTTGCGTTAGGTTTATTAAAAATGTGGAATTAAAATTTTAATAATATATAAAGTTTTAAATTAATAGTTATATATTGATATAATATATTAATTTTTTTAAACCATATAAAATATTATATATATATATATATATATATATATATATATCCAATCTTTAATATATTAAAAAAAAAAAAAAAATCTAACACAATAATCATGAACCCACATTCAACCTTGGAGGATATTGGGCGATTTTTACCTTCAGAAATCAAATTGGCGAATCAAATTGTGACACTTATCACAGTCTCATTGGACTAAAAATTGAAGAATATTTTTTGCACGCTGACTGGACTGCCATGTCATCGGTTGTACATGTTTTGCAATATTATTTTTTTTAAAATATGCTTGTTCTAAACGACGATCGGCAAACCATAACTCCTTCATCCGAACTCAGTTTTCAACAAAACGAGTTGCGTTGGATTCCTTGCGATGGGCCGGTCACTTTAGTTCTAATTTGGTGCAATTCTGAGCACTTTTATTTTTGAGCTAAATTTTGCCCCTGATCCAGATTCTGATCATTATCAAACGCCATGATCAAAGTTTAAACGATGTTAAAATGTTCTAATTAAGTGAAATGTGTCAGTTATGTATTCAACCTTAGAAAATGTTTGGTAATCCAAGAATATACTAACATTTGCAAATATTATTACAGAACCATGCATTTGGATATAAAAAATAATTATTGCCATAAATTGTAAATTTTGTTCTTTGTTATCCATTTAAAAGTGCTTGAAATAGATGCAATAGAAACGAGGAAAAATGTATCTTAGAAGTGAATTCATGAATGATCAATGCCTTTAAATAAGTCAATAAAGTGCACATGAGTTAATCAAATGTGAGAGATGTATCAACTTTAAATGTCTTGAATAATTTTCAAATGTGTGTGGTTGCAATTCACTATGCTTAAGATTAAGATATATGCTCAAGGAACTTTAACATTTGAATTTATGCCAATTAAGTCATCCCAAGATTGAATGTGTTGATTCTATAATCCCAACTTGTTTTCAATTGGATTCTTGGCACATCTTTCAGCCAACCCCTTAAGTCCATCCTTCCTACAAAGCTAAAAAATTAATACACCATTTCTATAAACTTACTCATTCTTGAAGCAGAAACAATGTGGTAATATTTCAAGAGTCTTTTCATTAGTCTCTATCCTGTGTGAACTAAATTTTCATTTTGTACACCAAAACTAATGTTTTACAAAATTAATACACCATTTCTATAAACTTACTCATTCTTGAAGTAGAAACAATGTGGTAATATTTCAAGAGTATTTTCATTAGTCTTTATCCTGTGTGAACTAAATTTTCATTTTGTACACCAAAACTAATGTTTCACAGATAAAATGAAGAGGGTGAGAACTTTATTAAATTCCAAGGGACATAACCTATGGTAGACTCTATTCATGATGTTGGCCACAATATAGTAAATTAGGATAGTAAAAATCCTCTACAAGCTCCAAAGAAGATTATTTTTATGACCAACAATAATCATGAATCCAAATGTGTGATACCCAATAACTAAGGCCCATTAGAGTGTTGTTACACCAAAATATGGATTATTTTTATGACCAACAATAATCATGAATCCAAATGTGTGATACCCAATAACTAAGGCCCATTAGAGTGTTGTTACACCAAAATATGGAGGCCCATTAGGGCGTTGTTACACTACAAGGCTAAGGCCTGTCAGGTTTTTGTTACACCACAAGGTTGAGGTACACTTTCACAGACCTGTAGGATGGAATGATCATTATCTCATTGCCAATTAATTACAGGTCTTGGTGTGCATTTATTTGAGGCACAGAAACCGTGCCTTTTACCCTATGAAATCCATGCAATTTGGAGTATTCTTGAACAAAAACAATTTATATGTAAAAAAATAAAAATATTTAATTCCGTTAATTTTACTTATGAGTAAAAAAATACATTCCAAGTTTAATCATTCAATTCGGCCTTGAAACAATGAAGGTAGGCCAAAATAGCCTTGCTTCACTAATATGCAAACCCAGGCTTCATTTCTTGGCCAATCTAATTGATTCAAATTGTATACTATTGAATTAGTGATTTTACACACTATTTTGCTTCAAGTAAGTTTTTGTTGTTTACAAATTGTTGACACTTTTGGGGGGACAACATGGACTGTGATTGCTGTAACACTTTCATTTACATTAACTTTAAGCTTCTGATCACTAAATTAGAAAATTTTAATTGTATTAATATTAGTTATGACTAAAAAAATAATCTCCAAGTTGAATCATTCAAGTTGGCCTTGAAATGAAGGTTGGGAGCACATTTTTTGTGAAGAAGACAAAAATTGTGTTGCTTCTCTAAAATTCCCACCCAGGCTTCAGTGCTTTTCCAATCTGATTGGTTCAAATTGTACACTATTTAATTAGTGATTTTACACATTAATTTCCATCCAATAAGTTTTTGTTGTTCACAAACTGTTGACACTTTTGGGGGGACACCGTGAACTGCGATTTTTGCACACTTTCATTTACATTAACTTCGATCGTCAAATCACTACATTAGAAAACTTTAATTGTGTTAATGTTATTTATGAGTAACAAAATACTTTCCAATTCTAATCATTCAATTTGGCCTTGAAACGAAGGTCGAGCGAGCATTTTTGTGAAGCTGGCCAAAATTTCCTTGCTTCACTAAAATGCACACCCATACTTTATTTCTTGGCCAATCTAACCTATTCAAATTGTATACTATTTAGTTAGTAAGTTTACACACTAATTTGCTTCTCGTAAGTTTTTGTTGTTCACAAACTGTGGACACTTCTGGAGGGACACCGTGAACTATGATTGTTGCAACACTTTAATTTACATTAACTTTGACCTTCAGATCGCTAAATTAGAAAATTTTAATTCTATTAATGTTACTTATGAGTAAAACAATACTATCCAAGTTGAATCATTCAGTTTGGCCTTGAACTGAATGTTGGGCGTGAAATTTTGTGAAGTAGGCCAAAATTTTCTTACTTCACTAAAATGCATGCACAGGCTTCATTTCTTGGCCAATCTGATTGATTCAAATAGTATGCTATTTAATTAGTAATTTACACACTAATTTTCTTCTATTAATTTTTTGTTGTTCATAATTTATTGACACTTTTAGGGGGACAACATAAACTACGATTGTTGCAACACTTTCATTTACATTAAGTTCAACCTTATCATCACTAAATTAGAAAATTATAATTGTATTAATGTTACTTATGAGTAAAAAATTCTCTCAAAGTTGAATCATTCAATTTGGCCATGAAATGAAGTTTGGTAGTACATTTTTGTGAAGCAGGAAAAAATTACTTTGCTTCACTAAAATGCACACCCATACTTCATTTATTGGTCAATCTGTTTGATTCAAATTGCGTACTATTTAATTAGTAATTCTACACACTAATTTGCTTCTAGTAAGCTTATGTTGTTCACAAATCGTTGACACCTATATGGGGGCACCATGAATTGTGATTGCTACAACACATTCATTTACATTAACTTCAACCTTCAGATCACTCAATTAGAAAACTTTAATGGTGTTAATGTTATTTATGAGTTAAAAAATAGTATCCAAGTTGAATCATTCAATTTTTCCTTGAAATGAAGGTTGAGCGTGCATTATTGTGAAGCATGTCGAAATTTCCTTGCTTCACTAAAATGCACACCCAAGCTTCATTTCTTGGCCAATCTAATATATTCAAACTGTATACTATTTAATTAGTAATTGTACACATTATTTTTCTTCCAGTAATTTTTTTTTCACAAATTGTTGACGCTTTTGGGGGGGCACTGTGAACTACGATTTGTGTAGCACTTTAATTTACGTTAACTTTGACCTTACAATCACTAAATTATAAAAATTTAATTGTATTAATGCTACTTATGATTAAAAAAATACTCTCCAAGTTGAATCGTTCAATTTGATCTTGAAATGAAGCTCAGGCATGCATTTTTGTGAAGCAGACCAAAATTGCCTTGCTTCACTAAAATACATGCCCAAGCTTCATTTCTTGGCAGATTTTTTTGACTCAAAATGTATAGTATTTAATTAGTAATTTTAAAAACTAATTTGCTTCCAATAAGTTTTTGTTGTTCACAAATTGTTGACACTTTTGGGGGTACATCATGAAACGTGATTGTTGCAGTACGTTCATTTACCTTAACTTTGACCTTCAAATCACTAAATTAGAAAACTTAATTGTATTAATGTTAGATATGAGTAAAATAACACTATACAAGTTTAATCATTCAATTTGGCCTTGAAATGAAGGTTGAGAGTGCATTTTTGTGAAGCTGGACAAAATTTCCTTGCTTTAATAAAATGCATGCCCCAGTTTCATTTATTAGCCAGTTTGATTGATTCAAATTGTATATTATTTAATTAGTAATTTTACACAACCAATTTGCTTTGAGTAATTTTTTGTTGTTCACAAATTGTTGACACTTTTAGGGGGGAATTGTGAACTGTGGTTGTTGCAACAATTTCATTTACATTAACTTCAAACTTCAAAACAATAAAATAGAAAAAATTAATTGTATTAATATTAATTATGGATAAAAAAAATACTCTCCAAGTTGAATCATTCAAATTTTCCTTGAAATGAAGATTGGGCGTGCATTTTTGTGAAGCAGGTCGAAATTGTCTTACTTCACCAAAATGCATGCTTAGGCTTCATTTCTTGGCCAATATAATTGATTCAAATTGCATATCATTTAATTTGTAATTTTACCCATTAATTTGCTTCCAATATGTTTATGTTATTCACAAATTGTTGACACTTTTGGGGGGACACCGTGAACTGCAATTGTTGCAGCACTTTCATTTACATTAACTTTGACCTTTTGGTTACTATCTTAGAAAATTTCAATTGTATTAATGTTACTTATGAGTTAAAAAATACTCTCCAAGTTGAATCATTCAAATTGGCCTTGAAATGAAGGTTGGGCGTGCATTTTTGTGAAGCAAGCCAAAATTGCCTTGCTTCACTAAAATGCATGCCCAGGCTTCATTTATTGGCCAATCTTATTGATTAAACTAGTTTTTGTTGTTCATAAACTATTGACACTTTTGGGGGGACACCTTGAACTGTTTGCAGCACTTTCATTTACATTAACTTTGACCTTCATATCACTAAATTAGAAAACTTTAATTGTATTAATGCTATTTATGAGTTAAAAAATACTCTCCAAGTTGAATCATTCGATTTGGCCTTGAAATGAAGGTTGGGCATGCATTTTTGTGAAGCATGCCAAAATTGCCTTGCTTCACTATAATGCACGTTCGAGATTCATTTCTTGGCCAATCTGATTGATTCAAATTGTATGTTATTTAATTAGTAATTTTACACACAATTTCTCTTTAAGTTTTTGTTGTTCGCAAACTATTGACACTTTGGGGGGGGGCACCCCAAACTGCGATTACTACAACACTTTCATTTACATTAACTTTGACCTCCAGATCAGTAAATTAAAAAAATTAAAAATTAAAATTAAAAAATAAAAATAAATAAAATAAAATTATTGCATTAATGTTACTTATGAGTAAAAAAATACTCGTCAAGTTGAATCATTCAATTTTTCCTTGAAATGAAGGTTGGGCATGCATTTTTGTGAAGCAGTGCCAAAATTGACTTGCTTCACTAAAATGCACGCCCATGCTTCATTTCTTGGTCAATCTAATTGATTCAAATTGTATACTATTTAAATAATAATTTTACACGCTAATTTTCTTCCAGTATGTTTCTGTTGTTCGAAAAATATTAACACATTTGGTGGGACACAATGAACTACGATTGTTGCTACACTTTCATTTACATTAACTTTGACCTTCTCATCACTAAATTAGAAAAATTTAATTGTATTAATGTTACTTATGAGTAAAAAAATACTCTCCAAGTTGAATTATTTAATTTGGCCTTGAAATGAAAGTTGGGAGTGAATTTTTGTTACGTAGGGAAAATTTTCCTTGCTTCACTAAAATTCATGCCCAAGCTTCTTTTCTTGCCCAATATGAGGTAGTCATTGGATAGTAGATCAGGGCTATGGTGTAAAGGGTTGAAGCAATTTTTGAAAATCCTCTGTCGAAATCAATGGAATTAAAGAAATAAATTGGGGAAGAGATAGAATAGAATTATACACATACATGAGTAAGCGTGATGGTAAAGGATAGATAGTTGGCCTCATTCAAGATATTGAAAAAGAGGCCTACTTGGCTTGACAGAGTTGGAAGTTTTGTCATCGTGGTCATCATAGTAGATCTCAATAGAAACACGTCTTTCTAATGCTAGCCCTTTTTCTGTGTTTGTGAAAATTGTGAATACACCTTTGTGCTCTTGCATATGGATCCAAATCAATTCTCTTCTCTGACCTTCAATCAATGGAGCTAAATATCAATGTATTTGAGGAAGGATATTTTCAAAGAGGCCAAAAACACACATGTATTTCTACACATTTACACACGCCCTCCCTATACATGTATTGTGTTGGGAGTAAGAATGTTACACAGATGGGAAAAATTGTATTGTTTGGATTATTTTATTTTCATACATAATGAGCTTCGGGTCCCATCCCGCTTTAAAAGTTATATAAACTTTTGTTTATGTTATATACAAAAAAAGAACAACATTCTAGCTTTAAAATTTCACTATTATGGAAGAGCTAAGTTTCATATTACATGCAACTACGGACAACTGCAAGGAAATATTATTTAAGGAAGACATATTTTCATATAGTGATTCTTTTAAGAATGTTTTATTCACAACCAATTTCCACATTTTTGAACCATTCCTTCACCAAATTATTTATTATCTTAATGAATCCTCCACATTCGGGATATGCCAATCAAAATCAATAGAACAAATCCAAAAAAAAAAAAAACAGTTGCAATGTCGAATGCCAATGGAAGCAAGACAGTTATGAGAAATTAGATTACGGCTATGGTGTAAATGGTTGAACCAATTTATGAAACCCTCTATCGAATTCAATGGAAATAAAATAAATTAAATTGGAGATGGGCATAGGAAAAAAATAGACACATACGTGGGTAAGTTCCTATGCGACAGAGAGATAATTGGCCTTGTTCAAGTTGTTGAGTAGGAATCCAATTTGGCTTTCCAAATATGGAAGTATCATCATCATGGTCATCGTAGATCTAAATAGAAACCCTTCCTTCAAATCCCAACATTTTTCCTTGCTTTGAGAATATTGTGATTACACGTATGTGGTCCTTAATACGAGTCCAAATCGATTGTATTTTGTAAACTTCAATGCATGGAGCTAAATAATTTATTTGATTCTCTTCCTCAACCTTCAAGGTATAGAGCTAAATAATTCATTTAAGGAAACATACTTTCAAATATAACATAACAACGCACATACATAATTTGTACACATTCACACTCACCCTTCTTAAATATATATGCATGATTTAGGTAGCCTTTCTCTAATAAAAAAATTGGGAGAAATGTGTGAAGCCCTCAACATGCAATTGTTCAATATCTGAAATTGTAATATCCAAGTTCCACATCAGAGATGGATACTTCGTTTGTAAATCAAAATTAGAAAAATATCGACTTCATTGGGCATGCCATACAAATGATGCATGACCTTATTCACCTGGTTCTAATGGGGGGGATTTTGTTCTTGAGCATGAAGACTATGGGTCAGAAATATCATATATTGATGGCATTTAAGATGAAAATGTTTCTCTGCAAGAGGTGAATGAATCTTTGATGAGTAAGTTTAACAATTTGAAAAAAAATAGATGCACGGGATATGGAAAATTTATATCATTTGTATTCTTCTATGAGATTTGGGTTCCATACTGCATAAAAAAAACCTAGAGATCTACAGCGAAGATCAACAGGGAACCTTCTCTTAGGGAGATCAAGCTCAACTTTGATGGAGGTGCTAAATTTGATTTGGGAAGGTCATGCTAAAGTTGTTGCTAAATCTTGCGCTAAATATGACGCTAAATCCAGCGTTGAAATAGATGCTAAAGTCAGTTCTAAATATGGTTCTAAATTCAACTCTAAATATGGCACTATTTAGCATCGACTGGTTGTGATTGACGTAAAAAATGCCAAAAATAGTGATATCCTGATAAATAGCTCCAGCTTTTTCAAAAAGGTAAAGAAAGATACACTAAAAAATTCAATGGAAGAAAAAAAGGGAGCTAAAGAGGAAGTTAATCATAGGTATTTGTTGTGGTGCAACCTTGCATCCAATATATCCAAAGAGAAACATTGATTTCTCAAAGCTCTCTTGATGTCTTCCAGAGAGGCAAATACATTTCATGTTTCCAGTTGTTTGTCTTTTAGAACCATGCCTAGCAATGTCTTCATCTGTCGATATAATCCTATAGAATTGAGATATTATTTTCTTCGTCCCTTGGTGTGACTAGGTTCTAGAACCCAATTAGAGACCTATTGCAAGATCTTAGAATCACAAAAGATGTTATTCCCTTCATCAACCAAGGATTCCCAGTTTTGGATCTCATGATGAGTCTAAGGGGAAACAATTGCAAAGAAAGTTCCAATAGCTTCTTGTGCATGTATTTTAGTCTGGATATAACCCTAAGGGCCCCTTCCACCACCTCCCCTCCTACTACGCATACACTATGTGGGCAAAATATCGCACAGGGTGACGCTCTTTCGAGGTTTTCACAAAAATGCATAGAGACAGTGGGAGGAATATTATACCAAGTTGAACCAAACCCGCTAATAGAACATTGTCAGCCACCCATGGAGCTACAATACAGTCCTGAGAAAATAACATACTAGGGAAAACTAGACACACAATAGAGTTGATGAAAAATTAAGTTGTAGCTCGTAGCTCCCAAAACATGGAATTGTAACCACACCCAGACCCAGGAAATTACCTTGCCAAGGTTAGAACCATCTTTTCTATACAATTTTCCCATACCAACAACAACATATAGGAGAGTCGAAACCAAGGCAACTATAACAGACTCAATATTTTCAATACCAAAACACTTCCAACCACCCACGAAGCTATGACACAATTCAGAGATAAGAACAAACCAAGGAAAACTGGACACACAACCAAGTGGAGAACGAATTAAGTTATAGTATATAACTCCCAAACATGGAGCCGAAACCACACCCAGACCCATGAAATTATGCAACCAAGGTTTGAATTTCTATTGCTATAAAAATTTCCTAAACTAACAACAACATGCAAGAGATTCAAAACCAAGGCGACCATAGTAGACTCAACACTTTCAATCCTACTAGTAAATATAGTGAAAACCAAACCTTCAGAACTATACCACTCAACTTCATACCAGTTAACATGAAAAAGGAAGGAAAACAAATATATTGTGAAAAGGATGGTCGAGCATAATGAGGTTGGGAGAACCTCTGTCCATGCCCAACTATCAGTGTTTATCCCTCTCTACAACTCCACCAAAATCTACCATGCCCTCACCGACCTTAATTACACGTAACCAATTACCTTCTCACATCCAAAGGATGGCTCTTTATTCCTTCCTTCAACCACCACTTGAACATTTTTTTCAACTCCCCAACCAGGCATTCCATAGTTAGAAAAAACTTCATACTTTCCTCCTTGCAATGAGGACTTTGACTTCTCCCCCTCACTCAAGTGAATGATCTCATCCTACACAAAGGAAATCAAACTTTCCCTTTCCTCCACATGACGCATATTTAAAATTTCCTCTAGCCCTCACATTCTTGAGCATGCATGGGGCGACCCACACCCGCAACCCCCCCCCCCCCCCCCCAAAAAAAATATCATTATTTTCCATCTCTTTGGCAGGGTGGCAGGCTCACCCCTAATCCCATTGTTTGTATCTATTCTCAACCCCATCATAAAATCTTTATCACTATCTAAAATGGATTGGAGAGACTCCATCCATCTAGCTTGATCTTCTAGAAGCCACACATCATCAAGGCAGATATTTGTATCATATCATCCCATGTTCTCTAGGAAGTTTGTCGCCTTATTTCCATTTCTCCTTGAAGGAGAAAATTTATGTATTTGATGGGGAGGATAAACTACTAGATGCAATAAATGAGGAGTTCTAGGAACCAACTTTTGGCCAATTTAGAAGGAGGGGTACCATGGATTATTTTATGTACTATTTCAATCGCCAACTTGGAATCCCCATCAATTTGTAGCTTGTAGTATCCCAAATCAAGAGCTATTTGCATGCATCTTTCAAGAGCCATAAATACCTTCGCATTATTATTGATGTACATTCGATAGCTCTCAAAATAGACCCTTAAGGTGTTCTTATTCAAAACTATAAAAATACCTCCATACCTTCCAATCCATAGACTCCCTTTTGATGCTCCATCAAAATTCAACTTTATGAAGCCTAATGGAGGAGAAGTGAAGCTAGTGGGAGCAGTACTTATGGGGTCCAAGCTCTTGGTGAATAAAGGGAGTATCATTAACAGGGATATTTTCCATTTATTCAGGATCTCAGCTTCCAAATGATCCACCTCCCTTTTCCTAAGACCAAGTTTCAGTTAGAATCATTTCCCTAATATTTTTCTTGATAATCTTCTGAAATTCGTTCTCCTTTTGATTCATGAATATTCTCATGTTTTGTTTCTTCCACAGTGCCCATATTAGAAAATCTTCAGCTAGTATCCATGCTTTGTTTACTATTTGTTTTTCAAATGGATTGTATCACCATTGCTCCAACGAAGTGATCAAATAGGATTACAGTCACTGTATCTAAATACTAAATGAATTTGTAACTAGATGGCTTATACAAATGGACATGAATTCAAAAGGTGTTACGTGTTATCCTCTTAATTACCAAATATATAGAAGTAAGAAGGCCCCTGAAACCCTTTCTTTCTGATGTGATCCCATGTCATTATCTTTCTTCTCCCTACCAGCCAAAAAAAATGTGCCTCATTTGGCCATAAGTTACTTGTCCATATTCTTCTCCATAAAATTATTCTAGGCATAGCATGGAGCCCCTCCAACAAAGAGTGTGCTTCTTTAAGAGTTAACATTCCTTTCATTTGATAGCCCCAACATATTATGTCTAGGTCTTGAGAAATAGGGATTTTATATTCCTGCAGATCTTGGTTTAGGCTATCCTAGGGATACATGTTTTGATGGTCTAACCAATCTTCCTTTGTTTTAAATCCTCTCAAGAGAAAGGATTTTTGGTTTTTTTCTAGAAATATGAAACCTTCCTTCCCTAGTGATCCCTGGTAAAGGTTCTCAGCTCCCTCAGGCCATCTCTTTCTCTCAATCATGGGAGTTGCTTCCAAACATCATCCCAAAAGATGTCAATATTTCCATTCCTTATTTCCCAAAAGACATGTTCTTGTACTAGGTTTCTATTGGATTGGGCCAAATTCCAAATGGAGGAGCATGTAAGAAAGATTGTAGCCCTTAGTTGATCAACTTTGGAGGAATTTTTACTGCAATTTCTATATAATTTTTTTTTTCCTGCAATTCATTTCCACCTTGAAGCTAGTGTTGCGAGAGCTTTTCCCAATTCTTTATTTAGAGTCTCGGGGTCTCTTGGGCCTAGCCCTCCTTCTTGCTTAGGAATGCATAACTTCTCCCATGCTAAAAGAGACCATTTCTTGGCTTTGTTTTCTCCTCTCTACATAAAATATCTTAATCTAAAAATGATGTCCCTGCATGTAGTTTGAGGGGCCGCTAAAACTAATAATTGATACACCGATAGAGCTTGAAAAATTGATTTAAGTAGGACCAACCTGCCAACTAAATTTAGAGACTGAACATCCCAACCATTTAATTTGTTATTCATATTTTGTAAAATATCCTACAAACATGAAGCTCTCAAGGAATTAGTTACTAGTATAATACCCAAATACTTAGTTGGAAGACTGCTAATATGGAAGCCTACAACCTAGACTAGGTGATGTTGGATTGGGGAACTAATGTTGAAGAAGTAGATGTTTTATTTGTCTCCATTAATCATAGTACAAAATGTTGCCATGAAATTTGATAGGATTTTTTTTAACACTCTTGACTCACAAAGGGATGGTCGGAAAAAAAGTAGGATGTCATCAACAAATTGTTGATCAGTTACAGGTAAATTATTCCCAAATAGATGAATTCATTTTATAATTCCGCTGTCACATACAGTTTTCAAGTATCTTCCTAAACCCTTAGTGGCCAAACTGAAAAGGAAAGGAGACAAGGGGGTCACCTTGTATTAGACCACACAAATGGTTGAATGTCAAGGTGGGAGACCCATTAAAGATGGAGAAAAAAGGGGAAGAAATAAGAGATTTTACCTAGCATGTCCATTGAGGAGAAAACCAAAATGCATCAGGGACTTAGATTGGATAGTCCCAATCGAGCCTATCATAGGCTTTAGAAAGGTCCAATTTAATTAACATACTAGGCTTCTTAAATTTCTTGAGTGAGTGGACTACTTCATGGGCCACCACTATCTCGTCAACTACAAATGATGAACATGTTAATGCCAGAGAAAACACATGTTTAATTAATTAGATGCATGCAATTATAGAAGGGTGATATTTTTTTTTGCCCAGACATAGGTGTATTTGCACCTCAAACTCCCCACAACTTTCCATCCCCTAGCCAAAGCATGATACCATTAGGAGAACTCAATTATCTCAGGAGAAATGATGGAAATGAAGGATACTCTCCTCCTTAATATTTCATACAACATGGGTTCTTCTACCCCAAGGATCCAGGGGCTCCATAAATTCATATATGTCACATTAATTAGTTGGAAACCACTCAAGTGATTCCCTTCACTGCCTACGCAATCCCTCAATTCCCTCCCCTCTCAATGATTCCTTGTTTTCTTAGCACATATCCAATTCATTGTCATCTATGATTGCCTTAGGCTTCTCTGCTTACATTCCATGCTCAAAATCAGTTTTTATTAATCTCATTAGATTAACATCCCTCCCAAATATTGATTGGCCCACTCATAACCTCTAGACTCATGTATGGAATTTTTCACTCAACCCACATGATTCTTCTCTCTCCTAGAAAGTGAAACTTGTCCTATAAGACCCACTCATGCACTCTCTCCACATTGAAACAAGGATGTTCCCTCTTGCTCAATAGTTCCTCTTCAAACCATGAATTTTTCCATGAATATTCCTTACATCCACAAAACACACACAATCCTCTTCTCCAACTTTTTCCATGAACAAATCGCTCCATTTCATGGTTTCCTTTTTCCCATGTTCATTCCCTGAGACAAGATGAAGGTTCTAGTGGTGATGGGACAATTTTTGTTCCTTTAATAATATTAGTTGGTTTATCAAGTAAATGAGGATATTTAGGGAGATATTTCTCAAAATGAAGTTTGGTCATTACAAGGTAATTTGGAAAAGATGGATAGGATTTCCTAGTTGCATTTGGGCTACCTTTTTTACCCCCTCACTATTCCCACTCTTGTTATCATGATTAGTATTAGGTGTTCAACCATCTAATCAACTGCTCTACATCCTTCATTAAATATAAATTTACATATTCTTTGATGTACTCATGTTTAACTTGGCATAATATCCTCGTAACGATGTTTAACATAATAATTACATGCTTAAATGGGAGACATATGGCATGGAACAAGAAAAGTGGTAACTTTATTTCGAACATTGTGAATTAGATCACAATATTTATGTATTACAAGTCAAATATGAAGTTTTATTAATTGTGTTATATGTGGATGATTTAATTATTTTTTAGAATAAAGGAAATTTGATTTATCTTGGAAAAATTAAATTGAAGGACACATTTGAAAGAACTACTTAAGCATTTTGCATTTTTTTCTTGGCACCCAAGTTATGTAGTTCGATGATGGTATCTTCATTACTGAATTGAAATATGATTTTGGATTTCTTAAAGAGGTCTAGAATTGAAGATCATAAGAAAATTTCAACTATGTTTTACTTGGGAGTTAAGCTAAGGAAAATGATTCTCCAATGGCGATCTTATTTATTTGCTTCATAGTACATTATATAGTAACTTTATTGTTAGTTTGGTCTCTAGGTCAAATAATTTAACAAACATTTGAATTAACTCATTGGATATGCAAACTAAATTTTGGTTGGTGATGGGCATGGTTGTATCTTGACTTCCATATTTGTGTTTCATCTTCGATGTAATTCAATTGTTTTTTCATGTTAAAAGTAGTAGGTTGTTTCCTTACTAATCATTGAGGCATAATATGAAGGAATAGTGAATGTTGGAACCAAGGAATTTTGGATTCACAACTTAATGGAATAGATTGGATTCCCTCATAAGGAATCAACTACAATGTATTATGAAAACCATAGTGCATATAAGTGGCCCATAATCTCATTGCACACAACAAGATAAAACATGTTGAGCTTCGTGTACAAGTATATATAGGATAACACATACAATAAAATGTGGTAACTTTTCTTCATTATAGGGTAGATAATCTATGTCGTTAATAATTTTAAATGTCATTGACATGGATGAAGTTTTTTAATAATCACTTTAGGAAATTTTCAGTAAGGGGGGTTACTAAGATAATTGCACCTCCTAATCCTCCAAGAAGTTGTGTTGAAGGGGGGATGTTGAGATAATTCCATCTCACAATCCTTCGAGAAGTTGTCTTGAAAGGAGGATATTGGATTTTTGGTTAGATTTAAATTTTGGTGTAACTTAGTGAATCAACTAAAAAGCTAACTAACCAACTTAAAGGCGTTGACTAGCCAAATAGGACCAATTAAGTGGTCTCGATGAAGTTGAATTTAATTGGCTAGGCACAAAAGGGGATAGGATATGCAAATTTTATAATCGCTTTAGAGTTGACTTTAGTGATCAAAGTTACTTGGATCAACCCTATCACCCAAGTGTATAAATAAATGGCCCATGGATCGATCCATATGATGAAAAAATATGTGGATAATGGTGTAATTGTGTTAAATGATGTCATAATGGCGTTTCTAAAATCCACCACCTCTTCTTGGATATGTTATTTCTACTACGATAATACACCAATGATTTCTAACAATGAAGGGATCACATTTGATATAAATAGATCATGTCTCTCTCACATGGTTCATTTATTCAAGTTATCCAAATTAAGTTTGCTCATAGGGTTCAATTATGTCAGGAATTTGACTTAGTTTATTCACTAAATTCTCTCAAAAGGTTTTTTTACATGGGGCATCCATCCTAGTTTATTCATATGTTTCATTTACACAAGGCATATTAGATATTTTGTTCACAAGGTTCTCTCCTGGGTGTTGGTTATGAAAGGCATTCAATATAGTTTTTTATTAAGGTTTTGTGTGAATCCAAAATATATGGAATATGGAGCGTCCAAATATTCAACCTCAATAACCACTTTTTCAAAAATTTCAAAATGGTAATTTCTAAATATGTGTATAATGTTGTAATTGTGTTGTATGATTTCAAAAGGTGTTGGGTTTGTGTTATATTCTTTCCACGACTAGTCACGCGCGGGGGGATAACAGGGGGGGTGATAATACTAACCTTCCTGTTCTGCTTGCGAGCGCAACGTCTCGGGGGGCGGTAGCCCCTATCGGGCTCCGGGTGGCACCGGCTTTTTTTGGTCCTTGTAAGTTTGGGGCGGACTGTGTGGTTTGTTTTGTGCATGGGTTTGCACATGGTTTTGGGGCATGATGGTTTTTAGCCCCTGGTATTTTGTAGATCCGGTCGAGGGAACTACGGTTATGTTCTAATCCAGGGTTAATGGATTGGGGTTTATGTATGCTTCGGCATGTATATATATGTGTTGTAACACTAAAAGGAATATAATGAAAAATCAAGCTGGTCGTCCCGATTTGGGATCCGGGGGAAAATCTCTGTGTTTATCTGTTTTATGTTTTATGCTCTCGCTATTGTTTATTTTCTGTTATAAGATTCGTGTGTAGATAATTTATGTTCAGGTTTAAAACCTACATTTGGTATCAGAGTTGTTTCGGCTTCAAGGGGACGCCTTTGCTGCTGAGGGTTTTTTGCTCGGGCCTGAGGTAGACCCTGTTCAGTGGGAGATCTGCGGGATCAATTCTTGCGGTGAAAGAAGATGGCGAGCGGCGGAAAGATAGAGATCGAGAAATTTAATGGTCAGAGTTTTGAGTTGTGGAAACTCAAGATGGAGGATCTGCTGGTGGATAAAGATCAGTGGATCGCGGTAGATCCAGGTACTAAACCAACGACGATGTCAGATGAAGACTGGAAGAAACTGGATCGGAAGGCTAAGAGCACAATACGGTTGTGTGTCTCAGATTCAGTATTGTTGAATGTATCTGGGGAAGCTACGACAAAGACCTTGTGGGAAAAACTTGGGACTTGGTACCAATCTAAGTCTCTGGTGAATAAGTTGTTCCTGCGGAAAAAGTTGTATAACCTGAGGATGAAGGATGGAGACTCGGTGACAGAGCATCTAAACGCCTTCAATACTATGGTAAGTTAGTTGTCATCTGTTGATATTAAAATCTCAGATGAAGATAAGTGCATCAGTTTGTTGTGCTCTCTACCAGACTCGTGGGACAGTCTGGTTATTGCAATAGGTAGCAATACAACTACCTTGAATTTTGATGACATTGTCTCAGCCTTGCTTTCGGAGGAAATGAGACGGAGAAATATGGAGGGTCATAATGGAGATGCCTTATCTGTACGAGGAAGGTCCCAGAATAGAAACAAGAATAAGGTTTCGAGTGGGAGATCTAAATCTAGAGGGAGATCTAAATCTCCTCGAAAGTTTGTAAAGGTGTGCTGGAAATGCGGAAAGGAAGGGCACTACAAAAAGGAATGCAGATCTAAAGCTCCTGAGAAAGGAAAGGGATCTGATGAAGGTCCTTCTGCAGAGGCAAAAAACACCTCGGATGAAGGTGGGGATGTGTATTTGGCTTCTTCTTCAAATACACATGTAGATCATGAGTCATGGTTGATTGACTCAGGTGCATCCTTTCACTTCACTCCCCATAGGGAGTGGTTCTGCGAGTATGAGAAATATGATGGCGGTGATGTCTTCTTAGGTTATGATAGGAAAGCCAGAATCGTCAGACGTGGAAAATTCAAGCTGAAGTTACAAGGTGGAAGGAGTTAGAACACTTCCTAGTGTTCTGCGCATTCCTACATTGGCCAGAAATTTGATTTCTGTAAGAAAGATGGATGATACAGGTGTAAAAATAGTGTTCGAGAAAGATACCTGTAAGATGGTTCAGGGAGCATTGGTATTAATACGGGGGGTTAGGATTGGAACTGCGCGTGGCTTCGAGGAACAACACTATTATTGATGGGTGCAATAGTTTTGTGGTTCCCGAAAGTGGAGCAGAAAGCCTAGCGGTCTTTGGAGAAAAGACCATGCTATGGCATCAAAGGCTTGGACATATTGGAGAGAAGGGCCTTCAGATACTACATGGAAATGGTATGGTAGAAGGTATGTCCAATAGCTCTCTGGATTTTGATTTTTGTGAACATTGTGTGTATGGAAAGTAGAATCGGGTTAGTTTTCCTTCTGGTGCTAAGAGGGCGAACAAGATATTAGAGCTTGTGCATAGTGATGTGTTTGTACCTGTGTTGGTTCCATCACTGGGTAAGTCTGTGTACTATTTTTCATTCATAGATGACTTCTCAAGGAATACATGGATATATTTATTGAGAAGAAATCTGAAGTCTTTGATAGATTTAAAGAATTTAAGGCTCTAGTGGAAAACCGGGGCAGAGAAGAAGATAAGGTCACTGAGGACAGGATAATGGTGGGAGTTAGAAAGGAATTTGAAGATTTCTATAAGAAGTGTGAGTATGTACGATGAAGACTACTCATACCACCTCGGTAAAAATGGAGGTTGCGAAAGAACCAACATGGCAACTGATGGAAATGGCAAGAAGCATGCTCGAGTGTGGTATCGGGTTGGGACAGAATTAAGGCGGAAGCGATGGAGCGCATGTTATGGTTATGAGATCACCTTCATCGGTGGAGGATAAGACTCCACATGAGGTATGGACTGGTAAGAAACCCTCTCTTTCACATTTGAGGGTATTTTGATGTGATGCATATGTACATGTTCCAAAGGAAAAAAGGACCAAGTTGGATAATAAATCTGAAAGGTGCATCTTTATTGGGTATAAGGATCGTTTAAAGGGTTACAAGCTTTGGAACATGGAAACAAGGAAGGTTGTGTACAACCGAGATGTGGTGTTTATAGAGGTGAAAGATGTTGTTAAACATGAAGAAGTCACAACGAAGACCTGAGAAGATAGAGTTTGAGCTAAAGGAGGATGAATCAGACTCTACAACAGAAGAAGACTCAGAAGAGGAAGAGCCACAAACTCCAGCTGTTAGAAGATCAGTTCGGGAAAGAAGAAAACCAGAAAGGTATAGTCCATCTGCTTTCTGTTCAAATTTTTCTTTAACTATAATTGATGATGATTCCAGAACCGTCAGGGAGGCAGTAGATTCAGAGGACGGAAAACTCTGGAAGGAGGCCATGGTTGATGAAATGGAATCCTTGCATAAAAATGAGGCATGGGATCTGGTGGAGTTGCCAGCTGGAAGGAAGCCCATCGGGAGCAAATGGAGTTTAAGGAGAAGATGAATGGTAGTCAAGGTTAGAACACAAAAGTCGTCAGTTAGTCAGTAGTAAAAGGTTATTCCCAGGTGCTGGGAACTGATTTTGGTGATATGTTTTCTCCTGTTGCCAAAGTTACTTCTATTAGATTACTTTCATCTGTTGCTGCCGCATTTGATTTTGAGGTAGAACAGATGGATGTGAAGACAAAATTTCTTCATGGGGATTTGGAAGAAGAGATGTACATGAAACAGCCTAACGGCTTTATGGTGAAGGGGAAGAAAGAGTTGGTATGCAAGTTAAAGAAGTCTCTGTATGGGTTACACCAGTCACCAAGGATGTGGTATCAAAAATTTGATACCTATATATGGGGACTTGGCTTCACCAGAAGCAAGGAGGATCACTGTGTTTATTTTAAATTAATTGGTGACCATGTTATTTATTTGGTATTTTATGTGGATGATATGTTGTTGATTGGAAATGAAAAAGAAATTATCCAAGATTTGAAGACCCAGTTGTTCTCCAAATTCGACATGAAGGATCTTGGTGCTGCAAAATATATTTTGTGCATGGAAATTAAGAGATATCTGGCAAAGAAGAAGCTCTGGTTAAACCAGAGGAAGTATGTCGAGACTATATTGCAGAGGTTCAATATGTAGGATAGTAAACCGGTGAATGTTCCGATTCATGTAGGTACAAAGTTGTCTGTTGAGCAGTATCTCAAGACACAAGAAGAAGAGGAGGATATGTCCCGTGTTCCATATGCAAGTGCAGTGGGTAGCCTGATGTATGCAATGGTCTGTACTAGACTAGACATTGCACATGTAGTGGGAGTATTGAGCAGGTTTATGTCAAACCCAGGGAAGGAGCATTGGACAACAGTGAAGCGGGTTTTCAGATATTTACGTGGCACTAGTGATTATGGCTTGTGCTACCGGGGAAGACCAGGATTGGAAAGAATGTTGGACATTCGTGGTTTTGTTGATGCAGACTGGGCTGGAGATCTGGACCAAAGAAGATCTACAAGTGGGTATGTGTTTAACCTATTTGGAGGCGCAGTCAGTTGGATGAGTAAAAGACGGTCTGTAGTGGCTCTTTCAACTACAGAGGCAGAATACATAGCAGCCACTCATGCAAGCAAGGAAGCAGTTTGGTTGCAGAGATTGTGTTCAAGTATGGGGTTGGTACAACAAGCTATAAGGATATACTGTGATAGCCAAAGTGCAATTTTCTTGGCTAAGAACCCTGCTTATCATTCAAAGAAAAAGCACATTGATGTTCAATATCACTTTGTGAGATATATGGTTGAAGCTAAAAGGGTGTTGTTGGTAAAGGTGGACACTTTGAAGAATGTTGCAGATGCATTGACAAAGTCTATGAGCACTTAGAAGTTCTCCTGGTGTAGAGAAAAAATGGGTGTTTCAAAGCTGGGCTAATGACTCAGCTCTCCTGTGGCCCCCTGCAGAAAGAAAACAACAAGTGGGAGAATGTTGGGTTTGTGTTATATTCTTTCCACGACTAGTCACACGTAGGGGGGGTGATAGCCCCCCCTGTCGAGGGTTCGGGGCAGTGCCCTGGAAATTTTTTTTTTTTGGTCCTTATTTTCTGGTGGGCGAACCTGCCCATGGTTTTGTGCATTGGTTTGCACATGGTTTTGGGGCATGATGGTTTTCAACCCCTAGTATTTGTAGATCCGATCAAGGGAACTACGATTATGTTCTAATCCAGGGTTAATGGATTGGGGTTTATGTATGCTTCGACATGTATATATATGTGTTGTAACATTAAAAGGAATATAATGAAAAATCAAGCTAGTCATCCCGATTTGGGATCCAGGGGAAAATCTCTGTGTGTATCTGTTTTATGTTTTATGCTCTCGCTATTGTTTATTTTCTGTTGTAAATATTCGTTCGTAGATAATTTCTATACAGGGTTAAAACCTACAAAAGGAAGCAAATACAATGTATTACGAAAACTATAGTGCATATAAGTGGCCCATAATCTCATTTCACACAACAAGATGAAACATGTTGAGCTTCATGTACAAGTCTATCTAGGATAACTCGTACAATAAAATGTGGTAACTCTTCTTCATTATAGGGTAGATAATATAAGTTAATAACTTTACAATGCCATTGACATGGATGAATTTTGCTAATCTTCACTTTAGGAAATTGTCATTAAGGGGGATTGCTAAGATAATTCCACCTCCTAATCCTCCAAGAAGTTTCATTCAAGGGGGGATGCTGAGATAATGTCATCTCGAAATCCTTCAAGAAGTTGTCCTGAAGGGAGGATGTTGGATTTGTGGTTAAATTTAACTTTTGGTGTAACTTAGTGAATCAACTAAAAAGTTAACTACTAAGTAACATAAATGTGTTGACTAGCCAAATAGGACCAATTGAGTGGTCTCAACGAAGTCAAGTCTAATTGAATAGGAACAAAAAGGGCTAAGAAATGCAAATTGTATAATTGCTTAGGAGTTGACTTTAGTGATAAAAGTTACTTGAATCAACCCTATCCCCAAAGTGTATAAATAAATTGCCCATGGATCAATCCATATGATGAAAAAAAATATGTGGATAATGTTGTAATTGTGTTGTATGATGTCATAATGGTGTTTCTAAAAACCACCACCTCTTCTTGGATATATTATTTCTACTACTATAATACACCTGTGATTTATAACAACGAAGGGATCACGTTTGATCTAACTTGATCACATCTCTCTCACATGGTTGATTTATACAAGGTATGAAAATTAAGTTTTTTCATAGGGTTCAAGTATGTCAGGCATTTGACTTAGTTTATTCACTAAGTTCTCTCACAAGGTTTGTTTACATAGGGCATCCATCCTAGTTTCTTTATATGGTTCATTTACACAAGGAAACTTACCTAGTTTGTTCACAAGGTTATCTCATGGGTATTGTTTATGCAAGGCATTCAATCTAGTTTTTTATTAAGGTTTTGTGTGAATCCAAAAAAAATGAAAGGCCCAGTGTCAAAATATTCAAACACCTCATTAACGACTTTCTCAAAATTTTCAAAATGGTAATTTCCAAATATGTGGATAATGTTGTAAATGTTGTAATTGTGTTTTATGATGTCATAAGGAATCAACTACAATGTATTATGAAAAATATAGTGCATATAAGTGGCCCATAATATCATTGCACACAACCAGATGAAACATGTTGAGCTTCATGTACAAGTCTATCTAGGATAACTCGTACGAGAAAATGTGGTAACTCTTCTTTATTATAGGGTAGATAATCTAAGTTGTTAATAAGTTTACAATGCCATTGACATGTATGAATTTTTTTAAAATTCACTTTAGGAAATTTTCATTAAGGGGGGTTTCTAAGGTAATGTCATCTCCTAATCCTCCAAGAAGTTGTGTTGAAGGAGGGATGATGAGCTAATGTCATCTCGCAATCCTTCAAGAATTTGTCTTGAAGGGAGGATGTTGCATTTGTGGTTAAATTTAATTTTTGGTGTAACTTAGTGAATCAACTAAAAATTTGACTAAGCATCTTAAAGGTGTTGACTATCCAAACTGAACCAATTGAGTGGTCTTGGTGAAGTCAAATCTAATTGAATAGATACAAAAAATGCTAGGAAATGCAAATTATATAATCGCTTAGGAGTTGAATTTAGTGATTAAAGTTACTTGGGTCAACCCTATCACCCAAGTGTATAAATTAATGACCCATGGATCGATCCATATGATGAAAAAAGTATGTGGATAATGTTGTAATTGTGTTGTATGATGTCATAATGGTGTTTCTAAAAACCACCACCTCTTCTTGGATGTCTTATTTCTACTACTATAATACACAAGGGATTTCTAAAAATGAAGGGATTACATTTTATCTAACTTGATCACATCTCTCTCACATGGTTCATTTATACAAGGTATCTAAATTAAGTTAATTCATAGGGTTCAATTATGTTAGGCATTTGACTTAGTTTATTCACTAAGTTCTCTCTCAAGGTTTGTTTACATAGGGCATCCATCCTAGTTTCTTCATATGGTTCATTTACACAAGGCATCTTATCTAGTTTGTTCACAAGGTTATCTCATGGGTATTGTTTATACAAGGCATTCAATCTAGTTTGTTATTAAAGTTTTGTGTGAATCCAAAAAATATGAAATATGGAGCGTCCAAATATTCAAACATATCATTAACCACCTTCTCAAAAAAATTAAAATGGTAATTCCACACCACATCATTTATTAAGAAAAATATATAACATAAAGTTTTTTCTATAAAAAAATGTTTGAATTATTATATTAAACACAAATAATAAAATAATATATATTAAGTGATTAGCATTTCTATTATACCTTTAAATTGTTAATTATTTTAATCTAATTAAACACAATAAAATAAAATAATATATTTTAAATCATAAACGTTACTATTACATCTTTAAATTGTTGAATATCTTAATTTAATTTAAGATATGTTTTGTTTTGTAGTAATAACTACTTATATAGAGATGACACAAGAAGAGTGACTTCTTAAAAGTATCTTTAATATTGGACCTTGCATCCCACTCATCACTTTCATTATTTCAACAACTTAGGAAGTGAGAGGGTCATGAATGACATGATGTGATTATATTTAGGAAGCTTAAAAATATAAGAATAATATCGTAGCAAAATTTAACATGGCCATTAAGTTATTTTAGTCTTAGATGTTAGGATTTGGGTTTGGGAGCTATTTGTGTTTGTTCTCAACTATTTGTATATTTATTTATTTTATGGTAAATATTATTTGTACGTGTTTGATAATCATCTTGCCTATTGATACAATGGTTAATTGGTTGCATGACAAATTATGCTTGCATAATATTCTCCTCCTTCTCAAATATAACTTGTGCCTATTTTAATAATAACAAATTGATACACTTATTGTGTAACATTTTGGAATAGTTGTTACAATTACAAAGTATCATTCCCTTGTACATGTGGGCATATCATTCTTCCATCCAACATTTAGGCTAGCCTCGGCCTAGGGTCAACATGGTTAGACAAAAAAATAAAAATAAAAAATATCATTTCCTCCTATTCCACATTGACTATAAAAATTGATTTATAATAACATATAAATTCTTGTGTAACATAATTCTCATGCCAAATAAAACATATATAAAAATAATAACCCCTATAATCTCTCTGAGATTCTGTTATTTCATGAGAGGTCCAAGCACATTGATATATGATATTATCATCTATGATATTGTGTGAAGAGGAGAACTATATTGCTACAGTACATTCCAACGAAGGAGAAATATACTTACATCTTGACAAAGGCATTGTCAAGAAGTAAATATGAATTACATAGGTGCAAGATAGGGGTGGTTAAAAATCCCTTTCTTGCTAAGAGGGAGTGTTGAAAAATGTATCAAGAAAGGCTCAATTTGATTTTAGCCTTAGTCAAATTGAGTCAATCAAATTTCCACTTCAATAGGACAACTTGGAGGTAGTTAACTAGTGTGACATGGATCTTTTCACTCAGTTAGCTTAGTAAATTCATGTTAGCGGGCTTGGAGTTCAGTTACGCATGTGTGATTGCTAAATTTTAGTAATCCAATTCAGTTATTTTCAGTTGTATTGAGTTAATTAACCTCTAACTATTGATAGAGTTAGTTGAAGATTAGTTGTGCAATGGGATGATAGTCTAACTCGGAGATCTATCAGTTAACTGATCAATCAACCCAAAATAGCTAATGATTGCAAGAAATTCAAATTCCTCAACTGAAGTGGAGATGACAAGGCAATGTAACATCAATGTAGACTAGTTTTGAGTGTACAGGTGTTGCATGAGGTCAAATGATCAATCCTTGGGAATTGCGCAATCAATTTGAAGGAAATTCCTAAATATTAGGGGTTAATTTCCTTAGGAATTATGCACGGAAATAAGAGAATTGGTGAGCAAATATTTGGCTAAGTGTTGGCCAGAGTTTCTCATTGAGCATAGATAACAATTATTCTTTTGCATGTTGAGCTCAGAGCTGGAGCTAGCAATTGTAATATTTTCTCTATTCAACTGATTAATGAAAAGATGCTTGAGGGGTTTTCACCAATTGGGTTCCCCTAGAAATCATTGTGTACTTGTGGTTTTTCTTATTGCATGCCTATGCATGTTGTTCTAAAGTGTGATTTCCATTCCGCATATCAGTAGAGTAAAATTGTGTCTTGTTTTTAAGTTTGAAATCTTGAGCAATTGCAATTTCTATCAAATTTATACATGTAGGGTAGATAATCTAAGTTGTTAATAATTTTACAATGTCATTGACATAAATGAATTTTGTTAAGCTTCACCTTAGGAAATTGTCATTAAGGGGATTTGCTAAGATAATTCCACCTCCTAATCCTCCAAGAAGTCACGTTGAAGGGGGGATGCTAAGATAATGCCATCTCGCAATCCTTCAAGAAGTTGTCTTGAAGGGAGGATGTTGGATTTGTGGTTAAATTTAACTTTTGGTGTAACTTAGTGAATCAACTAAAAAGTTGACTAAGCAACTTAAAGGTGTTGACTATCCAAATAGAACCAATCGAGTGGTCTCAGTGATGTCAACTCTAACTGACTAGGCACAAAAAGGGCTAGGAAATTCAAATTGTGTAATCACTAGGGGTTGACTTTAGTGATCAAAGTTACTTTGATAAAACCTATCACCCATTGTATAAATAAATGGCCCATGGATCGATCCATGTGATGAAAAAAATATGTGGGTAATGTTGTAATTGTGTTGAATGGTGTCATAATCGTGTTTCTAAAAACCACCACCTATTCTTGGATATAGTATTACTACTACTATAATACATTAGTGACTTATAACAATGAAGGGATCACATTTGATCTAACTTGATCATGTCTCTCTCACATGGTTCATTTATACAAGGTATCTAAATTAAGTTTTTTCATAGGGTTCAATTATGTCAGGCATTTGACTCAGTTTATTCACTAACTTCTCTCACAAGGTTTGTTTACATAAGACATCCATCCTAGTTTATTCATATGGTTCATTTACGCAAAGCATCTTACCTAGTTTGTTCACAAGGTTCTCTCATGGGTATTGTTTATGCAAGGCATTCAATCTAGTTTGTTATTAAGGTTTTGGGTGAATCCAAAAAACTATGAAAAATGGAGCGTCCAAATATTCAAACTCCTCATTAACCACTTTCTCAAAATTTTCAAAATGGTGTCCACGCCACATCATTTATTAAGAAAAATATATAACATGATTTTTTTTCTAAAATAAAAAATGTTCAAATTATTATATTAAACATAAATAATAAAATAATATATTTTAAGCGATTAGAATTACTATTATACCTTTAAATTGTTAATTGTTTTAATCTAATTAAATACAACGAAATAAAATAATATATTTTAAATCATGAACATTACTATTTCATCTTAAAATTGTCGATCATCTTAATTTTATTTAAGATATGTTTGGTTTTGAAGTAATAATTACTTATATAGAGATGACACGAAGAATGAATTTTTAAAAGTATCTTTAATATTGGACCTTGCATCCCACTCATTACTTTCATTATTTCAACAAATTAGGAAATGAGAGGGTTATAAATGACATGATGATTTTTTTTTCAATTGTGGTTCACGGTTACTGAGTGGCCGCTACATCCACGGGTAATAATCTGGGCAGATCACCCGAAGGGATCTACATGTCGACTTATCTTGTCGGGCCTCACCCCAAGGGCATCGAGGAGATTTGACCTTGTGACTCCTAATTGGCAAGGTACTTAGCAACAAGAACTCGACCAATTGAGCTATCCCTTGGGGCTATGACATGATGATTATATTTAAGAAGCTTAAAAATATGAACATAATATCATAGCAAAAGTTTACATGATTATTAAGTTATTTTGGTCTTAGATGTTAGAATTTGGATTTGGGAGCTATTTGTGTTTGTTCTCAACTATTTGTAGATTTCTATATTTTATGGTAGATATTATTTGTACTTGTTTGATAATTATATTTCCTACTAATATAATGGTTAGTTGGTTGCATGAAAGTTAACTTTCATAATCTTCTCCTCCTTCTTGAATGTAACTTGTGCCTATGTTAATAATAACAAATAGATACACTTATCTTGTAACATTTTCGAATAGTTGTTATAATTACAAAGTATCATTTCCTTGTATATGTGGGCAAATCATTCTTCCATCCAACATTGAGGTTGGCCTTGGCCTTGGCTCAACATGATTGGACAAAAAAATAAAAACAAAAAATATCATTTCCTCCTATTCGGCATTGGCTATAAAAATTGATGTATAATAACATATAAATTCTCGTGTAATATAATTTTCATGCCAAATAAAACATAAATAAAGATAATGATACCTATTAACATCATGGTTAGTTAATTGCACATTCTCCATCCTAAAGAACCATTATTTTACTAGGCTAAGAGTTCATTGAAACATGTTAATAGTTCAAAATGAAAAAAGTACCACTTTACATATTGTTAACAATTCATTCAAAGAGAGATGATTTTTCTTCAATAATGATGATGAGTCAACTCTTACTCGAGAATAACAACTAATAATAATGAATAGACAATTGAATGACAGTTTTCATATTTTAAAAATGGAAAAAAAATATGGCACAAATGTAACATCAACATTACCTTTTTAAAGATTATCAATAGATCATCCAGACCATGATGGTTTTTATTAAATGATTATAATAAGTCAACTCACATTAGAGAATGACAAGGAATAATAATAATTAATAATTAACAATTGAATAACATTATTTATTTTAAAAATAAATAAAAATAAAAAGAATAGTCTAATGAGGTCACAATTTTGTCCCAAAAATATTGGAAATTCCAGCAAGATTTTGACCAAAATCTTACAGAAATTTTGGGAAATTTAGGTTATACTGTTAAGCTTCATGATTTTGGGTATCTTAGGGGTTTTTGATGGTGTTGAACCCATTTCCACCATCAAAAAACTGATTTAAAGGCTTCTATAGTTAGATTTTCCACCATCAAAAAAATGATTTAAACCTTCCTATATTTATATTTTTGAAAAGAAAATTGACTAGATTCCAATTTTCCTTAACAAAACTATAAACTCTATAAACTCGATAGACAACATCAAAATAACAAACTATTTTTTGTTTTTGTTTTTGGAGTTGTCTACCGACCCAACTGAATAACTGGGACTACAGTTTTTTGTCGTAGTAAAAAAATTCAAAAAATCAAGTAGTTGGAGTGTTTGAATTGCATTTTAATGGTGGAAATGAATTCAGCGTCATCAAAAACACTTAAGGCACCCAAAGCTTAACAACTATTTACTAAAAATTTTAAAAATCTTTACCCAAATTTTTCATAATCTTACCAAAATTTCTAAATTATGGTATGAATTATCAAATCCCTCGAACCAAAATTAAAATTAGTGGCTAACTTTATCAACTCCCTTGAACCCTATTCCTACCTCATATAATTATCTCCTTATGTAACTCTTATCTTGTACCGATTTACCTTTAAATACGTTACTCTTGCGTTGCGTTTGTGTTTAGTGATTATACCGACGATATTAATTACCAAAAATGCACGTCAAAGACAACATATGAATTTCGCCATCGAGATCTTCGAATAAACACATTAAACAAAATATATTTGAAAAATATATTAAACAAATCATATTCGAAAAACCTTGGAAATTAATCAAGCTTACGTGTCAGTTTATTTGAATTTTATAATCCACGTGGCAACTAAATGATGTGAAGTATTTATTTTGCCATTTTTATTGGTTTTAGTCCCGTGACAACTATATTGAGCAGAAGAAAACACATACTAATTTCGATTCTTAAAAATATTATGTTTTAACTAAAAAGTGTTTTTTCCATATATTGATACAATCACAAAATTAATATTTTGATTTTTTATCTGGACGTTTTGTTTAACATATATATTAATTTAGTTAAAGAATTATTGGTTGCATTTAAATATTTTTATTTTTATTTTTATTTATTTATTTAAATATTTTTAGATTTATTTTTCGATTTATTTTATCAAGAATTTGGTAGGGATTCATTGAAATCACATGTTTGGCAGTGAACTCTTCACAATCAAAGTGTTCCAAGGGTTTTTGAGGGTGATGAAATATGTAGTCAAAAATCTAGTTTAAACAACACAAATCAAGATTTGGCCACAAATTTTTTCATCGGATTCAGCGAAAAATCAACCAAAAACTCCAAAAAGTTGCACTTAAAGATCACTCCTTCAAAATTTTATAAATCATTTCATGAAGGAATCAAATTTAATTTAATAATTTTATTTTATTTTGTAATCAAAGGAATCTACATGACTATCACTATTCATTCTACATATCTTTTTCTCCGTGGATTTGGTTACAATAAGGAGATTGAGCTTAAATATTCATTAAAAAACGTATAAATCAATTCATAGAAGAATAAAATTAAACTTAATAATTTTATTGGTATAATAAAGAGATTGAGCGTAGATATTCATTAAAAAAACATATAAATCATTTTATAGAAGAATAAAATTAAACTTAATAAATAAATAAATAAATTCATAATTATTACTATTCATACCATTTATTTTTTCTCCATAGATTCATACCATTAACAATTGTTCAAGCACCATTCTCTTAAAATGATGGATCATTGTTGTTGAACGCTTGTGAGCCCGCGCGCGCCGCCTGGTGCTAGGGTTCCCTCCCACACAGCCTTGGAGGATTTGGGTTCACCCCAGGTCCATCCTCTCCCTCCTCCGTCTGTAGATGAAGTTTTCAATACGTTGTTGGCATCGCTGCCGGAAAAGAAGAAATCAGAAGCCACCAAGTTCGTGAAGAAGCTAGATGACATTCCAGAAATTTCCCTTCCATCTGAAGGACCAATTCAGGTTGCCTTGTCTCTGGCGGATCAAGCCCTAGTGATGCAGGAGCATCCGACTAGGGAGGCGAGCAGTCAGCAGGTTTTTATGTTTTCAGAAATGTGTGTTTTACAGGTCTTTGTACATGTCTAGGATTAATTTGTTTTTGATTAGGAGGGTAACTGTCAGTAGGAGTTGTTTCCAGTTAGTTATTATTTCTTTTAATTATTGTCAACAAGAAACTGTGATAGGTCATTAGATTATCTTTTCAGTTCATTATGCATTAAAATAGAAAGAAATAGTCGAAGGTGAATAACGCCCCTGTGTAACGAACAAGGAACGGTTACCAACTGACAACGAACTAGTTGGGACTGGAATACAAAAAGGACAGAGAAACAATTTGAGAAAGGTTCTGCAAACTGCCAACACAGTGGAGTAATAGAATAGAGTTCCAGTTTTGAAACTGACTATCTGTATTATCGAAGAAGCTGCCAAGAATTAAAGAATTTCATTTTATTATAATCTAGAAAAATTGTTGTTCTACTTTGATTCAGACGAGTAATAACAGAAATCGATTTATTGAGTAGTTGTAACAAATAACAGTGTATAAAAGTGTTGTGAGATTTCTTTTAGCAAACAGGTGTTCGAGAAATCATTTCACAAGAAGTCCAGCGTTTCATGGGAAGGAAACGCCGACTGAAGAACGAACAGGACATGCAGAAGAGCGTAAACAAAAACCACAGGTAAACAATTTACTTCGGAATACCATTACTTTCATTCTCTATGTAAGTCGAAACCATAAATGAGCAAAATCTCCCTGAATAGATAAAAAAAAGCATTTGTTTACAGTCCAGAATCTCTCAGAGATTGTTTGTAATAATTTACAAAAGTTTCTTTAAAGAAAAACCCTCGGGCCATACAAACATCACAGCCAGGGTTTGAAAACATTGAAACCCTTCCGGAGGCAAAGGGTCGAAACCCTCACGGTTTCATTCAGAACTACCGAGAAGAACTTCCCAAACCAGATAGCAAACACAACTGGTAAACGGAGGAGCAAAACCCCAGATTCAACAGAGTAAAGCGGAGCGGCTTAACTTCAACCAGACACAACAGAAACAATAAAAGAAGAGTGGACATGATGCTACCCGTAAATAGGGCGACGAGGAAGCCAACTGGGGCGTCGGGCTGTTGAGGACCCTCGCACACCTGCACAGAACAATTGCAAACGATATTAATTCGTATAACCTCCAGAACGTGAGTTTAACCGGAGTCAGCATTGGGAAAGGGGTTTGAAAGCGAACCTGGACACGGTGACAGAGTCCAGAAGTCCGCAGAGGAACAAACGCCCTTGTATCTCGGCCAAACAAACTGCTCACAAGGAGCCAAGTTGTTAATGCGTGAATGAAAGGGTACAGTAAGTATAGCAGAGAACGAGAGCTTACCAGTGAAATCGGCGGAGTCGAAGTGAACCTGTAGACGGAGTTCCCGGAGAAGAATACCTGTGTAATAAACCAGAGCCAAGGTTAATCCAAGAACTTATATGGCGCAGAGGAGTTAAACAAAAAGAAACCAGAACAACCTGAAACAGAGTTTTCAGAGACAGAGGACCAAGAAAGTTACAGTGGGCAAGTTCAAGCCCTGTCCAAACGAGGAGATAGCGAGCGAAGTTGCTATAGAAGAGACCGACCACCATCGCAACGAATGAAGAGTTAAATCGAGACCTCGACACAGAGGGAATGCAGAGATAAGTCGAGACCTCGGCGCAGGAGAACCAGACCTCCAACGGGGGCTCAAACCAACAGCGAAAACACAAATGAACCGACTATCGAGTCCATAGGCGGAAAAACCGAAATGGCAACCAACTGAGCTGTAACATTTACTATCAGAGTGAATGCGAGTTACTGGCGGGGCAGCCAAGGCATACGAAGAACAAAATCCGAGACAGCATATTCATTGCTACTTATCCACAGTACCATGTGTGTTAATTTAATGCCACGGAATGACACTTGTCAACTACAATAACAAACCCTATCACTGCTAACGTGTAAGCCACGTTGACATTCAATCAAATCTTTGTTAATATTCACAGCAAACGGGGGTGTGGGCTGGCGCCTATTCATCAAGTGGTATCGGAGCTGAAGTTTGAAGGAGCAGAAGTTTGAAGTTGCGAGAAAATGGAAGTTGGTCGTAGAGGAAGGGGAAGAGGTAGAGCAATCCGAAGAGTGGCAGAAGAGGGACTGCGTGATGAAATTCGGATTCTGAATCAAAGATTGGCAGCAGTAGAAGCTGGGGGCAGGAGAAACCCAGCAGATGACAGTGATGAGGATATTGCAGAATCGGAAGATGAATTTGAAGGAGTGACACCTGAACTGAGATTGTTGAAGTCAGTTCTGTTGTCCAGTCATAAGCCGAAACATGAGCTTTCCACTTATGACGGCAATTTGTCGGCAGATGTGTTGTTGGACTGGTTGAGTGAAGTAAATAAATACTTCGAATTTGAGGAAACCAGCGAGGACAAACAGGTGAAGTTTGCTGCCACCAAGCTGAAAGGACATGCGTCCTTGTGGTGGGACAGCGTACAGGCAGAAAGGAAAAGGCAGCGAAAACAGCCTATAAGGAAATGGGCCAGAATGGAGGCGAAACTGAAGGAGAAATTTTTGCCCAAAGATTATCAAATAATGTTGTATCAACAGGTACAGAATTTGAGACAAAGGGGGATGACAATTAAGGAGTATACTGAAGAATTTTACAAACTGAACTTGAGGGCAGGTTATGTGGAAGACACACCAGAAAAGACAGCAAGGTTCGTAAATGGGCTGAGGGGAGAGATATTAGATGAAATTGGGATCCTTTCGCCCAGAACCTTGGAAGAAGCATATCAGTTTGCACTAAAAGCTGAAGAGAAAATAAATAGGAAACAGAATGCCAGAAGAGGAGGTGGATCTGGCAGAGGGAAGGGAAAGGCCTTTGGTAAAGGCAGAGGAACAGGGTCCAATGAGGAAGGTAGCAGTTCCAAAACTGCAGGGACAGCAGAGAAGGACAACAGCACTAGAGGAGGACGGCCAGCCCAGCGAGGGAGAGGAACTGGTCGGGGCAGAGGAACTGTCCAGTGCTACAGGTGCCAAAAGTGGGGGCACAAATCGTATGAATGTCCTGAAGGCGAACCAGCAGGTGGAAGAGGAGCTTATGTCGCTCAGCCGGAGGAGGCGGAAGCACCTCCACAGGAAGTGGAAGATGCACCAGAGACAGGGGAAGCCCTGGTGTTGAACAAGGTGCTGTTAAAGCCAGCCAAGGAGGTTATGGACCCGGATCAAAGGAAGACTTTGTTCAGGACAGTTTTCAAATCAAAGGGAAAGTGCTGCAAACTGATCATTGACAGTGGAAGCACTGACAATTTAGTGGCCACGGAAATGGTGGAGAAACTGGGATTGAAAAAGCTGAAACATCCCACTCCATACAAGGTGTCATGGCTGCAAAAGGGGCATCAATTGTTAGTTGATGAACAGTGCGAAGTGGAGTTTCAGATCGGCAGATATAAAGACAAGATTGTCTGTGATGTTATGCCGATGGATGTCTGTCACATACTGTTAGGGAGGCCCTGGCAGTTTGACAGAAAAGTGTTGCATGATGGAAGAACGAACTGTTACAAGTTTGTTAAAGATGGGGTCAAGCACACACTTGTACCCATCAAAGAGGAAGGAACAACAGAAGCAAGTGGAGTAAAAGCACTGCTGCTGGGAGGAAAAGAATTTTTGAGACAGATTGAAGACAGTGAGGTGAATTTCGCTGTCGTGAGAAGGCCAAGGACAGTGGTACTACACACCACGATTTCAGATTTACCTGAGGAAATTCAAGAGATGTTACAGGAATTTGGGGATATTGTAGTGGATGATCTTCCAGACGAATTACCTCCCAAGAGAGGCATCACCCACTGCATTGACTTTATACCAGGAGCCAGCTTGCCAAACAAGGCAGCTTATCGTATGAGTCCAAAAGATCATGAAGAAATTCGGAAACAGGTGCAGGAATTGCTTGATAAAGGATTGATCAGAGAAAGTATGAGTCCTTGTGCAGTTCCGACAGTATTGGCTCCTAAGAAAGGTGGCGAATGGCGGATGTGTACAGATTCGAGAGCCATCAACAAAATTACGATTCGGTACAGGTTTCCATTACCAAGGATGGATGACATGATGGACTGTTTGAGTGGGGCAGCATATTTTTCGAAGATTGACTTGAAAAGTGGCTACCACCAGATTCGAATCAGAGAGGGGGATGAGTGGAAAACAGCGTTCAAGACAAATGAAGGACTGTATGAATGGCTGGTGATGCCATTTGGATTGAGCAATGCTCCCAGTACTTTTATGCGACTGATGAATGAAGTACTGAAAGACTTTATCGGAAAATTTGTGATAGTGTATCTGGATGATATACTAATTTTCAGCAGAACAAAGGAGGAGCACTTTCGACATGTTCGAAGTGTATTACGAAGTCTGCAGCAGAACAAGCTGCTGATAAATCTGAAAAAGTGTACCATTTTCCAGAAAGAACTAGTGTATCTGGGTTTTGTGATTGCAGAGAATGAGCTGAAGATGGATCCGGAAAAGATTGCAGCAATCGTAAGCTGGCCATCTCCAAAGAACTTATTTGAAGTTCGAAGTTTTCATGGTTTAGCGAGTTTTTACAGGAAGTTCATCAAGAATTTCAGTGGGATTTGTGCACCTATGTTGGACACAATTAAGAAGGCAAATCAGCCTTTCCGCTGGACTGAAGCAGCAGAAGGCAGTTTTCAGACTTTGAAGAAAAAGATCACTGAGAGGCCGATCTTGAGATTACCGGATTTCAACAAACTTTTTCAAGTTCGTTGTGATGCCAGCGGTACAGCCATTGGGGCAGTACTTAGCCAGGAAGACAGACCGGTTGCTTATTTCAGTGAGAAGTTGAATGAAAGCACACAGAAGTATTCGTCATATGACAAAGAATTTTATGCGGTCGTTCAAGCCTTGAAGCACTGGAGGCACTATTTGTTAGGTAATGAGTTTGTCTTATTTTCTGACAATTCTGCTTTACAGTATGTTATGCAGCAGCACAAGTTGAATCACAAGCATGCAGAGTGGGTGGAATATCTGCAGAGCTTTACTTTCGTATTGAAGCATATCAGCGGACAATCCAACAAGGTAGCAGATGCGTTAAGCAGAAGAGCTCTGCTTTTGCAAGAAAGTACAGTACAGGTACTGGGTTTTGACCATTTGAGGGATCTATATCACACAGATCCAGATTTTAAAGAAGCGCATGAAGCATGTCAGAACCCTTTACTGCGAAATCACAGTCCTTGGTTGGACTACAATCTACAAGAGGGATTGTTGTTTAAGGGAGGACAGTTGTGTATTCCCGAATGTTCGATGCGGGAAAACATCATACGAGAAAAACATAGCGGAGGTCTAGCCGGACATTTCGGCATAGACAAGACATTATCTCAGGTACATCATTTCTATTTTTGGCCAAAGTTGCGACGAGATGTGCAGAGATATGTGAGCAGGTGCAAAATGTGTCAGCTGGCAAAGGGCCACAGCCAGAATTCAGGACTCTATACGCCATTGCCCATACCAAGTAGGCCATGGGACTCAGTCAGTTTGGATTTTGTCCTGGGTTTACCTAGAACACAGCGAGGATTTGACTCCGTGATGGTAGTGGTGGACAGATTCTCGAAAATGGCACATTTTATACCCTGTCGGAAAACTAGTGATGCTACTCACGTAGCCCACTTGTTCTTCACCGAAATTGTTCGGCTGCACGGCTTGCCAAGATCCATTGTTTCGGATCGGGACGTACGTTTCACAGGGCACTTCTGGCGTACCTTGTGGAAAAAGCTGAGCACTCAACTGAATTTCAGCTCTGCTTATCACCCACAGACCGATGGGCAAACAGAAGTGGTAAATAGGAGTTTGGGAAACCTGCTACGAAGCTTAATCGGAGAAAATTCGCGGATGTGGGATCGCGTACTTGCCCAAGCGGAATTTGCGTATAATGATTCTCCAAATCGCAGTACGGGATACAGTCCTTTTCAGGTTCTGTACGGCATGCATCCTCGCGGAGTGCATGAACTGCGGGATTTGGGCAAACTTGAGAAGAGGAGCGCAGATGGAGAAGATTTCGCTCAAGCAATGAGTGATCTGCATGAACAGGTGAAACTGAAGTTGATAGACAGCGGTCAAAGGTAAAAACAGCAGGCAGATTTGAAAAGGCAAGATGTTCAGTTCAATATTGGAGACGAAGTCCTTGCCCATCTGCGCAAGGAACGGTTTCCAAGAGGGCAGTATAACAAGTTGAAGTTTAAAAAAATAGGCCCCTGCAGAATTCTCCGCAAGTTTTCAGCCAATGCCTATGAGATACAGCTGCCACCTGGAATAGGCATTTCGCCCATTTTTAACGTAGCAGACCTGTTCCCTTACACTACTAGTTCAGGAGATGAAGAGGCAACGCGGTCAGAACGGCATACCCCAGATGATGAGGATGTTTGGTTAAAACAGATGCCTGCAGCGCAACCCCTTGAGATCGAGGGAATCCTCGATACACAGGTAGCCAAAAGAACGCGCAGGAAGGATTATTTACAGTACCTGGTCAAGTGGAAGAACCATCCTATAGAGGACAGTTCCTGGCTTGACGCAGCACAGATCCAGAAAATTGGCTATTCAGTGGATGACCTCATGGAGCGGAGCCATGACTTTTCGCTACCCCGGGAGCCTGATGCAGGAGCATCCGACTAGGGAGGCGAGCAGTCAGCAGGTTTTTATGTTTTCAGAAATGTGTGTTTTACAGGTCTTTGTACCTGTCTAGGATTAATTTGTTTTTGATTAGGAGGGTAACTGTCAGTAGGAGTTGTTTCCAGTTAGTTATTATTTCTTTTAATTATTGTCAACAAGAAATTGTGATAGGTCATTAGATTATCTTTTCAGTTCATTATGCATTAAAATAGAAAGAAATAGTCGAAGGTGAATAACGCCCCTGTGTAACGAACAAGGAACGGTTACCAACTGACAACGAACTAGTTGGAATTTGGAATACAAAAAGGACGGAAAACAACTTGAGAAAGGTTCACATGGCCAACAGTGGGTAATAGAATAGAGTTCCGAGTTTTTGAAGCCCGACTATACGTATTATCGGAAAGAGAAATTTTGCCAAGAATTGAATTTCATTTTATTATAATGAAAAATTGTTGTTCTACTTTGATTCGGACGAGTAATAACGAGAAATCGATTTATTGAGTAGTTGTAACAAATAACAGTGTATAAAAGTGCTGTGAGATTTCTTTTAGCAAACAGGTGTTCGAGAAATCATTTCACAAGAAGTCCAGCGTTTCATGGGAAGGAAACGCCGACTGAAGAACGAACAGGACATGCAGAAGAGCGTAAAAAAAAACCACATGTAAACAATTTACTTCGGAATACCATTACTTTCATTCTCTGTGTAAGTCGAAACCATAAATGAGCAAAATCTCCCTGAATAGATAAAAAAAAGCATTTGTTTACAGTCCAGAATCTCTCAGAGATTGTTTGTAATAATTTACAAAAGTTTCTTTAAATAAAAACCCTCGGGCCATACAAACATCACAGCCAGGGTTTGAAAACATTGAAACCCTTCCGGAGGCAAAGGGTCGAAACCCTCACGGTTTCATTCAGAACTACCGAGAAGAACTTCCCAAACCGGATAGCAAACACAACTGGTAAACGGAGGAGCAAAACCCCAGATTCAACAGAGTAAAGCGGAGCGGCTTAACTTCAACCAGACACAACAGAAACAATAAAAGAAGAGTGGACATGATGCTACCCGTAAAGAGGGCGACGAGGAAGCCAAGCTTGGGGCGTCGGTACATTTGAGAGACCTCGCACACACACCTGGGAAGACAATTGCAAACGATATTAGTTATGTCTCCCTCGAGGAAACGTGAGTTTAACGGGTCGACGTGGGAAAAGGGGTTTGAAAGCGAGCACGGACACGGTGACGGAGAGTCCGAGAGAGAGAGTCCGCAGAAGAACAAACGCCCTTGTATCTCGGCCAAACAAACTGCTCACAAGGAGCCAAGTTGTTAATGCGTGAATGAAAGGGTACAGTAAGTATAGCAGAGAACGAGAGCTTACCAGTGAAATCGACGGAGTCGAAGTGAACCTGTAGACGGAGTTCCCGGAGAAGAATACCTGTGTAATAAACCAAAGCCAAGGTTAATCCAAGAACTTATATGGCGCGGAGGAATTAAACAAAAAGAAACCAGAACAACCTGAAACAGAGTTTTCAGAGACAGAGGACCAAGAAAGTTACAGTGGGCAAGTTCAAGCCCTGTCCAAATGAGGAGATAGCGAGCGAAGTTGCTATAGAAGAGACCGACCACCATCGCAACGAATGAAGAGTTAAATCGAGACCTCGACACAGAAGGAATGCAGAGATAAGTCGAGACCTCGGCGCAGGAGAACCAGACCTCCAACGGGGGCTCAAACCAACAGCGAAAACACAAATGAACCGACTATCGAGTCCATAGACGGAAAAACCGAAATGACAACCAACTGAGCTGTAACATTTACTATCAGAGTGAATGCGAGTTACTGGCGGGGCAGCCAAGGCATACGGAGAACAAAATCCGAGACATCATATTCATTGCTACTTATCCACAGTACCATGTGTGTTAATGTAATGCCACGGAATGACACTTGTCAACTACAATAACAAACCCTATCACTGCTAACGTGTAAGCCACGTTGACATTCAATCAAATCTTTGTTAATATTCACAGCAAACGGGGGTGTGGGCTGGCGCCTATTCATCACCTAGTGGGTCAGTTTACTGGCCTTTGGCCCTCTCCAAAATCAACAGAGGCCTGGGTTGTCAAAAACTGGAGGCCATTGATCAAGAACAGTGTAACCTCGTACTTCTTGGGAAGAGGCTACTTTCTGTTCGAATTCATCTCAAAAGAGGACAAAGATTTGATCTTTAGGAATGGCCCTTACTTTATGGGACCTTAGGGTCTATACCTCCCTAAGTGGACGCCGGATTTTGATCCAGCAGTAGATGTTCCGAGGGTCGTTCCTGTGTGGGTAAGGTTGCCGAATCTCCCAATGCATTTCTCAAATTGGGAATCTCTGAAGCACATAGGCAACGCTCTGGGAAAATTCATTGACCGAGAAAACAACAAGGATTAATACGATTGTGCTCAAATCTGTGTCGAGGTCGATTTAGAGGTGGAACTACCGGAGGGAATAAAAATCATTGTCGGCAGCTGGTCTCACATTTTACAAAAACTAGATTATGAGCAACTTCCTTTCAAGTGCTGAAAATGCCACGATTACAGACACTTTGCTAGGGGTTGTCCGAGCAATGGAGAGGCAGAGAAAGGAAAAGAGGAGGGTTGGAAGCAGGTTAAGCGATCAAAGACTACCCATAAGACCCCAAACCCTTTTGGGGCCCCAAAAGGTAAAGGTCCTCAGCCGGCTCCTGATCAGCAAAACCCTACCGCGAAGGGCCAAGAGAACAAGTTTGGGCCCTTAAGCTCAGCTTCAGTGGAAGTCTAGGAGGTCAAAATGCATAAGAAAGCGACCCCAGATAAAGGGACACCCTCAGGCTTGAGGCAAGGAGAAAGTGCCCCAGAAAGACATAAGGAGAAGCATGTAGAAGATGAAGCGGAAGAACAAGAGTCAGAGGAATCATAGGAGGAAAGAGAAATAGGGGAATCACAAATTTCGGTTAGAAGATCGACAAGAGGTCGAATGCTTGCCCGAGAGAAGAGAGAGCAAGAAACTTACAAAGACAAGCTCCAAGGCAGTCAACCAACCCTTGAGAATCTATTGTCAAGAACTCCGAAGATTACAAGAAAACAGACACAGGGCTCCAAGGGAGCTCATCACACACAAAAAGTAAGTGATGAAGGTTGTCTCCTGGAATAGCAGAGGAATGGGGAGCAAAGTGAAAGAAGAAGCCATAAGAAGCCTGTTAAGGATAGAAGCCCCATATATCCTTCTAATCCAGGAGACAAAAATGGAGGATAAAGACTTCCTCCAAACAAGTAAGAAATTTTGGAATAAAGGGGGAGGACAGGTTGTCTCAGCTCGAGGAGCCTCGAATGGTCTGGGCACTCTTTGGAATATTAACAAGTACACGATGGTCACTGAGATTCAAAATACTCACTGGCTGTTCATGAAGCTCCAGCATCAGGATACTAAGGAGGTCTTCAGCCTCTTTAATGTGTATGTCCCAGTAAATGTGGGGGAGAAGAAGGCCTATTGGGACTCTATCAAAAACCTATCAGATATAGAAAATCTGGAAAATACGATCATTGTTGGCAATCTCAACCTCACCTTGATTTTGTCTGAGAAACGAGGAGGTAGCATTGTTAGGGATCCGGCAAGGGAGGTGGAGGACCTCACGCAGGATTGGGACCTGCTCGACATCAAGCCCTCAAATGGTAAGTACACTTGGTTAAATAAAAGAGTCGGTTTTGGGCATATTGCAGCAAGATTAGATAGATTCCTTGTTCAAAGCTCCTTTCTCCTTTTAGGACTAGAGGCTAGAATGCTTATCCTTCCTTGCAGCGCTTCGGACCATAAACCTATTAAGCTAGAGCTATCAGCCCAAAATGATTTAGGCCCTATTCCATTTAGATTTAGTCCTCTATGGGTCAAGAATCCAGACTTCATGGACAAGGTAAAGGAAAGTTGGAGGATGCCTGTCAAGGGCTCACCTTTCTATGTATGGGAGAAAAAGCTCAGAAGAGTGAAAGTTGTTTTGAAAAGCTAGGCCAAAACTCTCCCTAACCCAACGGTAGTAAGAAAGCATGCCCAAGACAATCTAGATCTCCATCACTTGCAAATGGAAGATGCAGAGATCACAAAAGAAACTCTAGACAGGGAGGCAAATTTACAATAGAAGTTTCATAAGCCCTGTCTGTTGGAGGAAGAATTTTGGAGACAAAAGTCTCGCAACCTTTGGTTAAAATCGGGAGACAGAAACACCTCTTTCTTCAATAAACAATCCCAAGTGAGAAGAAGCTTCAACTCCATCTTAGAAATCAAGGAAGACTCCATAACTCACAATGACTTTAAGAGAATTAAAAGGGCAGCTTTCTCTCATTTTAAAAACCTTTACAGTGAAGAAGGTGTGTTGGATCAAAACTCTAAATTTTTGGATGTGGTTCCTTCCAAGATAACCTCCAAGATGAATCAACACCTGGAAGCAAAGGTTACTAGAAAGGAAATAAAGGATGCTCCCTTTGCTATGGAGCCTAACAAAACCCCCGGTCTGGATGGCTTCACAGCTAGATTCCTTCATTCTTGTTGGCAGACAGTGAAAAATGATTTACACAAGATGGTCTTGAAGTCCCAAGCCTGTCAGAAAATTGGGGGTAGCACGAACTCAGCCTTTCTTGCCCTTATTCCGAAGGAAAAGGGAGCTAGTGCTTTTAACAGATTTCGACCTATATCTCTATGTAATATAGGCTAAAAGTTGATAACCAAGGTGATAGCCAACAGATTGAAAGGTATTCTCCCTCATATTATCCCAGAGAACCAAGGAGGTTTTGTTCATGGGAAGCAGATTGTGGATAATTTTATTCTAGTGCAGGAGGCAATCCACTCAAGCCTGCAACGAAAAGAAAAGGGAATGGTTGTCAAACTGGACCTAGTTAATGCTTTCGATCGTGTTAGACTCAGCTTTCTTTTTGATGTTATGCACAAGTTTGGGTTTGGGCTAGAGTTCATCAACTAGATTCGTGCTTGTATCTCCGAGCCTTGGATTTCCCCTCTAGTGAATGGGCGACCAGCGGACTTCTTTAAAGCTACAAGAGGGCTTCGGCAAGGGTGTCCTCTTTCCCCTCTCCTATTTTTTCTTCAAGCCTCTATTCTAAGATTTTATTTGGATAAGAAGAAACTTAATCAAGAGATCCTGGGCCTTAACATTGCTAGAGGAGTTAAGAACATTAATCATGTTTTGTTTGCCGATGATTCTCTATTGTTGGGCGCAGCCTCAGTGCATTCTGCTACAAGGTTTAAAGAAGTGATAGATGACTACAATGATGCTATGGGCAGCAAATTAAATAAGGGGAAATGTCATATTTATAGTTGGAATATTTATAACAGCGTTCTCAATGCTATCTCCAGGTGTTTGGGCTATGCTGGCTCCTCCATTTGGACCTCATTCAAGTACCTGGGCCTCCCAATCTTCCAAAAAAACTCCTCTAGTAGAGATTGGCTCCCACTGTTAGACAAGTTTAAACTCAAGATCTAGGCCTAGGGATTCTCATGGCTCAATCTTGTTGGTAAGTCAGTTCTGATCAAGGCTGACCTCAATAGTCTTCTGATCTTTCAATTTTCCGTTTTCCTGGCCCCTATCTGCATCCTCAGGAAGATGGAGGATTTCATTCGAAGGTTCTTTTGGAAAGGTGGCAAACAAAACGAAAATAGAATACCACTTGTTAGATGGGACAAAGTCACCTAGCCTCTGACGGAAGGAGGATTGAATTTCAAAGACCTTCGCACTCAAAACGTTGCTATGGGGGGAAAAATCATATGGAGGGTCATCGCTCCTAAGCCTAGTTGGGCACAAAAAGCTACGTGGAAGAAATATCTCATTGGGCAAAGGAAACGAAGTCTGGACAGACCCCTCACAAAAACAGGTTCGCATATGCTTAAGCTCTGTGCGCAGGCCATCCCGTTGATCCATAATCATGCTTATTGGATACCGGGCAATGGTAAACAAATCCGAATATGGGATGACAACATAATGAATGAGCCTCCACTTTCCGAAAACCACGCTTTGAATGCACTATGATCCTGATGTCCAGTGTTGGTTTCATTACTTTGTGGGACATTTCGACTTGGGATGGTTGTGAATGGTCATGTTGGAAGCATCTTCAAGTTCCGTCGGATTTGAAGCAGGACTGGGATGCATTGATCGCTCATTCGAAGGGCATGGCCCCGATCCATGCAAGGAGGCAGGACAAGCGTGGATGGGGCTCTCATTCTGGCAGGTACACAGTGGCGCAGGGATACGCCTAATTGAAGAAACAATCGCATGTCCCGCCCAATCCAGTGATTTGGAAAGGGCTATGGCGACATAATACCATCTCAAAAATTGACTTCTTCATTTGGCTCATATGCCACAACAGAATTTTGACTGAGGACAAATTGAAGAAAAGAGGATTCCATGGGTCGTCTAGATGTTCGATGTGCTGCGAAAATGAGGAGAATGCTAGTAATCTAATGTTGGATTGTAAATTCGTTGCAAAGGTCTGGCATGAGGCCCTGAGTCCTTGGGGAAAAAACTTCGCAACCCCTACATCCATCGCTGATATGTTTGCTTGTTGGTTGCACAGCTATCCGGGTGTCTTCCCAAATAATGACGGTTTTAAGGCTGCCTGGCTCTCCTTGCCAAAGATTATTTGTTGGCAAATATGGCTTGAAAGGAATAAGGGAATCTTTAAAGGTAAAGCGCATAATTCTAAGATAACCATGGCCAAGATCAAAAGCCAACTGAAATAAAGCTTGGGCGATCAGCTTGAGGGTACAAACTTAAGCCATCAGGATTTGGAATGCAACAACATGATGGGCCTCCAATTCTCTGTAGCAGTAAAGCAGAGCAAGACAAGCAAAGAATGGCAAATCAGACTCAACGAGAAAGACTTCTCCGATTGGATCAATAAGCAGTCTAGATATACTTTATTCTTCGACGGGGCTGCCAAAGGCAATCCCGGGAAAGCAGGGGTGGGAGGTGTCATTAAGAATCTTGAAGGCAGCATTGTGCATAATTATGCTTGGGGCTTGGGACACAACACCAACACCCAAGCAGAAGCGTTGGCACTGCTCCAAGGCCTCAAGCAATTCAAGGAAGTCGACATCAAAGAGGCAAACGTAATTGGCAACTCTCAGTCCATAATAAAAACTATTGTGGAAAAATCTATTCCTAAATATCTCAAGCTTGCAAGATTGATTATAAGAATTAAAACACTGGTTAAATCTTTACAAAGTGTGAACTTCTTCCATGTATTGCGAGAGAATAATAAGGACATAGATTTGGAAGCCAACAAAGCTGCTCTTCTTTCCATCGACACTCTTTTAAGAGACAGGAACGAAGAGTGGGATCCAATCCCTTAATTTCTGGTTTTTATGTTTTATTGTATCTTATTGCAACAGTTCGTTTGTATTCACAAGTTAGGGAAAATCTCGAAGATTGATTCGATTCCTAAATGTAAGAAGCATCGGCATATAAGTATCTGGGTCATAGAATTCCTGACAGGTGAGGAAAATTGGGCTTTGCTCCCATATTTTGGAATCCGATTTAAGGCATTCAAGCCAAAGTTTTAATATAAAACTATAACCGTTCCTATATATATATATATATATATATATATATATACATACCATATATCTTTTTCTCCATAAATCGGTTTACAATATTAACCTTAGATTTCTTAATCTTCGTGATTTCATATCACTAAAATCTCCAATTAAGTTCTCCCCTATATTTAAATTTCATAACTTTAAAATTTAAAAATTGTTAAAATCATGTTTTTCAAATATCATTTGTAATTTTATTTTATTTTTTATCATATTTCATCTTAAATATAATACATGTTTTTCTTCTACAATTTTTAATATATTTAATACAAGTAAAAATTTGAAAATATCTCTTAAATATTCCTATTTTTTCTGAAAATATCTATAATTTTAATACATAATTATATATATATATATATATATATATATATATATATATATATATATATATATATATATATATCTTAATTTTCATTTATAAAAAGCAAATTACCTATAAGACTATGATCATACCTTTAATCATATAAGTTCAATAAAAACAAACAAATAACACTTTAACAATATTTTGCAACTCAAAATAAATATCTATAACATATTAGAAACACAAAAATACCAACAAAAATAGCCCTAAATCTACAATCTTATCAAACTGCCCAAAACTATATATATATATATATATATATATATATATATATATATATATATATATATATATATATATATATATATATATATATATATATAAAATAACATTTTTATTTATTATATTATTTATGATTTTAATATTTTTTATTTTTTAAATCATATTTATCATATCATATAATTATTATTTGTAAATATGAAAAGCTATTTTATTATATAAAAAAATAGTTTGATTATTCCATATTATAATTAGATGTATTCAATGTTTTATTATTAATAAAACATTGTTCCTATGCATATTTAGGAATGGAAGTATGTAAAATTGTTTATAAAACATAAATTATAATTTATGGAGAAATTTTAAAAAGCGTAAGGAAAATTTGGAGGAGTTTTTTTTATTGAATAAGAGTGTTAATTTATTATTTATATATAAAAAAAGAAATAATTTAACTTTAATATGTATAAAAGGTGAGAAAAAAATTATATTTTCAATATTATTAGATTGTTATATTGAAAATAATGATTATTTTTTTCAAAAGTATTTTAGTTTTTTTTAATTATAATAATATTCCACTTTTATTGATGAGTTAATTTTTTTTTATATTTTTTGAAAATTTTTAATAATTTTATTATTTTTAATTAAAATGTTAACCACTTATTATTATTATTGTATTCAATTGAATTGAAATATTCCTATTTTTCAATACAATTAAGAAATATTAACAAATTTTAATTTGTTGTGTATTTAAAAAGAAATGAAATTTTCTAAAATATTCATCATTTATAAAGATGTGGACAAATAACTACTATATTTTTAATAACAATTCATCTTTCTTAAATATACTTAGAACAATTATTATTATTCAATTGATTTTTATAATGTTTATTTATTTATTAATTAATTAATTTTTCTTAATATTTTTGAAAGAAATTAATAATTTTCTTATTTTTATTGATTTAAAAAAATCAATAAATTGTAATTTATAAATAAATAAATAAATAAATAAATAAAAAAATAAAAAAAAAATAAAAAAAAATCTTTTGAAACTTTAAGTGTTCACATTGTATAATAAAACTTAAAAATGTTAATTATGTGAAGTATTCACATTTTATAATATAATTTTAAAATGTTTTTTTTTTCTTTTTTTTTAAACTAAATATGTAGAGATTTGTATTAAAAAATCTAGATTATAAGGTCAGAGTTTTTATATATTCTAATTTTGCTTGTTAGTTGGAGATTGATCGTAGAGGCTCAATCCAAATCCTCAAATGATTTCGCTATGACACAAAAACTTCAATCCCTTCTCTTCTTCTTTGAGTACAGTATAGTGATCACCTTGTGCACCTTCTCACTATTTGGGTCTTCGAGATTTTTTCTTGTCTTTGTTATTTTAAGAATGCTTGGGAAAATTTTTAATTACATGCCTCGTTTCATAGCATGCTCTACACCAAAATGAGATATTCTCATAGTCTATCTTTTGGACCCAAACATAGTTTGGAGCCATCAAATTAATATTCGCAAGAAACCCTTGTTGAAGTCCATCTCCACACAGATGTGAGCATAAGTAGTCTTGAATTTTTCATTTATTAATTTATTTTTATTTTTTTAATTATTTTTGTTTATTTTTATTTTTATTTTATTTTTACTTTTTATTTTTATTTTTTTATTTTTTTTCTTTTCTGAGGCAACTACGATAGAATTTTCCTAGCGCATTTCCAATGGAAAAAAGTGATGTTTGATTCTAGACATGCAAGGGAAGGTTCGGAAGCCTTACCCAAACTGGGCTTGTAGAAATTGATGTCATTACCAGGTCAAAAGTGGGAGTCTAGGGTTGCATGAAGAGGCTAACAATCCCCTAAAACCACGACCCAACTTCACATATATCCTTATTGTCCTCAATCTTATCAAAAACCACAATGAAGAAACCTCGTTCCATAGGGTAAACATTCAACTCATTCGTCAAAAGGGGCTTTCATGTCTTAGAGATCCATTTATGCAGATGAGCTAGCCACGACTAGTACCCATTAAATATGCAAACCAAACCATTATCCAAAAATAAATCACAGCTGAAAGCTTCCTCATCCACTAAAACATTAAGGGAAGAAATTTTTTGAACCATTGGAAGACCAGAACCAAACTTCAACATAAAGATGTATGAAACCGAAAAAGAGCTAGCGTGACAAGAAACCATACCTGCAAAAAAGACAAATTTATTCATCAGATCACAAGAATTCACCATTGAACAATTTGCAAAAAAGATATGCACAAAATTCATACAAATGGTACAAAGCTTAAATAACTAAGGTAAAATGATTTTACTCTAACCGCGACAAAGATTTCCCAAGCTCCTTCCATCTCTAATTTCTTTTTTTTAAATGTTAATGAATTGTAATTTTATAATTTATTAGATATATGTGTAGAATTTTTTTAATTATATTAAAGTATTAAAATTTTATAGTTTATAAAAAATAAAACACAATTTATTTATTTTTAATGACAGTAGTGATTACCATTTTTAAAATAATAATTAATTATTTTTTTTAAACAAATTAACTGATTATTATTTTATTTACTTTTTATAAAAATATATCAAAAATATTATTATTTTATCTGATTTTGATATAAATAATAAAAATATTTCACTTTTATTGACCAACTTCTTTTAATTTGATAATTTTGGAAGGCACTAAGAACCTTATTCGATGATTAGTCCTTCATCCAATGAGAATACCTTATACCTTGTCAAAAAGTTTCAAAGATGCAAAAGTGCAATAGAAGATACCTTAAAACATGACTATATCTCCCCACCAAAGCATGCAAGACTGATTGGTCTAGTTCGTTCTGAAACATGGTTGGTTTATATAATGTGAACTGGTCCACTGTTTTAATGGGAATTCTACTATCTCTCGTTTTATTTTATCTAATTAGAATTTGCACTCCTAATACAATATAAAAATGATTTTCATTTTACAATGTTCATGATTCATTATAAATAGATGTGAGTCTCAACGTATTTGTAATATTTGATAATAGGGATATCCAAATTACATTATATTTTTTTGAACTCAATCAACCACATACAAATGATTGAAATTTTGAAATTATAATTGTTATTATTTAAATAATTATTGAAATTATAATGGTTATTATTTAAATAATTATTTTAATATTAGAATAAAAACAAATTAAATTAGAATGTATAAACATTTTAACTATACTAGTAGAATATGTATATTTTAATAAATTTTAATAAATTTTAAGAGTTAAATTGCTTGGGTTTTTTTATTCCATGAATATAGAGATCTCAAAAATTAACTTTGTGTGTGGCTTTATAGTAACCTTAAAATTAGATGGTTATTATTATTATTTTTTAGCTATCAAATTTTAATAATATAGTTTAATGTTAAAAAATTGTCTTCTTAGACTATACTAATTTGAGAAATTTTCATTACACAATACAAATACTTTAAATATTTTTAAACATACTAAATATTTTTCGAATTTAAAAACATAATTTAAATAATGAAATATGTGATCTCACCAAAAGTAGTAAGGCTAAATTTCGATTATTTTTTTTAAAATAATATCACCAAATTTTGGAAAAAAATTCAAAAAAATCAAATAATGAAATCACACCAAATTTAATCAAATTATTTAAAACCCCCTAAATAACGGAAAAATATGATGGCGCTTTATCCACACTAATGTGCACCTCCCAAAAATATTAAAGAAGAGTGAGCTCTTTTACGCCTAACCATAGGCTCAATTGCACCTCAAACTCTTCACAATTGGCCACCCCCTATCCAAAGCTTGATACTAATAGGAGAACTCAATTCTCTCAAGAGAAAGAATGGAAATGAAGGCCACTCTCTTCCTAAAGATTTCATACAACATAGATTCTTCTACCCCAAGGGTCTAGGGGCTCCAAAAATTGATAGATGCCTCATTAATTGGTTGACAACCACTCAAAAGATTCCCTTCACTACCTACAAATTCCCTTAATTCCCTCCCCTCTCAATGTGTCCTTGTTTTCCGAACACGTGTCTAATTCAAGGCCATTTATGCCCAAAATCAAGTTAGGCTTGTCCACTTGCATTCCATGCTCAAAATCATGTTTTATTGATCTCATTAGATCAACATTCCTCTAACATCATGATTGGCTCACTCACCACCTCCAGAATCTTCCGTGGGATTCTACACTCAACTCACATGATTCTTCTCTCTCCTAGCAAGCAAAAATTGTCCTCTATGAGCCACTCATACACTCTCTCCACATCGACACAAGGGTGTTCCCTCTTGATCAATAGTTCCTCTTCAAACTATGACTCTTTCCATGAATCTTCCTTACATCCCCAAACACACATAAAAAATTTCTCTAACTTTTTCCATGCACACAACCTTCCATTTCACGGGTTCTTTTTTCCCATCGCGTTCCCCAAGGAAAGATGGAGGTTTTAGAGGTGATGTGACACATTCATTCCTTTAATAATATTAGTTGGTTTATCAAGTAAATGAGGATATTTGGGGAGATATTTCTCAAAATGAATTTTGGGCATTACAAGGTAATTTGGAAAAGGTAGCTAGGGTTTCTTAGGTGCACTTGGACTCCCTTCTTAACCCCCTCACTATTCCCACTTATGGTATCATGATCAATATCAAGTGTTCAGCCCTCTAATCAATTTCTCGGTCACATCCTTCTTTAATTAATAAGATACATTTACAATGTCTTTGATGTATGCAACTTAACTTGGCATAATAGCCTTGTAATAATGCTTAATATAATAATTATATGCTTAAATGGGAGGAATCAAAATGGGGTACATATGCCATGGTACAAGAAGATTGGTAACTTTTTTTCTTCAACTTGCTTTCAAACATTGTTAATTAGATCACAAGATTTATGTATTACAAGTCAAATATGTAGTTCTATTAATTGTGTTATTATTATTATTGGGAATATGAAAATTTGATTTATCTCATAAAAATGAAATTGAAGGACACATTTGAATGACCTACTTAGGTGTTTTTAATTTCTTTCTTAGTGCCCAAGTTATGTAATTGGATGATGGTATCTTCATTTCTCAACTAAAGTATGCATTTGAATTTCTTAAAAAGGTCGAGAATGGAAGGTCATAGAGATGTTCAACTATGCTTTTGTTGGGAGTTAAGCTAAGGAACATGATTATCCAATGGCAATCATATTTATTTGATTCATAGTATATTATATATTTGAATTTATTGTTAGTTTGGTTTATAGGTTCATGTAGGATCAAAAGGAGACCTATCTAAAGGTAGCAAAGAGAATTGTATAGTGTATCAAAGGTACATATCAGTTCAACACTCAATATTTTAACAAACATTTGAATTAGTTCATTTAATATGCCGACTATAATTGGGTTAGTGATGGGCATGATTGGAGCTTGACTTACATATATGTGTTTTATCTTGGATTAATTCAATTGTTTTGTCATGTAACAAGTAGTACGTTGTTTCCTTATTAATTGTCGAGGCTTTGAATACGAAGAAGTAGTGAATTTTGGAACCAAGGTAGTTTGGATTCACAACTTATTGGAAGAGGTCGGGTTTCCTCATAAGGAATAAACTCCAATGTATTATGAAAACCATAGTGCAATATAAGTGAAACATATCTCATTGCCACAACAAGATGTTAAGCTTCATATACAAGTCTATGTAGGATAATTGGTACAAGAAAATGCAGTAGCTCTTCTTTATTATAGGGTATATAATCTAAGTTGTTAATAAATTTACAATGGCATTGACATAGAAGAAGTTTGTTAGGTTTCACTTAAGGAAAGTGTCATTAAGGGGGGCTAGTCATGGAAAATTTTAGGGGCTAATATTCGTAAGTGGGCTAATTTTCCATGGTTTTTCCAAAAAAAAGATTCGCCAATTTCCATTTTTTTATAAAAGTGATTCGCCCAAATTTTACAATATACAATTATTTTACCTTAAAAATCGCCAACATTATATAGACAATATATATAATATCATTATAAATTTGAATAATTTTACAAATACATCAATAAAGATTTTATTTTTTTCACATTAGGGACTAGTGAGATTCGCCAATTTTTAAACTTCAAAATAATTTTCAATCCTTAAAATTTTCCTTGGGGCTAGTAAGGTAATGTCACCTCCTCATCCTCCAAAATGTTGTATTGACAGGGGGATGCTAAGATAATTCCATCTCTTAATCCTTCAAGAAGTTGCCTTGAAGGGAGGATGTTTGATTTTGGGTTAAACCCAACTTTTGGTATAAGTGAATCTACTAAAAAGTTGACTAAGTAACCTAGAGGTGTTGAATGGCCAAATAGGATCAACTAGGTGGTCTCGACAAAGTCGAATTTAATTGAGTAGGCACAAAAAGGGCTAGGAAATGTAAATTGAATAATTGCTTTGGAGTTGACTTTAGTGTTCAAAGTTACTTGGATCAACCCTATCACCCAAGGTATAAATAAATGGCCCATGAATCAATCCATATGATGAAAAGAAATATGTGTATAATGTTGTAATTGTGTTGTATGATGTCATAATTGTGTTTCTAAAAACCACCACCTATTATTGGATATGTTATTTATAGTACTACAATACACTCAAGGGATCACATTTGATCTAATTTTATCGCGTCTCTCTCACATGGTTTATTTATACAAGGCATATAAATTAAGTTTTTTCATAAGGTTCAATTATGTTAGGCATTTGACTTAATTTATTCGCTAGGTTCTCTCATAAGGCTTGTTTAAATAGGGCATCCATCCTAGTTTGTTCATATAGTTCATTTAGGCAGCATCTAACCTAGTTTTTTCACAAGGTTCTCTCATGGGTATTGTTTATGCAAGACATCCAATATAGTTTGCTATTAAGGTTTCTTGTGAATCCAAAAAATATGAAAGATGAAGTATTCAAATATTCAAACACCTCATTAAACCACTTTTTAGAAAATTTCAAAATGGTAAGTCAACACCACATCATTTATCAAGAAAATATATATAAGATGAAAAGTTTTCTAAAATAAAAATGTGTGAATTATCATATTAAACATAATAACAAAATAATATATTTTAAGTGATTAACATTGCTATTATACCTTTAAATTATTAATTATCTTAATCCACACACAGTCATGAACATTAATATTACATCTTTAAAGTGTCATTTATCTTAATTTTATTTATGATATGTTTTGTTTTGAAGTAAAAATTACTTATATAGAAATGACACAAGAAAGGAGACTGTTATACCTTTAAATTATTAATTATTTTAATCCACACACATTACTATTACATTTTTAAAGTGTACACACACCAAGTCATGGGCATTATTATTACTTCTTTAAAATGTCATTTATCTTAATTTTATTTAAGATATGTTTTGTTTTGAAGTAAAAATTACTTATATAGAAATAACACAAGAAGAAAGAATTAGAGGAAATTTTATATTCCAAAAAAGACAAATTACCAAATTCCAGCCAAAAATATAAAATATTTAAATATAATTAAATATAAAATAGTGTAATAAAATAATTAAATAGTTAAAAAAATGTATTCTAGAAAGGAAAAATTACCAAATTCCGACCCAAAAAATATATTGCAGCTACAAAAAAAGTTTAAAATAAACTATATATACATAAGTAAATACAAAATATAAATATAGATATTTATATTTAAATATAAAATATATATAAATTTTTATTTTAATAAAAGTGCCATATATTGAGGGATTTCCCTAAAAGTGAAAAATTAGAAATAATGTATTAAAAAAGTTTATTGAATTTTTTGCTAATAATTATTGTAGGACATAGATAAAAGTAAATTAAAATTAAAAAATTGCTTATATAGCATTTTTTTATTAATTTTTGGATTTTTTTCTTAGAAAGCCACTTTTAGACTAAAATTTCCTCTAATGTTTATTAAAAGTATCCTTAATATTGGACCTTGTATCCCCCTTCACTTCATTATTTCAACAATTTAGCAAGTGAGAGAGTCATAAATGACATGATGATTATATTTAGGAATCTTGTTTCCAGGATGCTTATAATGTGAGCATAATATCATAGCAAAATTTTACATGGTTATTAGGTTATTTTAGTCTTACATATTAGAAGTTCGATTCGGGAGCTATTTGTATGAGTTGGAATTGAGAGCTATTTGTGTTTGTTGTTCTTGACTATTTGTAGATTTCCATATTTTATAGTAGATATTATTTGTACTAGTTAGATAATTATCTTTTTTAATAATATAATGATTAATTGGTTGCATGAAAATTATGCTTGCATAGCCTTCTCCTCCTTCTTGAACTTGACATGTGAGTACGTTAATAACAACAATTAAATACACCTATCTTGTAACATTTTGAAATAGTTTTTATACTTATAAAGTATCATTCCCTTGTACATGTGGGCAAGTCATTCTTCCATCCAACATTGAGGCTAGGCTCGGCCTAGGCTCAACATAGTTAAACTAAAAATAAAAAAGGAAAAAATATTATTTCTTCCTATTCCACATTGACTATAAAAATTGATTTATGGTTAAACTAAAAATAAAAAAGAAAAAAATATTATTTCTTCCTATTCCACATTGACTATAAAAATTGATTTATAATAACATATAAATTTGCATGTAATATACTTCTCATACCAAATAAACATATGTAAAAATAATAACCCCTATTAATACCATGGTTAATTGATTGCTAATTCTTCATTTCAAAGAACCATTATTTTACTAGCTTATGAGTTCATTGAAATAGGTTAGTAGTTCAAATGAAAAGGTATTTCTTACAAATGCAAGATTAACATTATCTCTTTACAGATTGTTAATAGGTCATTCATAGAGATATGGTTTTTGTTCACTAATAATGATGAGTCAACTCGCATTAGAGAATAACAACTAATACTAATTAATCATTAACAACTAAATGACATTTATCATTAAAAAAATGAAAAAAAAAAAACAAATTATGCACAAATACAACATCAACATTAATTTTTTTCTTACAAATTACCAATATATCACCTAAAACGAGATAATTTTTTTTTAAATAATTATGATGAGCCAACTCACATTTAAGAATAACAACTAATAATTTGACCAAAATAAGATTTTTTGTTTTTAAAATAAATAAAATACTTTTTTTTTTAATGCATTTAGATATAGTTAGGGGAGGGATGCCAGTTGTTGGGCGCCCTCCCATCCACCTCAGCGATGGGTCACGAAAACCATGTGGACATTGTACGACAGCTGTCCACTCGGACCGACCACGTGTTGGGTTGGTGACGATATTCAATGCGCAGGGTTTAACACGAATTAGGGTTTTGGCAAATCGATTTCCCCGCCATGTCTATCACCCCCCGTTCATTGTTGCTCGGGACCGGTCTGTGGGCGTTCGGCTCTGCCGGTGGTGGTTGCTGCGGGTTCCAGAACCTGCGCAACCTGTTGCCATTTCTTGTTAACGCATATGCCTTTCAATGCCCACCATTGCTGGTTAGTTGTTTGTTGCATTTGGTAAACCTGTTCGCCGGTTCCGCATTGTTGATCTTGTTGGGTTTATGTGTTTGTTGGTTGCTGGACGTTGTAGCTCGCCGCCCATTCCTGTTCTTGAACGCGAAGTCCGTCATTGTGTCTGCCATTCCTCTGATGCTGGACCGCCAGGGTTTCGGTTCGTTTGCTCTTTTTGGTCAAATTCTTCAGGTATTTTTGCAATTCTTTTATTTTTTACTGAGAGAATGCCATTTTTGTTGATAAAATACTGATTTTCTTGTATTTTTGCAGCTACAGGGTTCCATGGTTGGCGTTGGCGATGGCGAGGTTCTCTTTCGGCATTGTGGTGGCTTTTCTGCATCCTCGGCGGCGGCGGACCTTCGGCGACCTCTGGTAGGATTCTGTGAATCCTACCAATCATGCTCTGTGTTGTTTAACACTTGCTCACTGTGTTTATCAACACTTTCAATCGTTGTTCGGTGGAATTATGTTTAACTATTCTTGTTTTCTTGGGTTTAGCTCTTCTGTGGAATTTCGTTTAGTTCTTTCATGTTTTGAGCTTTTCAAGGGAATTATGTTGAGTGTCCATATTGCTAGAGTGTTGTTTTTAAGATTGAAGTTATTGATAGCTATTGTGTGTAAAGACCGTGATGTAGTTTTGAGTTGGAAAGCACAGCATCGTAGATATTTTTGTTACCTCTGTACAATACTTGGTATGCCACTAGTAATGGATACAATCCAAGTGGTGTTTTCAAGTTTGTCATAGTTTTTTACCCAGGAAAGTGTATGAATTACCCTTCAGCTAGAGAACTGTATGAACATGTTGTAAAGAGAAAATACAGGGTATCACTTTGGGCAGACAACTTATATGGCCTTATCATATAATTGTATTCTTAATGATTCGAATTGAAGTGAACCTGGTACTAGAGAAACTTTCATTCTAGTGTTTGGGTTTCCTTATTCTTTGCATGGTGTTATTATGGCATCATTCTTAGCAGAGACTTTTTTGTTGATGGAATATTTTTCTTATTTAGTCAAAATATTTATTTATCACTTGGCACAACTAGGTGCAATTACACAGTATCCAGAGCGAGCATAGCTGGTATTAGACCTTTATATGGATATCTTGCAGGGATGCTTGTCATATATCCTTTATATGTTCAAGGTCTGGTCATGAATGAGGTGGGTGTTTTGTTATGATCTCTTGTTTCAGATACTTCACAAGAGCCGTAACCCTGTCTTCATCTATTTTTGTCAACCTATAAATTGTTATCCTGGAATTGGAACCATTTATCACTTGCATTATGTTTTATCTGCAATTTGAATTTTAGCTGGCCTTGAGATCGCAACCATGAGGTTAGAATAGGTGGTCTGTCTCTCTGCTGATCAAGAATGTTTGGGACTGTTTTTAGCTGTCCGGAGTGGAGTTTCACCATTTGAAATTACATGTCAAACTCTCTTCAGTGGAGGTACTTGGCATAGTTTGAGGTCGTTTTGCTTAGAAGAGCTGCAAACCTGTAATATTGTTTGTTAGAAATGACACCAAGCTTGTCGTGTTCTCAAAATAATTAACATTCTTTGCACAAGGCTTTTATAAGATACATTTCAGTGTTTCTAATATGAATGTTATAGTTTTCCACCACCCATTGGGTGAGTGGTACGTTGGGGTGCATGCTACAACGACACCAGCATTTTGAATCATAAGCAGCAGTAGTTCATGCTAAGGCACCCTATTCTACACCATTGTATCAGCAACCAGTGGTGTCAAGCTGGAAATTCTCAAGTAACTTCAAAAAACATGAATTTAGTGGTGTGCTTCTTAAAAATCTATTTTGTTACCCTCAGGAATGTGGTCTTGTGGTAAGTAGTGAGATAACTGGGCTTGTATTAAGGTGGAGACTTGGGTTCAAAACCTTCCAAGTGGGTGTGTATGAGACCAGGTGCAAGCCCTTGGTGACTTTGAGATACACCCCTCATAGCACAACAGCTCAACAACTCAGCTAAAGAGAATCTATAAGACATTTTTAAACAGCTCAGCTAAAGAGAATCTAGATGACATTTTAAAAAAAGTTATTTATTATCTTTTATATGATCTTTTTTCTCTTGTAGTTGTTTTCTATGGAGATGACTTAGTCTTTTTAATTCTATAGGGGTGTGGTTGTACAGCTTGAGTGGGTCCTGATGGTTAAAAACATGTGTTTCCCTTTATAGATCATAGGATCAAACCCAGAGGTGGGTAGAGTGTGTTCAGTCAAATCATGGTGCAGAGGTGTCTCTTGACCCACAAACAAGGGGTCCCATACACCAATTTGGTGTCTTGCTTGGCCATGACTTTAAGATTAAATTATTATGATTATTATAAGACATAAATATATATTTGTCACTTCTGAATTTTGGTGAAAACATGGCACCTAAACAAGGAGTTAGTATTTGAATGCATTGAATTTGGTGAATATAAGATCAAACACATTGCTCTAACTTATGAAAACTTGAATTCAATAAGCACGAAGTTACCAATTCTTTCAATTTCTCAAGTCAAACTATTTTTGCACAATGCCTTTCCTCGAAGACATTTCTCATGGTTGAGTCCCTGTTTACAGAAACCTATATTAAATTCACAGAATTATTAATATAAGAAGTTTTTTGGTTTGTTAACCTGTCTAGTTATGCCAAATCCTTTGTAACCTACCACTCTAGAATTTCTTGTTTGCCAAAATTAGCCAAGATTTACATCTTACCTTGTCAATTTCCCTGAGGCATATTGCCCAAGCTCAGACATCACAAAATATCATAATAAACTGGCTACATTAACACACAAAGCCTTCTTGAGTGAATTGACCACAATCTTTTTCTTGTTGTAGTCTCACAAGTAACCTTGTTACACCAACCTCCCTTTTTGTTTTATTTGAAGTGTATTATCTGCATTGTAAGAGGACCCTACCCATAATTTCTACCATTTCAAGCGACCCTCATTTATGTTTTATGTTAAGCCTATCATGGGCTATTGTAAGGTTTTTTTGTTTTATTTAAAGTGTATTATCTGCATTGTAAGAGGACCCTACCCATAATTTCTGCCATTTCATGCGACTCTCATTTATGTTTTATGTTAAGCCTGTCATGGGCAATTGTAAGGACACCTCCCCTGGCATTTTTGTCATTTTCAGTACTTAAACATCTATATCGTACGATGAAAGGTTATTGTTTTTAACTTCTGGGGCTTCTGAGGCTATGTGGGGTGATCCAGTGTTATGTGGAGACTCTCTGTATGCCACAATCCCTATACTCACCTACACAATTGAGTTATAATATATAATTCTATATGATATATATTATAGAATTAATGAAATTTTAAATTATCAAACTTTCATTTTCAAAGTACCTTCACACAATTGAGTTATTATATATAATTGTATGATATATATTATAAAATCAATGAAAGTTGTAGTAGAAAGGAAATCTGAAGTATGAATTATGAATTATACTTAGTGTGGTAGAAAGGAAATCTGAGATCTATTAAGATATGAAAGTCCAAATCTCTAGTCCAATATTGAGAGTAGGGCGTCAAAAGTTCCAATATCAATTTTAGAAACATGGGACTACTTATCCATTCAACTTAATTGATTCTAAAAACATGGGATTAATTATCCATTCAACTTAATCTTACATGTTTGAATGGGATTAATTATCCATTCAACTTAATCTTACCTGTTTAAATTTATGTGGGTTTTACAATTAGTCCTTGGCTACTATTAGTTTTTTTGCTCTGTTGCATTTTCTGTTGCTACTAACTGTTATTCATAACTGTTGTTCTAGAAACATGGGACTAATTGTCCATTCAACTTAATCTTAATCGTTTGAAACATGGTACTAATTGTGAATTCAACCTGGGACTAATTGTTGTAGTTCTATTATTTATGAATTATACTTAGTGTCCAAGTCCAAATCTCTAGTCCAAATCTGAGATCTATTAAGATATGAAAGTCCAATATACTTAAGTATGAATTTTGACACCGTACTCTCCATAACGGTTGACGCCCTGCTCCCCATATCTTGCAGCGTTTGACAAAGTAAATAATTTTTATCGTTCCATTTCGGGAATCCATGGCGCCATGGCGGCTTGTACCAGGGATTTCTGAGATCCAAGTAAGACACTTAAAGTGTTTCTGGTAAGGGCCAAACACACTAACATGCAGCACGTTCTGACCTGAAATAGTTTTTGAAAGGGCCAAACACACTAACATCAAGTGGCTGCAATCTGTGAGTGGTATGAGCAGGCAATGTTAAAAGGTCAATGCCCAAATTGTATGCTTCCTCAATTTTTTGTAGAGCCATGTGGCTTCCATGGCCATCTAATATCAACAGGTGTTTGTTATTAGGTGAGACACCACCTGGCACAGATGCAGCAAAGTGGCAAAGCCAATTTAAAAACAGCTCTTTAGTCATCCATGCATGGGGATGTGCAGCCATGCATGCTCCAGGTTCACAGTTTTGTATATAATTTTTCAACTTATTTTTACCTTTGAAAAGATAAAATCCTGGGATTGAAGCACCAATTGCATTGACACAACATAAAATGGTTATCCATTCCCCGCTCTTAGGCAAAATCTTTGGCACGTTTCGGCTACCTCTTTTCGCAATTACCCTCATGCCACAATTCCTTCCCGCCTGTAAACCTGTTTCATCACAGTTCCATATATGGTCTGCAGCATAAGAATGTTTATCATATGCACTAGAAAGAGTGTCATAGAACTTACATACAATTGTAGGGTGAAAATTTAATGCTCTGTCTCTGTCAAGGCCCTCAGTTGTACGCAATACAAGGTCTGGATGACTTTTTTTAAACCCAAACCACCATGATTTACCAGGAAACCCATCTTTGAATGGGTTTGGCCTCCCTTGACAGATTTGAGCAACTGTAGATTTGAGTTGTATCAACTCTAGCCCATGTCCCAATTGGGCCATTTCTTTACACCACTCAACCACCTCGCCCTCCTCCTCTTCAGTCATAACTGTAACAGGCCCTCTATGTTTGGTGTGAGTCAGCCCATTTATCCAATAATGTATTGATGAAGGGGGAATAGTATGCTTCTTTGCAGATGCCCAAACAGAATATCCATTGAACTCTATGTCGTCAATTGCAGCTAACATTTCTTCTTTTGTCCAACCTCTTATAGCGCTGATCTTTTTAGTTGAAGTTGCACCTTGGACTATGGTTGGCGGTGGCTCTGTGGCTGATGGTGCCACAACATCAGCTTCAGCCACATGCTCATCGTCAACAACATTTCCTGGAGCATTGGTGACATTGACATCACCTGTTCTTTCTTCATCTGATGAGGTGCATCGCAGTTGGGCACCCTGGTCACTCTTCTGCCACTTCTCCTTGTGCGAGCGACATAACTCACTCTTGCCATGGATGCAACTACCTGTAGGCTGCAAAAGCACCAATTGCAAGTTGTTATTCATAATTGAAAAGAAGGATTGTTTTCATATGATGAATACAGCATCTATGCATAGCAATTGCAGATATATATGTTAATTTCAAATGCTACAGCTTCTATTTTCAGCTACTGCAGATATATATGTTAACTTCAAATGCTACAACTTCTATGCTCAACTACTGAGATATTGAAAGGCATGCAAAATGGACATATTGCAGGTTTTGTATCTACAGAGCAAGAGGACACGGTGTTTTTTAACTGATGTTTAGTAAACACACACACACATATATACAGACACCTATAAAGAGTTTTTTTAACTAATGTATTTGTTACCAATGTGTGAGCACCTAAGCCATGTAGTGTACTTGTATTTGCAATGAACAAAAGTTTAAAGGGTGTATTTTGCACTCTAAATTAGGCAATCCATGTGATATTATTTGCTTTGCATTGCATGGAATGTTACTCGAATTGTCAAGTATCATTAAATTTATTAGTATTCTGTATATAACATTGTTATTCCTATAATCTGTGCATAGATAACTTATGCAGTCTTCCTATATAAAAGGTGCAACATGATAGGGAGCTCTATATCACTAAAATTTGATGTAAAACTAGCACTAAGTGAATAAAACAAGGTAACTGCGGTGAACATATTGCCTGGGATGATCTGCGGTTCAGGTTTGATAGAAATCCACAGTCAGATTCTGCAGTGTGCTTTAATTGGGATTCAAACTTGTGGCCAATAGCTGATAAATCCTACCCTACACCCATTACAGCAGGCCTCTTTGTAATGATTGTTCTAAAAAAAAAAATGTACATAATTTTATCACATTATAGCAGCAAAAAGAAATGATACCTATTTGTTAAAATTGGTATCATCTGCGAGGTTGAAGGTCCATCTACTACCTCTTTTCTTGTAGTGGTTTGGTCACTCAATGATAATTGTCCAGATTCTTTCATTTCATCATAGTGGCTTCTAGCCATTAAGTCCAGTCAAGGTTTTACAAAGGGAATGCTTCCCGAATGACAGTGCTCTAAAGTCAGATACAAGCGTGTGATGGCTTATTCGTCAATCTATAGCCTCTGTACCCATAGAAAGATTTTAGATCATTAGAGTTCCAGAAAATAAGGGCAGGGGGTGAGCATATTCTCTAAGATGATCAGGGATTCCTGTTTGGTTTGATAGCAATTACTAATACTGGGTTCTGTAGTATGTTTGATGATGACCCTGTTGGAGTTCATACTTATGGTACTAGCTGGTAAGCCTTACCCTATACAAATTACAGCAGGCTTCCATTTTATGATTGTTACAAATAGATACACGTAGCATTTTCACATTATAGCAGCCATCGCATTTAAAAGAAAGAACACCTATTTGTTGAGATTGTGCTCTATCTATGAGTTTGAGCCTTGAGGCACTTCCTCATGTCCATCTACTGATCTTCCCCACCCCCGTTGTAGTGATTTGATAACTCAAGCATAATTGCCTAGATTCTTCCATTTCATTCTAGTGGCCTCTAGCCATTGCAGTCTTTTTTTTTGGGATTTTTACTTCAACCAAATGCTTGGTATTTGTTAATTCTTGCCTGTCAAAGAAAGCCGATGTGATATTGTTCTGGAGTCATGTTTGGCTTGAGTTCCAAATGTCTAGTTATCGGGATATTTTTAATGAAAGTCAATTTTGTTTTTGGTTCACTATCTATTCTACTTTCTATGTTAGTTGAGATCAAGTTTAGTGAATCTAGAATTTGAAATCCCCCAAGGCCTCATTTTCACATCTATATGAAGTTTCCAACTCTCAAAAATTGTCCCTTTTGCAGATTTGCAGATTTGTTTTCAGCGACCTATTTATTCAAGGTTTTGTAATTTCTAGCACTTGTATGTCTTGCTGATTTAGCATTAATAATGAAGAAGATAGGGTAGATTTGCTGTTGTATTTACAACTGTCATAAACTGAAATTCAGATCCGGTTTATACATTACAACATTTTGCTAGTGGGGGGAAACTTGTTGGCACACTTTGGTGTTTTTTCTCTTGAATTGCCTAGTGAATTGATGTTGTTAAGAGGTGAAACACTATCTGCTGCTGCTGCTGTTTCATTTACGTTTTATAACAACCCTAAAAACTGAAAACTGAAAAAAAGACTCAGAAATGAATGTTTGCAATTCTGTTTGTTTGCAATTAAAAAACTGAAAACTGAAATAAAGACTCAGAAATAACTGAAAACTGAGACTCAGAAATGAAAATAAAAGTGTAAGAACACTGAAATAAAGACTCAAAAATTAAAATAAAATTGTAAGAAGGATGTAAACTAACCTGAATATACTGTGTTCTTTTTTGGGGTGTGTTCTGTCTGGGTTGTCTCCAAGGCTGGGTGTGTTCTGTGCTGGATTGTCTCCAAGGCTGGTGAATAGTTTGAAACTGAAAAATGTAACTTCAACAGTGGTTGAACTTCTTTTATAGTTTCTTGCAGTTGAATTTTATTGGTGACAATGATGGACATGGATTGCAATGGCTTCATTTTGCATGTGTGATCAGGATTGAATTTGATGTGATCTAATGGCTGAGAATTTGTTTTTGTTGATCCATGTGTTTGATCTGTTTTGATAGGAAATCATTTATTGAATTTATTGGGTGGGTGTCATTTATTGTACACAGTGGGTTTAAATGTTGATATGGGGTGGGTGTCATTTATTGAACACAATGGGTTTAAATTTTGAATAACACAGCAGTTATGGTTGACATACATTTCTTTTTATTATGTGCAGGTATTGATATTTACTTCTCATACACAGCATCAGAGCTGATCAGATGGGTTGAAGTGACTGGCTTTTTGTACTTATTAACTTGACCATTTTGGAAGGAGAAATGGTTTTATGAGTTTTCTAGTTTAAATGTTGGGATTTGTAATCTTGATACTTATTAAGCTATTTATGGACAGTTGTGGGTTATTTATGGACACATGTGGGCCCAGTCAATGACTTGGGAAATTTTGGACATAATTTAATATATATTTGAACTTCAAGTTATTTTATTATGTTTAATTATTGGTTGCATATATGTCTATTTTTGGTGGGTTGATGGGACCAGTACTATAACAATTACTGGTCCCTGAACAACATTAGACATCTCTCCCCTAATGGGTAACACTATCAAATCCCTCAAACCCCATTCCTGCCCCATATAATTATCTCCTGTGACTCTTGCGTTGAGTTCGTGTTTAGTGATTAGACCGATGATATTAATTACCGACAATGCACGGCAAAGACAACCTACGAATGTCGCCATCGAGATCATCGAAGAAACACATTAAACAAAACATATTTGAAAAACCTTGGGAATTGATCAGCCATACGTGTTAATTTATTTTGGATTTTATAGTTAATTTATTTGAATTTTATAATCTACGTGGCAACTAAATGATGTGCAGAATTTAATTGCGTAGTCTATCGAGGCCGCGTTTTGACCCAGAATCCGGTAACGATTTTCAGAAAATCTCGCAAAGATTTGCCCAAAAACTTGTTTACAGTTGTTAAACATTAGTATTTTGAGTGCCCCAGGGGTTTTTGATAGTGCTGAATCCATTTCCACTATCAAAAATGGATTCCAAGCACTGAAACTACTTGATTTTTTAAAATTTAGTTGACCGGATTCCGGCAGATTTCTGCCGTCCGGGCCAAAACAGGGCCTCGGTAGACAACTCCGAATTTAATTGGCCATTTTTTTATCGGTTTTTGTCCCCCAACAATTAAGTTGAGCATCGAAAAACAAATTCTAATTTTGATTCGATAAGAATATTATTTTTAATTAAAAAAATCTTTTTCCATATTCAAATACAACCAATAAATTAAGATTTTGATTTTTACATCATTATATATAAATTTGGTAAAAAAAATAAATAGTTACATTTAAATATGCTTTATTCATCAACAAATCATTTCATTAAAGAACAAAATTAAAGTTTTCATATAATATTTAATAATTTTATTATTTAAAAATAAAATTGTAATTTTATTTTTTAATATTTATTAATATGTATTTTTGTTTGTGATTAGAAGTTTTATATTAGTTTCTTCGAGAGGTTTTTTCAGGGGTTTTTTTCATAGGATTTATTTGATAGACTTGTATGCTTTATATCATGACTGGTTTAATTTGTGGCGGAGAATGGAGAGTATTGGGTTATTGTCTCTCGATTCTTCGATCATAGCAAGTGATTTCAATTGTACCCTTTGTGCAAGTGAAACTTAGTGAATTAGAGGAAGATGTGATCCATTGGTGAGCTTCCTGCGGAATTTGATTGAATCTAATCTTATAGGCATCTCATTGGAGAAGGAAGGACCGACCTGGTTTAACGGGCGGAAGGGGGTGGAGCTTGTAGGGAAAAGGTTAGATAGAGTGTTAATCCAGGCCAATTTATTAACACAGATGGGAAAGTTCACGGCCGGAGCCAAAAATGTAATCATCTCGGACCATCGACCGATCACTTTGGAATGGCATTTTGAGAAAATTAAGGGGGGCTATCCCTTCAAGTTCAACGGGGTTTGGCTTGCGGAAGAATCCTTTAATAATCTTGTGTTGGAACATTTTGGAAATCACAGGAGAATTTCGGGAACGTCGGCGATGACATATCTTACAAACTCCCTCCGAGGACTGAAGGGTCGGGTTAGGGAGTGGGAGAAATATTAAAAAGCCAAATTGAAATCGGACCTGCAGCAATACACCTCGGAGACAACAAAGATAGTTCAAGAAATAGAAGTGGGTGATCAGTCATCAGACAATTGGACACGACTCAAATATCTGGAAGCAGAAAAGAGGAAGATCCTGCTAATCCAAGAACAAACTTGGAGACTTAAAATTTGTGCCACGTGGCTTAAGGAGGGTGACTACAACTCTAAATTATTTCATTCATATGCCAATGGAAGGAAGAATGTTAATGCCATCTGGCAAGTGGAGTTAAATGGAATTCATTTCCATTCAACACAGGATATTCAAGCAAAGGCGGTGAAATTTTATGATGATCTATACAGGGCATGATAGGAAATTGTCATTGTGGAGCAGATGCGGGCTTTGGAGGATTTTCCCCGGATGTTCTGGGATGAAGATAATGACAAAATCCAGTGCAACATCAATATGGATGAGGTGGAATGCATCTTAAAATCCTTTCCGGTTGATAAGATTCTGGGGCCAGATGGCTGGACCCCAGACTTTTTCCTTCACTTTTCAGATATCCTCCTTCAAGATATAACTGATATGGTCGAAGAAGCTAGATTGAAAGGCAAGATTCATGGCACTGTTAATTCGACCTTCCTGGCCCTAATACACAACAAAAAGAGCTCTCTGATCTTTGAGTAATATAGGCCAATTTCTTTATATAATACATTATATAAGATCATCTCTAAAATAATTATTGAGTGGATGAAGGAGGTTCTTTCTCGTTTCATTACACCTGAACACTCGAGCTTTATAAAGAACAAAAGCATTCATGATGCAGTAGTTTTTACCCAAGAGATCTTACATTTAATTAAATCTCAAAAATTAGAGGCAGGGGTGATGAAGGTAGATTTAAGAAAGGCCTACGACAAGGTGGATTGGGGCTTTCTTAATCTAATTATTTATAAGATAGGATTGGGAAGCGAAACTGTGGATTGGATTATGTGTTTGGTCTGCTCCACCTCTATGGATGTCATCATTAACGGCTCAGCTTCAAATTTCTTCAGACCGAGAAGGGGCCTTCGTTAGGGTTGTGCCCTTTCCCCTCTCCTTTTCATCCTGGTGATAGATGTCGTGAGCTTGAAAATCTCCCAAGCAGTGGAGATGGGTAAATTTTGGGGCATAAGAATTACCACTCAGATGGAAATCTCCCACAATTTTTTTGTGGATGTTGTTCTCGTTTTCTTGATTTTGATTAAAAGCTGCTGGCAGTTTTACATAATATCTTCAGGTATTTTTGTGTAGCCTCGGGGATGGAGTCTAATGGAGACAAGTCTTACATCTACCACTTGGAGGGGGACTGTGAGACAGTTGAATATATTGGTAACTTGATAATTTTAGAATGTCCTCCATCGAAGGTGGTCTCACATACCTTGGTTTATGCATGAAACCTTCGAGATACTATGTGACTGACTGGCTATGGCTGCTGGATAGATACCAAAGCATAATTAAAACCTTGTCCTATAAATGGTTGTCAAAGGGAGGGAGACTGGTATTATCTCAGGTGTTTCTCCAAAAAATTACGGTATACTGGGCTCACCTATACAGCATTACTAAGAAAATTATTGACAGCATCCGCAGTATAATGGCCAATTTTATCTGGAATGGTAGGCTGGGCAAAGGGTCACTCCATTTGGCTCGGTGGGACCTGATTGCTCAACCAAAAGAATGTGGGGGTTGGGGAGTGATCGACTTGGATATTTTTGGTAGAGCTCTCCTAATAAAATCCCTGTGGAGATGTCTGCATACTCCGTGGTTTTGGAAGGACATTATAAATTTTAAATACTTCAAAAAACAATCCTTGGAGGACCTTTTTATAGTGGGAAGCCTGAAAGTATTGAGGGGTTCCCCTATCTGGATGGGTTTTAATAAAATTTGGCCACAATTCAAAGCGATCCTCCGGTGGAATTTTAGTAATGGTGGTCAAACTCTCATCAGACATCTGGGACTGAGGGGTTTTCAGCAACGACAACCTATCAGTGGGGAATTGATCTATTTTTTACATGGGAAAGGTTATTTCTTTATGAGCCAAATTATTCAGGAGTGGTAGGAGGAGATCCCGTGATGGTACTCGGCTGGGGATATGGAGCTATCTGACTCCTTAAAACCGAAGTGGTCTTACTACTATGAAAGGATCAAGAACCTGGGTTTAATCAGGACCTAACAGGGGGATCATGTCACTTGGGGTGGTAAACTAGATCAAGGGCAGATTGTTATTCGAGATACTTATAGAGACTTCATGTACTCTGAGGTGGGTAATGAGATAACCTGTTGGTTTCGAGAGATCTGGAACACTAAAGCCCAAACCAAAATGATCATTCTCTATTGGCTGGTTTGGAAGGACAAGATCCTTACTTGGAATAATCTACAAAGAAGAGGTAAAATAGGGCCCAGGGTATGTAGACTATGTATGAGTGTGGCATAAGACACTTTACATCTATTTTATATCTGCCCTTTTTCCAAGGAGGTACACCTTTCTCTGAGTAAGCACTTTCATCTTGAGTCTCCGTCATATGGAAATGTTTAACAATGTTATTCCTCGTGGTCACAAAAAGGAACTCATCTCCAGAATATTCCAATTATTTTACATTGGTGTTTATGATGTAGTAGGAGCAGGTGGATTTTTGATGATCTTCCAAGCATTCCCGACAAATTTTGTACACAGGTGATAAATAATTGGGGAAATCTAAAGGTAAAACAAAAACCTCCACCTGATATGTCCAAGGGACTCCATCCTTTTGAAATCCACTTTCCGATTGGTTTCTTTGATGGGGCTTCACAAAACTATAGATATGGATGTGGTGTGTGGCTAATGTAATCCCCCACATGCCATTATAAAATACATTGTTTCGGTGGCATGGGAACTAATATGAGGGCATAACTGTTGGCCCTCTGGGGATTGTTGTGGTTCTCACATCAACTATATATGGATAAGCTTTTGGTTTATGGTGATTCTCAGGTCCTCATAGAAATCTAAACAAAGGCACATCATTGAACCCGGGCCACCTTGCAACTTGGATGGAAAGAATCAAAGTGTTGTGAAGAACGTTCTCTAATATATCCTTCTCCCACATTTATAGGGAGAAAAATTCACAGCATATCGACTTTCAAAACAAGGCTTGAATGGGAGATTTGGAGAAATGCATTACGATTTGACACATGCATCCGATAGTGGCACGAAGGGTATGGCCTTTTTTTTCTAATTACTATTTTTTGTAGGTGACATGATAGTGAAATATAAGATTATGACAATTCTCTATCCAAAGCTTAAAGAAAAATACGAAGCCAGCTAGTGGGATCCTCTCACTTGGGCTTTTTTATTTGAAGTTGATTGTTTTAACAATGTTTAGAAGGCTAAGTGGCGATCCTCCGTTTTTTGTCTTCCTTTTCATTCTATGAGGAGTGAAGGATACAACACAGTTTTTGTTGATGACCGAGGATGTTCTTACAGATCCAATCTTATTTCTGACTGATACATTTTTTTTTTTTTATACTGTTTATTATGTTGTGGACCTTTGGTACTCTGACTACTGAAAGTTTTTGAATATGGACTGGAAATGAAGATTTATGTAAAACATGAATACTTCTTTGACTTTTGTGCTGGTACTCAATCTAAACTAGTCATTTTTTTCTACTGAAAAAGAAAAAAAGAAAAAAAAGAAGATTATATCTATATATATATATATATATATATATATATATATATATAAAGAAGCTATATAACATAAAAATTAAGAGGTTCTCTAAAATTGCTTCTAATTCTAGTAAAATCCCCATCTCTGGCTTAAGCGAGGCTCACATAAGGATACGCAGTCTTGGCTAGAATATTAGAGGTAAAGGAGGAAATCATCTTGGAAAATAAGGATAATATTTAAAATATTATTACTTCCAAATTTAAGGATAAATTGTGGAATGATAAGGAGTTAGAAGGGAAAAGGAAATTAAGATACTACAAGGAGGTGATAAACCCCAATCTTGATAACTGGAATTATCTTTCTTACTTGACGGATGATAAGAAGAAAATGAAAATTGCCAAGATAAGAACTAATTCTCATGAGCTTCAAAGTGAAATCAGACATTGGTCAATTCCCAAAATACTTTGGGACGAAAGAATCTGTCACTTTTGCGATACTAAGAGGGTTGAAGATGAAAAGTAATTTCCTTTGGTTTGCCTAGTTCTTACTCATATTTGTTCTAATTTTCATAATCTTCACCACACTACCCACCTTCTTGACTTGTTAAATCGACAAAACTATGGTGATCTAAGAATGTTTCTCTCCCTTCTTTTCAATCATAGAAATAAAATATTAAAAAATATCAATCAATCTCTTACTTTGTTAAGGTGTGATGGACCATATTAGTCTTAGTAGACTTAATAATCATTATCATTTTTTTTTTCATTATCGACCATCTTTATTAAATATTATACAAGCTTTTCTTCTCATATTTTATGCACGTTTAATACAAGCAAAAATTTGAAATAATATATGAAAAACTTAATATTCTTATTTTTCTCAAAATCTCTATAAATTTTAATATAAAAAAATTGAAGTATTATATATATATATATATATATATATATATATATATATATATATATATTTAAAATTTATTTATAAAAATAATTTTAAAGGTGATGGGAACTAGATTGTAAGGCGAATTTTTGGAAATGTCGATCTCTAGGTGATATTTTTGTTAGTTTCATTTCTAGGTTGTGCAGGGTCTATTTCATTGTTGGAAGGTTGAGGGGTTCGACCAGAGATAACTATGCTAGGACATTCAACCCTCAATAGGCCGAGCGAGCCCTTCAACCCTTAATAGTGTGGTTTGCATGCATTTCTTGGTGGAGGTTGTGGGAATCGCTAATTTTGGCAGCCTAGTCCTTAGCTCATTTGAGCGAGTTTTAAGATTTGCTATCAACTATTTGTATCATATTAGAGGTTATATGCATGATATTTCTCTTTGTGGTAGTACTAGTAGCTGTGAAAAGGGAGTTAAATGCATGAGGCTCTTGGTTTTATACTATACCCTCAGGTTTCATACGACCTCTTGGCTGGCTAGCTTTAGTAGGTCCGGCCACAGTGGGGCTCCTCTGAGACCCTATCAAAGGTACTCAGAGTCCATAATGGAATTTTCTTTTTTATATGGTAGTTAGAATGGGGGCTTGTGCTAGATTTTCAACAGTGCTTGGATGGTTGCCTCATTTACGAGGTATGTAGTTAGTTGGAGGCATGTCATTTTTAGCTTCGAAGCTGATTAGTTCGCCATGTTGCGACAACATGTAAGAGTGAGAAGGGGTCCAAGCGAAAGGGGGCAACGTGGAGGGAACGAGCAACACAACCTTGGCCAGGGAGAGCTCATGGACCCTACACCTGTTCAACCACCTGGCACCATAGGGTGTCCCCCTCCCCCGAATGATTTTTGAAGTGCATTACGACATATCACTATTAATCTGGACAAACTCAATCGGGTTCGACATGATGACCACAACGTGATTATAAGCTTCATGAATAATCTCCAACGCAACCAGTGGAAAATGCATGATCGATTGACCAACTTCATGAGGGGTCAAAGGTGCATTCAAGAGAAGTTGAATCAACTAGATGGCAGGCTGGCCCATATGGAGGAGCACGTCCAATGCGACTTTAGACCTCCTCCTTCACCTAACTCAGGACCAGACCATCGAACTCCGGTCAATTCTTTTGTTTTGTAATGGTGGTCAGTTGTATTATGATCCTAAATATATTTTGGTATTACTTGCCTTTTTTGTTCTAGTTATTATAGTTATTCTGGTAGTTTTCTATGTGTTTGGGTATGCACCTACTAGCCACTAATTCTAGTAAGAGTGAGACCAATAGGATTTTGAGATATTGTACTCTCATGTGTAATATTTTGACTTAATAGAAACTCTTTGACCCACCTTTGAAAAACAATAAACTCTTTAATTTACACAAAAAAAAAATTTTTTTTTGAAAAATATTACTAATTTTTATTATTTTTAATTAAATGTTAACAAATTATAACTTATTGTATATAGAAATAAATTTAAAAGAATTCTTTTATTATATTTAATTGAATGGTAAAGTAATTATATTTTTCAACACAGCTTATAAATATTAAGAAATTTTAATTTGTTGTGTATCTAAAAAGAAATTTATAGAATTTTTTTTAAATATTCATCATTTAAAAAGATGTGAGACAACTACCATATTTTAAAGGAGTTGTTTTTAATGTGACTTGAGTTTTTGGTGGATTTTCTAGCTAGAATCCTGCTAAAAATTTTGATTCAACACCCTGAAAAATTCTTATGGCAATCATAAAAAAATAAATTCTAAATTTTTTCAAAAAATTACATTAAAAATAACATCACAATTTATCTTTCTTGAAAAGCCAATTATTACTATTAAATTATTTTTTATAAAATTGTCATTAAATTAATTTTTATAATTTTTATTTTATTTTTATTGATTAATTAATTTTCTTAATTTAATATATATAGATATTTTAAATATTAATAATTTTCTTCATCTTTTATTACATTGAAATGGAAATATTAACAAAATGTAATTTATTACTAATATAATTTTTACTTATTTTTTAAATTTATGTAAATTTTCACATTTCAAGTTAAAAATATTAATAAAATATAATATTGTAATATATGATTTTTTTAATTTTAAATTATATTAAAAATATTTGTTTTTAATGCTAATTTTAAGTAGATTTTAAAAATGAGGTGAAATCTTGATTTGTGTTATTTAAAAATTTGAGGTGAAATTTTGATTTGTGTTATTTAAAAATTTGAGGTGAAAGGCCCATCTCCTTAAGGTCTTTAAAAATAATGGCTATAGTAAAAGTCAGGGTTTGAGGGCTTTCATGAATGCTAGCAGAGGTGCGAAATTGAAAATAGATAAAGATGATTTAGTTGGTAGAGTTCATGTGCCTTTTATACAAAGTATAAAGATGATTTAGTTGGTAGAGTTCATCTACCTTTTATGCAAGGTACTATTGATAAGATCGTTCGGATTCTAAGGAAGCATAAGAACTCTTCCTCTTTTAAACCGTTGAACACCATTCGTTGTTCCCTAAATTCTGTTAAAGACCTATTGGACCCCAAAAGCGCGAAAGGTGTTTATTTGATCTTGTGTCCCTGTGGTAGTAGATCTATTAATAAAAGGATTCAAGATATCAGACATGGTAGAACGAGGTCCTGAGCTCTAGCTGAGCATAGGAAGAAGACTAAGCACCACATTTGTATAGAAGAATCCAAAGTCATTGCTAGGGTTGAGCATTTCCATCATTGTAAATTTATGGAAGCTGTTGAGATTGTGAAAATGCCTCTGTACGTTGAGGAAAATTAGCAGTTGTTGGATCCCATCTCTTTGCTCTGAGTAAAGTTCCTTTTTCCTTTCAATGATGTTTTCCTCTCTTTTCATTTTCGCTGGGTTTATGCTTGATATAGTTACATATATACTTATTTATTATTAGAATCATTTAGTAGGTTTGATGTTTTTTAGGTTTCTTAATTTATTTTGTGAATTTATAATTATATATTTTAAATAATATTTTTGAATGTCTAATGTTGACCAAGTTTTAATCTATATTTGGTATTTTATTTTTGTTTTTATTAAGTATTATTTTGTTTATTTATATGTCCATTTTCTTAATATTATTAATATTATTATTATTGTTTATTGTTTATTTGACTTAGTCTTTATTTATTATTTTATATTATTTTTATGATGGTGTTTAATTTTGTTTTCTTTTATTTATTTATTGGTCGTTTTTATTTTGATCGTTGATGGTGTTTGTGATTTTCAATGTACTTCTTTTTATTTTTATGGATTTTATTTTATAAAATGTGTAATATTTATTTTTAATATTTCTTTAACATCATATTTTCCACTCATTATAAGTTTTGACCGTTGCATTTCTCTGCATTATATATATATGGATAGTCTGATGAGGCCAATATTCATTCTTCTGATGATGAACTACATTCTAGTTTGGAATGGGTCGGTTCTATAATTTCCTATGTGATTTCCCAAAAGATTTATTATAATCTTGATTTGTGTTATTTAAGCTAATTTTTTTATTGTATATATGGATTTAACACCCTGAAAAACCCGAGGGCACTTAGATTATGGAGAATTTACCTATCAAATTTGTGATTTCAATAAATTATTCCTGCTAAATTTTAGACAACTTAGATAATTAAAAAAAAAAAAAAATTTAAAAAGTCTCATTTAGAAAAAATTTCAAAAAACCCTATGAAAAACAACTCGATATTAAAATATTAAAAATCTACAATTTATAAACAATAAAATACAATTTAATTTTATGACATTAATGATTACCATATTTAAAATAACACTTATTTTTTTTTAAAAACACCTAATTATTATTATTTTTTAAAATATTTCACTTTTATTGACCAATCTTCTCTTAATTTGATATGAAAAGCACAAATCACCTTATTCGACGGGGCATCCTTCATCCAATGACAATACCTTGTCAAAAAGTTTCAAAGATGCAAAAGAGCAATAAAAGATACTTAAAACATGACATGACATGACAATGTCTCCCCACCAAAGTATGCAAAACACATTTGGCTACTTCATTTTGAAACATTGGTTGTTTATCAAATACCTAATGTGATCTCATCTACTTCCTTAATAAAAGGGGGATTATACCAACTTCGGTTGTTTTATCTAATTAGAATTTTCATTCTAAATATATTATAAAAATTATTTTCATTATACAAGGTTTATGTTTCATTATAAATGCAAGTTAGTCTCAACATACCCCTAGGGGTATTCAAATGGCTTCTATCATATTGCTTTATATCGGTGGAAATTGAACCAAACACAAATGATTTAAATTATAATGTGTATTATTTAAATAATTATTTTTAATATTAAAATATAAATAATATTTTTAAATTAAAATATATAAATATTTAAGTTATAAGAGTAGAATTGCAGATATTAAATATATTAAATGTAACTTTTCATTTCTTTAATAAAAAAGTTGCTAATTTTTTCTTTGGAAAAAAAAAATAAAAAATTATAGGAGTAGAATATGTAATTTTTTTTGTAAGTTGAGTAAGATTACATTTTCATTATCATGTCAGAATACATCCGATATGGGTAAGGAATTGAATCATCATGTCCGAATACATCATTCGGATATGGGCAGGGAATTGAATCAGTGACTTCACATCAAGGAGTGCCTGTGATGAAGAATCAGTGACTTCACATCAAGGAGTGCATGTGACTTCATATCAAGGAATGCTTTAAGAGCACACTTGATCGGGAATTGAAACAACGACTTCACATCAAGGAGTGCCTGTGATGAATGCCTTAAGAGCTCACCTGATCAGTGTCTATCCAAGGTCTCGTGGACTAGAATATATACATTTTAATAAATTTTACTAGTTAAATTGTTTGGGTCTTTTGTCCTACAAATACAAAGATCTCAAAAATTAATTTGGTGCGTGGCTTGATAATGACATTAAAATTATAAGAATGTTGAGAGCTTCTTGAGAACCGTGTGTATTGCTCAACTAGCAATACACACAGTTCTCTTGACATTCTTATGTTATGCTTTTTTGCCCTGAAAATTATGGAAATTTCGGTAAGCAGGAATTTTTGTAAATACAGGTTATAGCTATCAAACTTCAATATTTTGGGTGCCCTAGAGGTTTTTTATGGTGTCGAATCCATTTCCACCATAAAAAACATGATTCAAAAACTGCTACTGCAAGATTTGTTAATTTTTTTTTGCCCGGATTCCTGATGGTGTTGAATCCATTTCCACCATAACAAACATAGATTCAAAAACTACTATTGCAACATTTGTTAAAAAAATTTTGCCCGGATTCCAACCAATTTTGGCCGTCCGGGCAATTCCTCCACCTCCATAGACAACTCTATAATTTAATGTTAAAAAATTATTTTTTTATACATACATTAAATTGAGAAATTTATATTTTCAAAAAATTTCTAATACTGATTTATTTTATTTTTTTCGAATTTAAAAATACAATTTAAATAATAAAATATTACGATCTCGCTCAATATAGTACCACCAAATCCGACCAAAAAAATAAAAAACTAGTTAAAAAACTTATTCCAAAAAGGACAAATTACCATATTCCAGCCAAAAATATAAAATATATAGTTAAATAATTAAATACAAAATAGTTGAAAAAATGTATTCCAAAAAAGACAAATTACCAAATTCCAGCCAAAAATATAAAATATTTAAATATAATTAAATATAAAATAGTGTAATAAAATAATTAAATAGTTAAAAAAATGTATTCTAGAAAGGAAAAATTACCAAATTCCGACCAAAAAAATATATTGCAGCTAAAAAAAAGTTTAAAATAAACTATATATACATAATTAAATACAAAATATAAATATAAATATTTATATTTAAATATAAAATATATATAAACTTTTATTTTAATAAAAGTGCCATATATTGAGGGATTTCTCTAAAAGTGAAAAATTAAAAATAATATATTAAAATTTTTTATTGAATTTCTTGCTAATAAATATTGTGAGACATAAATATTGTGAGACATAGATAAAAGTAAATTAAAATTAAAAAATTGCTTATATAGCATTTTTTTATTAATTTCTGGATTGTTTTCTTAGAAAGCCACTTTTAGACTAAAATTTCCTCTAATGCTTATTAAAAGTCTCCTTAATATTGGACCTTGTATCCCCCTTCACTTCATTATTTCAACAATTTAGCAAGTGAGAGAGTCATAAATGACATGATGATTATATTTAGAAATCTTGTTTCCAGGATGCTTATAATGTGAGCATAATATCATAGCAAAAGTTTGCATGGTTATTAGGTTATTTTAGTCTTACATATTAGAAGTTCGATTCGGGAGCTATTTGTATGAGTTGGAATTGAGAGCTGTTTGTGTTTGTTGTTCTTGACTATTTGTAGATTTCCATATTTTATAGTAGATATTATTTGTACTAGTTAGATAATTATCTTTCTTACTAATATAATGATTAATTGGTTGCATGAAAATTATGCTTGCATATCCTTCTCCTCCTTCTTGAACTTGACATGTGAGTACGTTAATAACAACAATTAAATACACCTATCTTGTAACATTTTGAAATAGTTTTTATACTTATAAAGTATCATTCCCTTGTACATGTGGGCAAGTCATTCTTCCATCCAACATTGAGGCTAGGCTCAGCCTAGGCTCAACATAGTTAAACTAAAAATAAAATAAAAAGGAAAAAATATTATTTCTTCCTATTCCACATTGACTATAAAAATTGATTTATAGTTAAACTAAAAATAAAAAAGAAAAAAATATTATTTCTTCCTATTCCACATTGACTATAAAAATTGATTTATAATAACATATAAATTCGCATGTAATATAATTCTCATACCAAATAAAACATATGTAAAAATAATAACCCCTATTAATACCATGGTTAATTGATTGCTAATTCTTCATTTCAAAGAACCATTATTTTACTAGGTTAAGAGTTCATTGAAATAGGTTAGTAGTTCAAATGAAAAGGTATTTCTTACAAATGCAAGATTAACATTATCTCTTTACAGATTGTTAATAGGTCATTCATATAGATATGATTTTTGTTCACTAATAATGATGAATCAACTCACATTAGAGAATAACAACTAATATTAATTAATCATTAACAACTAAATGACATTTATCATTAAAAAAATGAAAAACAAAAAAAACAAAAAAAAAAAACAAATTATGCACAAATACAACATCAATATTAATTTTTTTCTTACAAATTATCAATATATCACCTAGAATGAGATAATTTTTTTTAAATAATTATGATAAGCCAACTCACATTTAAGTATAACAACTAAAAATTACCAATATATCACCTAAAACGAGATAATTTTTTTAAAATAATCATAATGAGCCAACTCACATTTAAGAATAACCACTAATAATTTGACCAAAATAAGATTTTTATTTTTAAAATAAATAAAATACCTTTTTTTTAAATGCATTTAGATATAGTTAATGGGTAACACTATCAAATCCCTCAAACCCAATTCCTGCCCCATATAATTATCTCCTGTGACTCTTGCGTTGAGTTCGTGTTTAGTGATTAGACCGATGATATTAATTACCGACAATGCACGGCAAAGACAACCCACGAATGTCGCCATCGAGATCATCGAAGAAACACATTAAACAAATCATATTTGAAAACCTTGGGAATTGATCAGCCATACGTGTTAATTTATTTGGATTTTATAGTTAATTTATTTGAATTTTATAATCTACGTGGCAACTAAATGATGTGCAGAATTTAATTGGCCATTTTTTTATCGGTTTTTGTCCCCCAACAATTAAGTTGAGCAGCGAAAAACAAATTCTAATTTTGATTCGATAAGAATATTATTTTTTAATTAAAAAATGCTTTTTCCATATTCAAATACAACCAATAAATTAAGATTTTGATTTTTACATCATTATATATAAATTTGGTAAAAAAAATAAATAGTTACATTTAAATATGCTTTATTCATCAACAAATTATTTCATTGAAGAACAAAATTAAAGTTTTCATATAATATTTAATAATTTTATTATTTAAAAATAAAATTGTAATTTTATTTTTTAATATTTATTAATATGTATTTTTGTTTGTGATTAGAAGTTTTATATTAGTTTCTTCGAGAGGTTTTTTCCGGGGTTTTTTTAATAGGATTTATTTGATAGACTTGTATGCTTTATATCATGATTGGTTTAATTTGTGGCAGAGAATGGAGAGTATTGGGTTATTGTCTCTCGATTCTTCGATCATAGCAAGTGATTTCAATTGTACCCTTTGTGTAAGTGAAACTTAGTGAATTAGAGGAAGATGTGATCCATTGGTGAGCTTCTTGCGGAATTTGATTGAATCTAATCTTATAGGCATCTCATTGGAGAAGGAAGGACCGACCTGGTTTAACGGGCGGAATGGGGTGGAGCTTATAGGGAAAATGTTAGATAGAGTGTTAATCCAGGCCAATTTATTAACACAGATGGGAAAGTTCACGGCCAGAGCCAAAAATGTAATCATCTCGGACCATCGACCGATCACTTTGGAATGGCATTTTGAGAAAATTAAGGGGGGCTATCCCTTCAAGTTCAACAGGGTTTGGCTTGCGGAAGAATCCTTTAATAATCTTGTGTTGGAACATTTTGGAAATCACAGGAGAATTTCGGGAACGTCGGCGATGACATATCTTACAAACTCCCTCCGAGGACTGAAGGGTCGGGTTAGGGAGTGGGAGAAATATCAAAAAGCCAAATTGAAATCGGACCTGCAGCGATACACCTCGGAGACAACAAAGATAGTTCAAGAAATAGAAGTGGGTGATCAGTCATCAGACAATTGGACACGACTCAAATATCTGGAAGCGGAAAAGAGGAAGATCCTGTTGATCCAAGAACAGACTTGGAGACTTAAAAGTTGTGCCACGTGGCTTAAGGAGGGTGACTACAACTCTAAATTATTTCATTCATATGCCAATGGAAGGAAAAATGTTAACACCATCTGGAAAGTGGAGGTAAATGGAATTCATTTCCATTCAACAGAGGATATTCAAGCAAAGGCGGTGAAATTTTATGATGATCTATACAGGGCATGATAGGAAATTGTCATTGTGGAGCAGATGCGGGCTTTGGAGGATTTTCCCTGGATGTTCTGGGATGAAGATAATGACAAAATCCAGTGCAACATCAATCTGGATGAGGTGGAATGCATCTTAAAATCCTTTCCGGTTGATAAGATTCTGGGGCCAGATGGCTGGACCCCAGACTTTTTCCTTCACTTTTCAGATATCCTCCTTCAAGATATAACTAACATGGTCGAAGAAGCTAGATTGAGAGGCAAGATTCATGGCACTGTTAATTCGACCTTCCTGGCCCTTATACACAACAAAAAGAGCTCTCTGATCTTTGAGTAATATAGGCCAATTTCTTTATATAATACATTATATAAGATCATCTCTAAAATAATTGTTGAGTGGATGAAGGAGGTTCTTTCTCGTTTCATTACACCTGAACAATCGGGATTTTTAAAGAACAAAAGCATTCATGATGCAGTGGTTTTTACCCAAGAGATCTTGCATTTAATTACATCTCAAAAATTAGAGGCAGGGGTGATGAAGGTGGATTTAAGAAAGGCCGACGACAGAGTGGATTGGGGCTTTCTTAATCTAATTATTTATAAGATAGGCTTGGGAAGCGAAACTGTGGATTGGATTATGTGTTTGGTCTGCTCCACCTCTATGGATGTCATCATTAACGGCTCAGCTTCAAATTTCTTCAGACCGAGAAGGGGCCTTCGTTAGGGTTGTGCCCTTTCCCCTCTCCTTTTCATCCTGGTGATAGATGTCGTGAGCTTGAAAATCTCCCAAGCAGTGGAGATGGGTAAATTTCGAGGCATAAGGATTACCACTCAGATGGAAATCTCCCACAATTTTTTTGTGGATGTTGTTCTCGTTTTCTGGATTTTGATTAAAAGCTGCTGGCAGTTTTACATAATATCTTCAGGTATTTTTGTGTAGCCTTGGGGATGGAGGCTAATGGTGACAAGTCTTGCATCTACCACTTGGAGGGGGACTGTGAGACAGTTGAATATATTGGTAACTTGATAATTTTAGATTGTCCTCCATCGAAGGTGGTCTCACATACCTTGGTTCTGCATGAAACCTTCGAGATACTATGTGACTGACTGGCTATGGCTGTTGGATAGATACCAAAGCATAATTAAAACCTTGTCCTATAAATGGTTGTCAAAGGGAGGGAGACTGGTATTATCTCAGGCGTTTCTCCAGCAATTTACGGTATACTGGGCTCACCTATTCAACATTACTAAGAAAATTATTGATAGCATCCGCAGTATAATGGCCAATTTTATCTAGAATGGTAGGCTGGGCAAAGGGTCACTCCATTTGGCTCGGTGGGACCTGATTGCTCAACCAAAAGAATGTGGGGGTTGGGGAGTGATCGACTTGGATATTTTTGGCAGAGCTCTCCTAATAAAATCCCTTTGGAGATGTCTTCATACTCCGTGGTTTTGGAAGGACATTATGAATTTTAAATACTTCAAAAAACAATCCTTGGAGGACCTTTTTACAGTGGGAAGCCTGAAAGTATTGAGGGGTTCCCCTATTTGGATGGGTTTTAATAAAATTTGGCCACAATTCAAAGCGATCCTCCGGTGGAATTTTAATAATGGTGGTCAAACTCTCATCAGACATCTGGGATTGAGGGGTTTTCAGCAGCGACAACCTATCAGTGGGGAATTGATCTATTTTTTACATGGGAAAGGTTATTTCTTTATGAGCCAAATTATTTAGGAGTGGTAGGAGGAGATCCAGTGATGGTACTCGACTGGGGATATGGAGCTATTTGACTCCTTAAAACCGAAGTGGTCTTACTACTATGAAAGGACCAAGAACCTGGGTTTAATCAGGACCTAATAGGGGGATCATGTCACTTGGGGTGGTAAACTAGATCAAGGGCAGATTGTTATTCGAGATACTTATAGAGACTTCATGTACTCCGAGGTGGGTAATGAGATAACCTGTTGGTTTCGGGAGATCTGGAACACTAAAGCCCAAACCAAAATGATCATTCTCTATTGGCTGGTTTGGAAGGACAAGATCCTTACTTGGAATAATCTACAAAGAAGAGGTAAAATAGGGCCCGAGGTATGTAGACTATGTATGAGTGTGGCATAAGACACTTTACATCTATTTTATATCTGCCCTTTTTCCAAAGAGGTACACCTTTCTCTGAGTAAGCACTTTCATCTTGAGTCTCCGTCATATGGAAATGTTTAACAATGTTATTCCTGGTGGTCACAAAAAGAACTCATCTCCAGAATATTCCAATTATTTTACATTGGTGTTTATGATGTAGTAGGAGCAGGTGGATTTTTGATGATCTTCCAAGCACTCCCGACAAATTTTGTACACAGGTGATAAATAGTTGGGGAAATCTAAAGGTAAAACAAAAATCTCCACCTGATATGTCCAAGGGACTCCATCCTTTTGAAATCCACTTTCATGTTGGTTTCTTTGATGGGGCTTCACAAAACTATAGATATGGATGTGGTGTGTGGCTAATGTAATCCCCCACATGCCATTATAAAATCCATTGGTTTGGTGGCATGGGAACTAATATGAGGGCATAGTTGTTGGCCCTCTGGGGATTGTTGTGGTTCTCACATCAACTATATATGGATAAGCTTTGGGTTTATGGTGATTCTCAGGTCCTCATAGAACATCTAAACAAAGGCACATCATTGAACCCGGGCCACCTTGCAACTTGGATGGAAAGAATCAAAGTGTTGTGAAGAACGTTCTCTAATACATCCTTCTCCCACATTTATAGGGAGAAAAATTCACAGGCATATCGACTTTCAATACAAGGCTTGAATGGGAGATTTGGAGAAATGTATTACGATTTGACACATGCATCCGATAGTGGCATGAAGGGTATGCCCTTTTTTTTCTAATTACTATTTTTTGTAGGTGACATGACAGTGAAATATAAGATTATGACAATTCTCTATCCAAAGCTTAAAGAAAAATACCAAGCCAGCTAGTGGGATCCTCTCACTTGGGCTTTTTTATTTGAAGTTGACTGTTTTAACAATGTTTAGAAGGCTAAGTGGCGATCCTCCGTTTTTTGTCTTCCTTTTCATTCTATGAGGAGTGAAGGATACAACACAGTTTTTGTTGATGACCGAGGATGTTCTTACAGATCCAATCTTATTTCTGACTGATACAATTTTTTTTTAATACTGTTTATTATGTTGTGGACCTTTGGTACTCTGACTATTGAAAGTTTTTGAATATGGACTAGAATTGAAGATTTATGTAAAACATGAATACTTATTTGACTTTTGTGCTGGTACTCAATATAAACCAGTCATTTATTTCTACTGAAAAAAGAAAAAAAGAAAAAAAAGAAGATTATATATATATATATATATATATATAAAGAAGCTATATAACATAAAAATTAAGAGGTTCTCTAAAATTGCTTCTAATTCTAGCTAAAATCCCCATCTCTGGCTTAAGCGAGGCTCACATAAGGATACCTAGTCTTGGCTAGAATATTAGAGGTAAAGGAGGAAATCATCTTGGAAAATAAGGATAATATTTAAAATATTATTACTTCCAAATTTAAGGATAAATTGTGGAATGATAAGGAGTTAGAAGGGAAAAGGAAATTAAGATACTACAAGGAGGTGATAAACCCCAATCTTGATAACTGGAATTATCTTTCTTACTTGACGGATGATAAGAAGAAAATGAATATTGCCAAGATAAGAACTAATTCTCATGAGCTTCAAAGTGAAATCAGACATTGGTCAATTCCCAAAATACTTTGGGACGAAAGAATCTGTCACTTTTGCGATACTAAGAGGGTTGAAGATGAAAAGAAATTTCCTTTGGTTTGCCTAGTTCTTACTCATATTTGTTCTAATTTTCATAATCTTCACCACACTACCCACCTTCTTGACTTGTTAAATCGGCAAAACTATGGTGATCTAAGAATGCTTCTCTCCCTTCTTTTCAATCATAGAAATAAAATATTAAAAAATATCAATCAATCTCTTACTTTGTTAAGGTGTGATGGACCATATTAGTCTTAGTAGACTTAATAATCATTATCATTTTTTTTTTCATTATCGACCATCTTTATTAAATATTATACAAGCTTTTCTTCTCATATTTTATGCATGTTTAATACAAGAAAAAATTTGAAATAATATATGAAAAACTTAATATTCTTATTTTTCTCAAAATCTCTATAAATTTTAATATAAAAAATTGAAGTATTATATATATATATATAATATTTAAAATTTATTTATAAAAATAATTTTAAAGGTGATGGGAACTAGATTGTAAGGCGAATTTCTGGAAATGTCGATCTCTAGGTGATATTTTTGTTAGTTTCATTTCTCAGTGTCAGTTCTAGGTTGTGCGATTAATACTTGTTTCATTGTTGGAAGGTTGGGGGTTCGACCGAGGAAGATAACTATGCTAGGAAATTCTCTCAATAGGCGATGAGCCCTTCAACCCTTAATAGTGTGGTTTGCATGCATTTCTTGGTGGAGGTTGTGGGAATCGCTAATTTTGTAACCTAGTCCTTAGCTCATTTGAGCGAGTTTTAAGATTTGCTATCAACTATTTATTGTATATTAGAGGTTCTGTGCATGATATTTCTCTTTGTGGTAGTACTAGTAGCTGTGAAAAGGGAGTTAAATGCATGAGGCTCTTGGTTTTATACTATACCCTCAGGTTTCATACGACCTCTTGGCTGGCTAGCTTTAGTAGGTCCGGCCACAGTGGGGCTCCTCTGAGACCCTATCAAAGGTACTCAGAGGCCATAATGGAATTTGCTTTTTTATATGGTAGTTAGAATGGGCGCTTGTGCTAGATTTTCAACAGTGCTTGGACGGTTGCCTCATTTACGAGGTATGTAGTTAGTTGGAGGCATGTCATTTTTAGCTTCGAAGCTGATTAGTTCGCCATGTTACGACAACATGTAAGAGTGAGAAGGGGTCCAAGCGAAAGGGGGCAACGTGGAGGGAACGAGCAACACAACCTTGGCAAGGGAGAGGTCATGGACCCTGCACCTGTTCAACCACCTGGCACCATAGGGTGTCCCCCTCCCCCGAATGATTTTTGAAGTGCATTACGACATATCACTATTAATCTGGACAAACTCAATCGGGTTCGACATGATGACCACAACGTGATTATAAGCTTCATGAATAATCTCCAACGCAACCAGTGGAAAATGCATGATCGATTGACCAACTTCATGAGGGGTCAAAGGTGCATTCAAGAGAAGTTGAATCGACTAGATGGCAGGCTGGCCCATATGGAGGAGCATGTCCAATGCGACTTTAGACCTCCTCCTTCACCTAACTCAGGACCAGACCATCGAACTCCGGTCAATTCTTTTGTTTTCTAATGGTGGTCGGTTGTATTATGATCCTAAATATATTTTGGTATTACTTGCCTTTTTGGTTCTAGTTATTATAGTTATTCTGGTAGTTTTCTATGTGTTTGAGTATGCACCTATTAGCCACTAATTCTAGTAAGAGTGAGACCAATAGGATTTTGAGATATTGTAATATCATGTGTAATCTTTTGACTTAATAGAAACTCTTTGACCCACGTTTGAAAAACAAGAAACTCTTTAATTTACACAAAAATAATTTTTTTTTTGAAAAATATTACTAATTTTTATTATTTTTAATTAAATGTTAACAAATTATAACTTATTGTATATAGAAATAAATTTAAAAGAATTCTTTTATTATATTTAATTGAATGGTAAAGTAATTATATTTTTCAACACAACTTAGAAATATTCAGAAATTTTAATTTTTTGTGTATCTAAAAAGAAGTTTATAGAATTTTTTTTAAATATTCATCATTTAAAAAGATGTGGGACAACTACCATATTTTAAAGGAGTTGTTTTTAATGCAACTTGAGTTTTTGGTGGATTTTCTAGCTAGAATCCTGCTAAAAATTTTGATTCAACACCCTGAAAAATTCTTGTGGCAATCATAAAAAAATTAATTCTAAATTTTTTCAAAAAATTACATTAAAAACAACATAACAATTTATCTTTCTTGAAAAGTACTTGAGCCAATTATTACTATTAAATTATTTTTTATAAAATTGTCATTAAATTCATTTTTATAATTTTTATTTTTTATTTTTATTTTTATTGATTAATTAATTTTCTTAATTTAATATATATATATATATATTTTAAATATTAATAATTTTCTTCATCTTTTATTACATTGAAATGGAAATATTAACAAAATGTAATTTATTACTTATATAATTTATTACTTATTTTTTAAATTTATGTAAATTTTCACATTTCAAGTTAAAAATATTAATAAAATACAATTTTGTAATATATGATTTTTTTTATTTTAAATTATATTAAAAATATTTTTCTTGTGGATTTTAAAAATGGAGGTGAAATCTTGATTTGTGTTATTTAAAAATTTGAGATGAAACTTTGATTTGTGTTATTTAAAAATTTGAGGTGAAAGGCCCATCTCCTTAAGGTCTTTAAAAATAATGGCTATAGTAAAAGTCAGGGTTTGAGGGCTTTCATGAATGCTAGCAGAGGTGCGAAATTGAAAATAGATAAAGATGATTTAGTTGGTAGTGTTCATGTGCCTTTTATACAAAGTATAAAGATGATTTAGTTGGTAGAGTTCATCTACCTTTTATACAAGGTACTACTGATAAGATCGTTCGGATTCTAAGGAAGCATAAGAACTCTTCCTCTTTTAAACCGTTGAACACCATTCGTTGTTCCCTAAATTCTTTTAAAGACCTATTGGACCCCAAAAGCGCCAAAGGTGTTTATTTGATCTTGTGTCCCTGTGGGAGTAGATCTATTAATAAAAGGATTCAAGATATCAGACATGGTAGAACGAGGTCCTGAGCTCTAGCTGAGCACAGGAAGAAGACTAAGCACCACATTTGTATAGAAGAATCCAAAGTCATTGCTAGGGAGATTGTGAAAATGCCTCCGTACGTTGAGGAAAATTAGCAGTTGTTGGATCCCATCTCTTTGCTCTTAGTAAAGTTCCTTTTTCCTTTCAGTGATGTTTTCCTCTCTTTTCATTTTCGTTGGGTTTATGCTTGATATAGTTACATATATACTTATTTATTATTAAAATCATTTAGTAGGTTTGATGTTTTTTAGGTTTCTTAATTTATTTTGTGAATTTATAATTATATATTTTAAATAATATTTTTGAATATCTAATGTTGACCAAGTTTTAATCTATATTTGGTATTTTATTTTTGTTTTTATTAAGTATTATTTTGTTTATTTATATGTCCATTTTATTAATATTATTAATATTGTTTATTGTTTATTTGACTTAGTCTTTATTTATTATTTTATATTATTTTTATGATGGTGTTTATTTTTGTTTTCTTTTATTTATTTATTGGTCGTTTTTATTTTGACCGTTGATGGTGTTTGTGATTTTCAATGTACTTCTTTTTATTTTTATGGATTTTATTTTATAAAATGTGTAATATTTATTTTTAATATTTCTTTAACATCTAATTTTCCACTCATTATAGGTTTTGACCGTTGCATTTCTCTGCATTATATATATATGGATAGTCTGATCAAGCCAATCTTCATTCTTCTGATGATGAACTACATTCTAGTTTGGAATGGGTCGGTTCTATAATTTCCTATGTGATTTCCCAAAAGATTTATTATAATCTTGATTTGTGTTATTTAAGCTAATTTTTTTATTGTATATATGGATTTAACACCCTAAAAAACCCTAGGGCACTTAGATTATGGAGAATTTACCTATCAAATTTGTGATTTCAATAAATTATTCCTGCTAAATTTTAAACAACTTAGATAATTAAAAAAAAAAAAAAGTCTCATTTAGAAAAAATTTCAAAAAACCCTATGAAAAACAACTCGATATTAAAATATTAAAAATCTACAATTTATAAACAATAAAATACAATTTATTTTTATGACATTAATGATTACCATATTTAAAATAACACTTAATTTTTTTTAAAAACACCTAATTATTATTATTTTTTAAAATATTTCACTTTTATTGACCAATCTTCTCTTAATTTGATATGAAAAGCATAAATCACCTTATTCGACGGGGCATCCTTCATCCAATAACAATACCTTGTCAAAAAGTTTCAAAGATGCAAAAGAGCAATAAAAGATACTTAAAACATGACATGACATGACATGACAATGTCTCCCCACCAAAGTATGCAAAACACATTTGGCTACTTCATTTTGAAACATTGGTTGTTTATCAAATACCTAATGTGATCTCATCTACTTCCTTAATAAAAGGGGGATTATACTAACTTTGGTTGTTTTATCTAATTAGAATTTTCATTCTAAATATATTATAAAAATTATTTTCATTATACAAGGTTTATGTTTCATTATAAATGCAGGTTAGTCTCAACATACCCCTAGGGGTATTCAAATGGCTTCTATCATATTGCTTTATATCGGTGGAAATTGAACCAAACACAAATGATTTAAATTATAATGTTTATTATTTAAATAATTATTTTTAATATTAAAATATAAATAATATTTTTAAATTAAAATATATAAATATTTAAGTTATAAGAGTAGAATTGAAGATATTAAATATATTAAATGTAACTTTTCATTTCTTTAATAAAAAAGTTGCTAATTTTTTTTTTGGAAAAAAGAAGAAGTTATAGGAGTAGAATATTTAATTTTTTTTGTAAGTTGAGTAAGACTACATTTTCATTATCATGTCAAAATACATCCGATATGGGCAAGGAATTGAATCATCATGTCCGAATACATTATCTGGATATGGGCAGGGAATTGAATAAGTGACTTCACATCAAGGAGTGCCTGTGACTTCATATCAAGGAATGCCTTAAGAACACACTCGATCTGGAATTGAATCAGTGACTTCACATCAAGAAGTGTCTGTGATGAAGAATCAGTGACTTCACATCAAGGAGTGCCTGTGACTTCATATCAAGGAATGCTTTAAGAGCAATCGAGAATTGAAACAATGACTTCACATCAAGGAGTGCCTGTGACGAATACCTTAAGAGCTCACCTGATCAGTGTCTACCCAAGGTCTAGTGGACAGAATATATACATTTTAATAAATTTTACTAATTAAATTGTTTGGGTCTTTTGTCCTACAAATACAAAGATCTCAAAAATTAATTTGGTGCGTGGCTTGATAATGACATTAAAATTATAAGAATGTTGAAAGCTTCTTATGTTATGCTTTTTTGCCCTGAAAATTATGGAAATTCCGGTAAGCAGGAATTTTTGTAAATACAGGTTATAGCTATCAAACTTCAATATTTTGGGTGTCCTAGAGGTTTTTGATGGTGTTGAATCTATTTCCACCATAAAAACACATGATTCAAAAACTGCTACTGCAAGATTTGTTAATTTTTTTTTGCCCGGATTCCTGATGGTGTTGAATACATTTCCACCATAAAAAACATAGATTCAAAAACTGCTATTGCAAGATTTGCTAAAATTTTTTTGCCCCGATTCCAACCAATTTTGGCCGTCCGGGCAATTCCTCCACCTCCATAGACAACTCTATAATTTAATGTAATTTTTTTTTTTTATACATACATTAAATTGAGAAATTTATATTTTCAAAATATTTCTAATACTGATATTATTATTATTAATTTTTTTTTTTTTTTTTTTTTTCGAATTTAAAAATACAATTTAAATAATAAAATATTACAATCTCGCTCAATATAGTACCACCAAATCCGACCAAAAAAATAAAAAAATAATATCACCAAATTCCAAAAAAAATTCGTTAAATCACACCAAATTTGATCAATTTCTTTAAAAACCCCTAAATAACGGAACGATATGATGGCGCTTTATCTAGGCTAACGCGCGCCTCCCAAAAATATTTAAAAGTTTAGGTGAGTACAAATACAAACTCTCTATAATTCGAAAATCAACGTCCCCGGATCACATAATATCATCTTTTTTGTTTATTGCATCCGCTTTAATTGCCGGTGGGTCCCGCGCTGCAGAGTGTGGCAGAAAGAGCCGTAGATTATTAAAGCGAGTGGGGCCGGCCCTCCAAGGGGGGCTCTCGCTTCCGGGCAAAGCTGTCGGTCGCTTCCCGAAATGAATGAAATAATTAATATTATTTTTTTAGTTTCTTTCGCTCGTTCTCTCAGGTCGGAATATTCCCCGCTGTTAAAGCCACTGACCACGTGCCATACGGTCACATGCCCTCGACAGGGGGAACCGGGCTCTAACGCCGCCGCCACCGTCTCACGTTGACGGAAACGTAATTGCCGTCAATAGATGTTAATGTCGAGTTGTCGCTTTTCACTACAGTCTTCCCCCACTTGCGCCGACCTACCGATGGGAACCGGGTCAAAAGGGTAAATGTAAAGTTACGGTAAAAGTTCGAAAATTACTGTTCACTAATCTGTCTATTACACTGAATTCTTTAAGCTGGTAGTTTGACTAAATTTGTGTGTACTTTGCTTGAGGTACACTTTGTACCGGGAAGCCTTTTTAAACAAATTTAATTTTTTACTCAGTTTGTTGTGTGGTAAATTATCGTGATCATTGCCTCCTCCAATCCCCTTGGAGCCACATGCCATGACCCATCGATTATCATCCTCACGAAACAACTTAGAGACTTCAACTCGAATCCTAACCCTCGTTGAAATTATCTTCTAGAGTAACAAGAGGTTGTAGTGTTGTGTTCCACTTGGACCATTAAGTGGCTCTTTGAACCTACCACCATGATGCAATAGGACTAACCCCTAACCCCTACCCAATAATTGCATATACAAAGGTGATGAGTAAAGTTCTTTAAGACAATCTTAAATCAGGTAGGAATCTCTGACAATTGTTTTGTTAGGAGATGTAATACTTGATTCAGCAGGGATGGAATTTGATGAGCCAATTGTTTGTTACTAATGGATTTGTCTCTTAAAAAATATCTCTAAATTTTATTTATAAAAAATCACTATCTTTACATAGTACGACAACTATAACAATTCCTAATTAGATTGCACAACAACTATAACAGTTCCTTAATCTTTGAGTGCATGAATGATTGGTTCCAACACAATTCTGAGCCTTTGTGCATGATTGATTGGGTTCAGGCACAAAGATGGTTTATAATAAAGAACATGAGAATCTACTTATGTTGTTTTCAAGCATTAAAATAGTTAGGTTATAAGGGTACCAAAGTTGTTGTCAAGCATTAAAAGATTAGGTGATAAGGAAACCAAACATTCATAGGAAATTTATTTGTACATGGCAAAATTGTTGTACTTTGCAACTTTAATTCAATATTTGATAATGATAATATAAATTGAAAAAATTGTTCAAGTTGTCTCCTACGGATGAAGTTACTAAATTTATAGAAAATTAAGATGTCTAGTACTATTTGGTAGAGTCTTTGATTAAAGGGATAATATAACCTTTCTCATGTATATAGAACAAGAAAAAGAGTTTCATAGAATTGTTTAGTTATGATATTATGTTCTTTTTCCAGAAACCTTTTTCTAACACTTTTTGTTGATATCTTGGGCGGTGTCACATTCTTAGAGTCAATTCTTTTTCAAATAAGAGTGGTTGATAAGAATTATTTTCTATATTTTTATTGTGTATTCTTCGTTAGGTTTAATTTATAAGTACATAAATGTTTCAATAGGTTATGGTTTTTATGTTAATGAGAATATTTGTAAAGGTAGTGGTCCTCCTATTAATATAATAATTAATTCTTTAATAAATGATAAGACATTTAAGTGCTAGGCTTTCTTCTTTCTTTCTTTGTGTACATTACTTATGAATAATTATATTAATAGTTTGGTAACTTATATATGTGATTTGAATTAAGCCTTTGACAAAAATTAATCAGGTTGTGAAGAAGAAATATATTGAATTATGAAGAGGAAATAGAAGAGAAAGGTTATGAAGAAGGACAACATTAAATAGAGGAGAAGAAAATAGAGACTAAGAAAAAATGAAGAAAGGCAAGGAGAGAGCTTTAAAAAGTAGTTAGCTCAATGATTTTTGGGAAAATAAAGACATTTATGCTAGTGAATAACAATGCATAAAGAGTAGACTCCCCATGCTTGTGGAGTCTCTACTCTTGCTAAGTCATAAATTCTTGGTATATTTAGGTTAAGGACTATTGGATATACTCTAGGCGTTTGATCTTGAGCCTCACCTAGATTACTCCAACTAGCTACCAATTCACCATGGTAAAAAAAGAAGACAAACGTAGGCATAAGGTTTTCTATGCATAACTCACCCTTTTTTAAACCAATTCCTCTTAAGAAAATTTCCCTAAACCATGTTTTCCCATTTGGATTTTTATTGTAATAAAAATATGTGTTGTGTTATCGTGTTAATGGTTGTGTCTAATTGTTGCAGTTTTGCTATAATAGAGCTACATTATAATCTTAGTTTTGTTCATTAGTTTAAATGATTGCTTCTAGTGTTGGAATTAGTTGATTGTACGGTTGGTTCAATGTTTAACCGCATTTTATAATGAATCTTGCAATTCCTTCTTATTGGGTGTTTATTATTTTGTAGTGGGTTTGTATGAGCACGCAACATCTCAATTAGTTCTAGTACCACACACTACAAACAACATTGTTGTATTCACTTATTTGATCACTGGAATGATATCTACAATGGTGTCTTCCATTATATGTGGAGATCACATTGGGAGAGCTTTTATTGAATATAGATATGTCTAAGTTGAACAAGAAACCAAATATGAAATGAAATCCTTATTACTTGTTGATATTTAATAAAAAAGAGTATTATCTACTTCCACAAAAATTTATATTTACAAAATAGAATACCATAGTCCTACAATTTATTTATAAATCAATAAGTATAATTTTAGAAAAATGATACAAATACAAAATCTCTTTTATTCTTATCTCATTAAGTTGATCCACAACAACAACAACAAAAACTCAGGAAGTCATAACATTTAATAAAAAAAACAGAGTACCAATATAATAACTCTTTTACTATCATAATAGCATAATTTCGAAAATAGTAACCTTTTACTATCGTAATAACATAATTTCCATTAACATAAAAATATTATGCCAATATATTATAAATACTTTTTCAAAAAATTTTATGATTACATAATGGCTGACCTCCTACCTTACAGACAGTTCAAGTTCAAGACTTACTTCCTACCTTACATACATACAGTTCAAGACTTGACTCTAAATAGGAAGAAAAGACATAACATAGGTGCCCTTCATCACATGATTAAATATGATATGATGTTGACGAACAAAATACTCAATATTACAAGTACATGAGCTAGTTGTAGTTTTGTTGGAAGCCATTATTTCCACTCTAATGGAGTCATGTGTAAGGGTATGTGCAACACTACACATCATGTACAACTAAGTGGATGACAACACATAGGGAATTGGGCCCTTCAAGGCCTGCCTCGTTCTTAGTGATCTCAATTTCACTTCAATACCACGATAAGAAACATAATCATGCCTTTACCTTCTAGCCTTCTACTTCCCAAATTTGATAAATAGCAATGTGCATGAGCAAAGAGGTCATTGATTTTCTTTAAAAGAAAAATAATGCCCAGTTGCTCCTTTTTAAGAAAAATAATGATCCCTCGAGAATGCATAGGAATCTATTTTTCCATATTGGAACATCATGAAATCATGTGACCTTAGGTTGCAGATCATTTTGAATCCATGTGAGTTTTGGCCTTGGGGTTTAGGCATGTTTAAAAATTAACTGTGATTTAGAGTTTGGGTAGGGTTCAAATAAATTTAATATATGAAAATTTAGGGTTTAAGTGTGTTTATAAGTTAATTGTGATTTAGAATTTAGATAATTTTGAAAAAATCTATTCTGGCATATTAGAACATTATGAAATCATGTGATCTTTAGTTGGAGACAATTTTGAATCCATGTGAATTTTGGTCTTGGGGTTTAGGCATGTTTAGAAGTTAATTGTGATTTAGGGTTTGAGTAGGGTTTAAATAAATTTAATTTGTGAAAATATAGGGTTTAAGTATGTTTATAAGTTAATTCTGATTTAGGATTTAGATAGGTTTCAAATGAATTTAATATGTGAAAATATAGTATTCATGAGTTTGGGCTTTAGGGTTTAGACATGTTTATAGGTTAATTGTGTGTATAAAATTTTTAGGTGAAAATCACATCAATGAAAATTTTGTTTACATGTTTCTAACCAGCCAGTGTGATTCATCATCACGACAAGATGAGAAATCTGATCAAGGAACCCATTTAAATAGATAAGGAGAGCTCCAACTAGCCTTTGTAAAATAATTGATAGTTTGACTAGAAAGATCTTATACACATTTTATGGATCACAGAAGCCAAATTCCTAAAGTTAATTGTAATTTAAGATTTAAATATATTTATAGATTAATTGTGATTTAAGGTTTAGGTAAGATTTAAATGAACCTAACCTATAGAAATATAATATCCATATCAAATTAATTCCATACTTACATTCATTTCTAAATCCATATGACCTCAAAATTTGATTGAGTAGTTCTACAAGGTGTTTAAACCCTCCATTTTAAAGACTTGGTCTAGAATTAGGGTTGAGTAATGCTACAAGGTGTTTAAACCCTCCATTTTAAGGACTTGGTCTAGATCTAGGGTTTAGGTAGATAAGGCATGTGGCTCCATGGAGGAGGATGAATAGGCAAGTGAAAAGAGGAAATAAAAAGCTAAATTTTGCAACAAGTTTTGGGAGTGTGTGAGAACCAGAGTTATTATAGCGCGGTAAGAAGTTAGAAAGTTAGGTGAGGGGAGGCATCAAGTATTTTGTCCGACTTGTCATGATCCATTCGATGCATACATACATAGATAGATACCCGCAATTATTACCCTGTGCTTTACTATTTTCCTTCCCTATATTTTGTGATCACACCAAAAGTTTCTAATTTGCATACAGAATACAACACTGGCGGTATTCAGTGTTAGGTCTTCGTTCTCTTTCCTCCTGCTCATTCGCTGCCATTGCACAACGGTAACCAGAGAGTACAAGAATTGCAGGAGGATGGGCTCTGGAGCTTGCCTCCTTGTTGGTGATAAGGGCGACGGGATTTAAGCAGAGAGAGAGAGGTGTGGCAGATATTTGGATGAAATCTAATGGTGGACTGGACTCTGACATTAGGATTGCCAAGGTTGAAAAATGCAAGTTGTCTGAGGGATTTGGGTTCGTGTGAGTTTCAGGTATGGATTTTGGACATGGGGATGGAAGCTTCGGTGCTGGCGAACGAAGTATGGCGAATTTATTGAACGAGCTGGGAGGGGAGCACCGACAGAGAAATAATAGCAATAACAATAATGGAGGGGGAGGAGGAGGAGGAGGAGGCGGAGTGTTATCTATGTCGCCTGCCAACAATAACAGTAATCCTCTGAAGCCGTGCAGATCGGTTTCAGAGATGGATTTAAGCAAGTCAAGAGATGGAGACGATCATCATAGCAGGGAAGTTCAAGGACCCATGAAGCTTCCACGCACCGATTCGTTTCCATTCGACCTGAAAACCCATCATCACCATCACCAGTTTCAGCTCCAGCAGCATCAGAATCAGAGTCAGCAACAGTTGGGTCGCACTAATAACTCCATGGTTTCTGATGGGGGGCGCCTGGGTGGTTATTCGCCTGCTAATTCCAGTGTTTCAGACCCAGTCTCGGTTTTTTATGCGGGAGATTCGGCTGCAAGGACTGCGCATGCCTCCCTTCTGCAGCCCTTTCTCCCCTTCAAAACTGCAGGTATTGTGAAGATGATATATACATTGTGTATATCATATTTGTCGTGTATATATATGTTACGTCATGTTTTCATTTGGTAGTTTTTGATACTCGTGATGGTTTGTTGAATGAGTCTGGTATTGAAAGCGATGGTGTTTTCTTTTTGGGTTTTTGATTGTTGAACTGGTCTTCAACATCTGTGAGTTTGTTTCAGGCACTGACTGCATGGAAAAACAGTTTTTTTTTTGTCTGTGCTGGCATGCATTTACTGTCTCTGTATATATCCCCAAGATCCCTGCCCAAGAAATGAAAACTGAAACACACAGAGATCCATCATATATAGAAGCCTGCCTTGCTAGTGCTTTCAGATGGGGTAAAACTGCAACAACACAAATGTCAAATACCTACCTTACTTTTTCACATTTTCCAAATGTTTTCAAAAACCTGTCTCTCTGCTGCAACTTGCTTCAACCTTGCTGCCATTTGTTATATATACAGTGAATATGTGTCAGATTGTCGGTTTGAATTGTTGTGTACGTACAATGCGTGTGTAGGTTTATGAAATTTGTGTATTTTTTTGACTGTACCCTTCACAATTGAAGTGACAGAACACGATAGAATAGTTGCATGGGATTGGACTGTTACTTGCCTATTGCATTTATTGAAGTCAAAGGTCCAAATGTGTGTTGTGGATATTCTAGGATTGCCTGCATTATCGATGGGACGAGAAACTGCGAACCACATGGGCATGGGTATGAGCATGGGGATGCATGCAGGCGCTGGAGTTGTGCAAGGATCAAGGATCTGTTTCACCCAATCTCAGTGGCAGGAGCTTGAGCATCAAGCTTTGATTTTCAAGTATATGCTGGCTGATGTTCCTGTCCCGGCTGAACTTCTTCTACCCATTAGGAAAAGTGTGGCTGAATTGGCAGGTTTATCCGCTGGTCCCGGTTCCCATCATCCCAGCGGTAAGACTTTCTGCTCTCGGCATTTTTACTTTTGAGATTGTACTAGATAGGCATTTTTATTGATACAAATAGCGTTATTTATTTATGAATAAGTATTATTGTAATGAAATATTAAGTATCATGTAATAAGTTAATCATTGACTTGTTATTTTTCTATTGTATAAATTGGATGAAAATAAAGTGATATTACTAGTTTAGTGTTGTTATTTTTCAGTATTATCCTAATGAAATACTAAGCACCATGTAGTAACCTAATCATTGGCTCCCCTGTTCCCATCTCAATGGTAGGACTTTCTGCTCTCACATTGCTGCGGCATTTTTATTTTTGAGATTGTACTAGATAGGCATTTTTATTGATACACACAGTGTTATTTATGAATAAGTATTAGCATAATGAAATATTAAGCACCATGCAGTAAGTTAATCATTGGCTCATTGTTAATAAAGTGATATTAAGAGTTTATTCGGCGTTGTTAATTTTTTAGTACTATCCTAATGAAATATCAAGCACCATGTACTAAGCGCGAATCATTGGCTTATTGCTGATGAAAATATTTTTAAGTACCATGTAGTAAGCTAATCATTAGCTCATTGCTGATGAAAATACTTTTAAGCACCATGTAGTAAGCTAATCATTGGCTCATTGCTGATGAAAATATTTTTCAGTATTGTCCTGATGAAATATTAAGCACTATGTAGTGAGCTAATCATTGGCTCATTGCTGATGAAAATAAAGTGATATTATGAGCTTATAAAGTCACATTCCTTTAGCGTTGTTATTTTTAAGTATTGTCCTAATGAAATATTAAGCACCATGCACTAAGTTAATCATTATATTATGAGTTTATTCTATCACATTTCTTTGACGTTGTTCTTTTTGAGATTGTATTAGATACACACTTAAAAGATTCAAAAAAACACCAATGATACATTGTCGTAATTAAATCCTAAGCAAAATACTATGTAGTAAGCCAATTATTGGCTCATTATTTTTCCGTTTTGTGCTTTGGATAAAAAAATGAAAATAAAGTGATATCATAAGTTTATTCTGTCACATTCCTTTGGCCTTCTTGTTATTTTTGAGATTGGATTAGATGCATACTTAAAAAAAAATTCAGAAAACAGTTATGGTGTCATAGATAAATATTAAAACACTATGCAGTATGTAGTAGGCCAGCCTTATTTCCTAGGCTATAGGATATTAAATGAGGTGGGGCAATATATGTTTACAGTTAGATTTAAACGAATTTAAATCTAACAGTGAGCATATATTGCCCTCCACCGCATTTAATATTCTATAGCCCAGGTATATGTATAGCCGTATGTAATAAGTGAATGGGATTGTTTTTCTATTTTGCCTGGTGGATGAAAATAAAATGATATTTATTGAACATGAAAAAACAAATTGACTTAGTACATGGTGTTTAATATTTACTTTCAAGCCTTTCAAGTTCTAGTCTCTCAAGTTTTGCTCTAAATGGTGATTTTGGTGTGTTTAAATGCAATAAAATGATCGTGAAAAAATAAATTGACTTAGTACATGGTGTTTAATATATGTTCTGAATGATGATTTTGGTGTGTTTAATGCAATAAAATGATATTCAATGTACATGAAAATGAAAAAAACAAATTGACTTAGTACATGGTGTTTAATATCTGCGCTCAAAATTTGCTATAGTGATTCTTGTGTGTTTAAATGCAGTGAGCTCATGGGGTTCTTTTCATCTGAGATTTGCCAATAACACGGATCCTGAGCCCGGTAGATGTCGTAGAACCGATGGTAAGAAGTGGCGTTGTTCCAGAGACGTCGCTCCTGACCAGAAATACTGTGAACGGCACATGCACAGGGGCCGTCCTCGTTCAAGAAAGCCTGTGGAAGGAGGTCAGACTGCCATTAATACGAGTGGCAATAATAATAATGCTACAGCTCAATCTTTGGTGGGAGGACCCAATTCATCTTCTGCTGCAAATAATAACGCGGCGTCCTCCATGATTGGCTTGGCAGCTGGCCGTAATAGTACAAGTAGCCTTACCAATTTGCGTCCATCGATCTCCATCAACAATACACAGCAGCAGCAGAACCACAATCAATCCAACTCTGCTGCTCTCATGGGGATCAAGCCTTTCTCAACCTCTGGGACTGGTGGAGGTATTATGTCCATTAATGGTGTTTCTGGCTCGTCTGGCAGCCAGTTTAAACCCCCTCTACACATGTCACCTGCTTCTGCCATGGCCAACAAGGACTACAGGTATTCATTGATTCTATTCATTTACTGCTGGCATCTTTCAAATTGGGATAATAATGTGTTTATGTCTGCACATTAGAATGTTATTTTTTTTTAATCCTCCGTACCAGGCCTGCAACATGAAACAAAACTGCCAAACTGCCAAATATTTCATCTCCACGCGTGTTTAACTCACATGAAATACTTGCATAGTAATTTATAGCATTTTCTCTCTGCAATTATATTTTTTATTTCGCTAAAAGCTATTATAATCATTATCATATAATTTACTTACAGATTTTTAATTTTTATATTTTTGTGGTTTGATTGTTTTATTAGTGAATATCTTGCAGTTCCCACTTCCTAATTTGCAGGGATTATTGGTTTTTTACCTGCTATAATGTTAAACATAATCTATTATTTGCACAAATCAATCTCTTTTTCTGTCATTACTGTTTCTAGCACACATTTTTTTTAAATCTTCCAAGTGTTTTTAGTCAAACATAGGGAGATTTGATATAGATTTTCTTAAAATCTGCAGTGTTTTTTAGAATAACATATAGGAATTTGTTTATTCTTTACCCCCTTGTTTTTGTTTGTTCTTTACGCCACAACGTTAAACATAATTTATCCTTTACACAAATTAATTTAAGTTAAAACATAATCTATCCTTTACACAAGTTAATCTGTTTTTTTGCCATTACTATGGCTAGGACACATTTTTTTAAAATCCTCAGAATGTTTTTAGTCTAACATATCAAAATTTATTTATTTTTTACCAGCTACAACTTTAAACATAATCTATCCTTTACACCAGTCAACCTCCTTTCCTATTCTGACTTTGCTATCCTAACTGTCGCTCGCTACTACACTTCGATATCGATTTTTTTAAAATCCTGAGTGTTTTTAGCCTAACATATCGGGATTTGTTTGACATGGAGCTGTGCTCGAATATATTTTATAACCCACCTACATCATACCTAACATCAAATATCCAACAGATACGTAACAATCCCCATACTGCAATGATGGGAACCAGAAGAATTATCATGCGTCCAGATGAGCCAAGGTGCATTTCGACGGACGGATTGCTTTACATAAAAGATATTTCAATGCACAGAGAAGAGCTTTAATCATTTTCACTTTTTAGCGAAGTTTCACATATAAAAACTGTCTAGTAGTTTCGTCGGCCAAAGAGGAGTGAGGAGTACAGTGTTCTCCTTGTTTGGTGTTTTGGTCACTGGGTGCTAGTGCATGTTACATGCTTCGTCAAACTTTCGCCAAATTTCAATCTTGAAAATTTTCTAAATTGGATGTAGTCTCATCAAATTTTATAGCCATTGACAAAGTTTTTAGTGTAAACCTGTAATCTATAATTAAACTTTATAGCCATTGACAAAGTTTTTAGTACAAACTTGTAATTTGTAATTTATAAGTGTAGTTTTTAAATTCATCACATTATATATATATTTTGTAACTCAGAGGAATTTAATTTAGAGGAACTCAGTAGCGAACTGGACAGGTAATTACTAGCGAACTTCTCTGGATTATGAATTGTCTTCTTCCTCGCAACCTGGATCATAACATGGGGATTTGGACCTAGCTCTTTCGAGTTACAACAGTTTCATATTTCTCGGATAAACAATTGAGCTGCCCCAGACCTTTTTTTTTTAATATTAATTAATATTATTTTTTATTATTCTTTATTACATTTCTTTTTAGAATATATATATATATATATCCAACTTCATCCAAACAATTTGAACTTGAACTATATACATATTTGAATATTTTGATGAAGTTTGTCAATGAGATTTGTCTTTATACATATTCATTCTCTATATATATAGAAATCTAATGATTAATTTCATAACAAAAAATCCTAACTTGAACTGAACCAAATTTAATAAACTCAAACCTAAACAATGTGACTTAGACTGGGTGAATATGCTTAAAAAAATGTATATAAACAAACCTAATGCTGAACTTCATCAATTTCTTTTTAACTTAAACCAAACAAAACCAAATTTAATCATTGCCTAAGGCCAATTCGAACCCAAATAATATGACTTAAACTGAATAAGTATATTTCAGAAAATATATATAAACAAACCTAATAAAAAAACCTCATCAAAAAATTTAAACTGGAACAAAACCCAACCAAATCTAATCATTAACCAATGCCAACTACAACCCAAACCATGTAATATGCTTCAGAAAATATATAAAACAAAACTTGTAAGAACTGAACCAAATCTATTCATTTCCAAAGACCAACTGGAGCCCAAAACCATCTATCTATTCATTTCCAAAGACCAACTGGAACCCAAAACAATGTGAAAATCAGGCCAACTAGAAACCCAAACAAACCCAAACAATGTGACTTAGACTGGGTGGGTATGCTTGCTTGTTTAGTCTCCTCCGCTGAGGATGTATCCTGTGAAAAACAATAATCTGAAACTAAAAAATCTTAGCTCCTCTCCTTTTCTCTCTTCTTGTGTATTATCTCAGTTTGGTTGTGAAGCTTGATGTGCAGCAGCATGTAATTCAAATCTTAGCTCTGCTCCTCTTCTCTCGTAAGTTCTTGTGCATTATCTCATTGGTTGTGAAGTCTGGTGGGAAGCAGCGTATAATTCCCAACATAACATAATTGTGAGTTATTTGATTACTGGGTAAATTTGAACAATGGACAATTCCAGTTTTCCGATTCATACATGCAACTCAGGCTAGTGTACAAAATGTGATGAAAATATGAGAGCATGTCACAACATAAATCCATAAATCCATCTCTGGTCAAATATCAGAGAATGTGCTTTCAAGAAAGTTCAGACTTGGCCTAAGTACTATGTTTTGGATACCTTTGAAACAGTCTATATAGTCGCACCATAAATTTTCAGTGTCTCAAATAGCCCATACATAAGTTTTATCTGGTTACCTGTATCAGCAATGGATTCTATTTTTTTACAGGTACACGAATTGGATGAAAGGAGAAATCGATGAGCAGATTCTCTTCTCTGAAGCAAATCCAGGGAACAATAACATGAGGGTCCTGAGTCAGGATTCTCCCTCCATGAACAGTCTAGCAATGCTTTCATCAGTCAACAATGGATGGCGGTTGATGCCATCCAAGCTTGCAGACACCAAAGTCAACACCAACCCCAACACAAACTCTTTGCTCCAATACAATTCTTCACAACAATTTGGCTTAATGCCCGAAATGAACCTGCAACAGTCTCAGCAGCAGCAGCAACAACAGCAGCAGCAGCAACAGAATTCTTTTCTGAGCAACGGTTTCGGAGTGGTTGAATCGGTGCGTGACCAGTCATCCGGTGGGCAACCTCTGAGGCATTTCTTCGATGACTGGCCACGATCCAGAGACCCGTGGTCTGAATTGGAGGCAGAGCAACGATCCCACCCAACAACCACGCAGCTTTCTATTTCGATTCCAATGACAAGCTCCGATTTTGCTGTCACAAACTCCAGTTCCCCTAGAGGAAAGTTGTCCCTTTCGTCCCTCAAACTCTCCATGTCAATGTCGGCCAGAGGTGCAGAGGATGACCCCACACAGATGGCCCTCGGCGTGGGCATGGGGCTTGGCCTGATGAACGAAGAGAGGCAACGCCAGAGTACCAATAATTGGATTCCTGTGTCCTGGCAAAGCCCCATGGGGGGTCCTCTGGCAGAAGTTCTGCAGTCGACCACCAACGCCGCCAATGTTGCTGTTACATCACGTGGGTGCAAAACTCCCGGGGGACTGAATCTGATGACAGAGGCCTGGGATTTGAGTCCCCATGGCAGTCCAAGAATGGCATCCCCCACTGGCGTTTTACAGAAAACGCTCGCTTCTTTATCAGACAGCAGTAGTGGAAGCAGTCCCAGAGCAGTTGCTGCAGCAGCTGCTGCAGCCAAACATGATCAAACGACACTGCAACATAATCTGGGGGGAGTGTAGTGTGTTGGGAATCCATTGGGGATAATCTGTCATGGCAGAATTTCGGCAGAATTTCAGTTAGTTTGCATAGAGTCTGCTTTGGGTTCCTGTAGTTGTTGTTGTCAGGATGAATAGTGTGCTTATTTTTTCTTTCTTTCTTTCACCATTTTTAACATTTCCTGCAGACAATCCAAACTCTTGAAAAACCCAAATGGAAATAATTGGTGCTTTTATTGTGAGTCAGGTGGATTTGCTTTATGAATGTACTGAACTACAATTGACATTGCATACAGTTATTATTGCCTATCAGTGTTTTAATGTGTGTATTAATTCTCTTTTTAAGTTTCAATTTTAGAGACGAGTACCATTCATGAATCTCTTTGAATGGCATCTCTAAAGTTACATTTATTTGAGGGACTAAATGCATTTTATAAGGCATCACAGAACTCTTTGAATGGGACCTTAAAAAGTATTTATTTGAGGGACTGAATGGATTTAATGCATCAGATGGCATGTGTGTGTGTTTTTTTGCAGATGAGATACCTCAATTTTGGCAATTTCCATATTTCAAGATTTTATGTCATCTGAATTTGAATTCCACCACAATTTATTTGTATAATTGTAGTTGTACTTGATATGTAATGGAGAGTTACGGTTTACCACAATTTTGGCAATTTCCATATTTCAAGCTTTTATGTAATCTGAATTTGAAGTCCATCACAATTTATTTGTATAATTGTAGTTGTACTTGATATGTAATGGAGGATAAATGCTGGGCTGGTTTCAGAAATAGATGTAATTTATTGATTAATTTGCAGTTTTTTTTTCCAAATTTTGCATTTGAAATCTGTCAAGTTTAAAATTTCCATAATACAAAAATCTATGTCCATCTGAATTTAATTTGGTTACATAGGAAATCTTTAAAGTTTTAACCATTTTCATAATCCAAGGTTTTATTCCTAACTGAATTTAAACCTGGGTCATCTGTCTTGACCACTACATCTGAATCTAACAATTTATTTGTATATAATTGTAATTGATACCAGTAGATAAATCATGGAAGGGCTGGAGAAATAGAGATAATTTATTCAGATAATGTGGGTGTTAAAAAAGTATTATGAAATCTGTGAAATTTAACAAATTTCATAATCCAAGGTTTGAAACCCATATGCATTTGAATCGGGATCAAGATACATCACAGTTGCACATGGAGACTGTTTATTGATTTATTTGTGTAACGTATGTGTTTGGGAAAAAATTGCTGCATATGAAGTTTGACAAATTTCATAATCCCTAAGTTTTAAATCTGTCTGAATTTGAATCTGGGTCAAGATACATCACAGCTAGACACAATTATTTTCATAATCCAAGCTTGTATCCATCTGAATTTGAATCTGGATTATCCTATATTAATCACTGCATCACAGCTGGCTGGACATGGAATTATTTTCATAATCCAAGGTTATACCCATATGAAGTCAAATAGGTGCATATTTGACAAATTTCATAATCCAAGAGTTCTAAACCTGTCTTAAGTTGAATCTGGGTCAAGATCCCTTAAGGAATCCCATAAGGAATCCCCCAATCCCTTAACTTGGGATTCTGTAAGGATCCTGAAAATTATTGTAGGTTTCACCAAGGAATCCCAATCCCCCAATCCCAAACCCTGGCATCGAAATAATAGAAATATATTTACAAAACTTAACTGTCTGTGGCCTTTAATGTTTATTAATACAGTTGTAAGTTTAACTGCTATACTACATTTTAGTTGACCAAATAGTACATGTTGGCCATTGTTGGCTGAGATGGTATTTATAACATTAACTAACCAGACTTCTTGAAATGTACTGTTACGTTTGTAAATTTAAAGTTTTGAATTGTCAATGGCTTACATAAATGATTTTTTTTTCCAAATGCATGAAGGTTTAAATTGCATTGGATCTTTGTTGAGAAATGTTTTGAAATGGTTGAAAATTATAAATTTGGGAATTAAATCATTAATGTCTAAATGGAATAAATTCAATGTAAACCTAGTTTGGATGTTGAGAGTAGTATTGTTTATTTGTTTTTTTAATGACAAAATTATTATAATTCAGGTTTTAATTAGTGGTGAGCACAGTGATCTGATTATGAATGTGAGTTGATGAATTATTAATCAATAACCAGTAGTATAATTATGAATGTGATTAGATGAATTATTAATTAATAATAAATGGTATAGCTTTAGATCAAATGGTAATTTAACTTAAATAATATTTTCAAAAGCAATTTTGATTCATAATAATTTATTTATTATTATGAATCAAAATTACCAGCTGTAAATAGTTTTATATCACATATTTATAAAAAAAAATTATAATAAATGGTAGTATTTATATCACATATTTATAATTTTTTTATAATAAATGGTAGTTTCATTTTGAAGGAACATTTTCAAATGCATAATTATATAACAATGTGTTAAGAAATAGAACATAGAAGATTAGACAAGAATGTTAGTCTAAGTCACATTTCATACTTGTGTATTAATTTCAATGATACAAATATTTAATTTTAATGATATAAGTATATAATATTTTTTAATTTTTTAAAAATTTTAATTTTAATTTTTTTATTTTTTCTCTACAGGAAAAAAAAATTCGAACTTTTTATAAATATGTCACAAAAAGTTACATTGTCAATGTAATAGCATTCTATATGAGAGCATTGCCTTAAGAAAGGTAGGGCCAAGGAAAAAAAACACCTCCACAAAAGACAGAGGAACAAAGACCAATAGCTGCATATGTGAAACCTCCCAAAGAAGAGGAGAGGACCACAAGGCAACGAGTATCACAAAAACATCATGTCAGCCCTAATAAACTAGAAGGGCCTCCAAGAATGGAGAAACAACCTACATATAAGTCAATCAGGCCTCTCGAAAGAGAAAACAACCCCAAGAGAGTTTAAAATATGTCCCATATCAGGATAGTTATTCACAAGTAAAATATATACATATACTGTTTACAAAAAATAGTGAATGTTTAGTAAGATACATAATACAAAAAGCCACCAGGAGATTTATCACGGCTGGAGAAAAAAAAGCATAATGTCAAGAGCAGGAAAACAACATCAATCAGTATGGTCTGGTGTTCGACACACGAATCACCAGACCATCTTTCTCCTCTATATTCCACGAGCTCGGAGCAAGTTGTAGACCGATCTTAGACAAATTGTTAGTGGTCCTGTTGCATTCCCTGGAGATATGGCATACATAAATAAAAATGAAATGAGTTTTTAGAGCAAGTATTTCTTCTAGTATAGGAAGCAATAAAATGTTCAGACATCTCTGCGAGTTGTTAAACTAGTTTATAACATTCAGTGAATCCCCAAAGATTTGTATCGACTCAATGCCCAGATGAATAAGCCAACAAAGGAGGAGTTTTCATGTTTGAAGTTCAGCGAAGTTGTTCGAGCCATCACCAAGACCCACCGTAGCAGGCAAAGAATAATTTAGGTTTTTGTGGATAATCATCCCAGCACCACGCCCACGTGGTGTAGAGCAGTCGGTGACGGGGTGCATTGTTAAGGCACTCCGTCTGCAAGGTCACCGGTTCGAAACCCGTGGGTGATTAGGATAAGTCTTAAAAAAAAAAAAAAAAAAAATCATCCCAACACCATAGGGACCCTGGGTCGTTGCCCCATCAAAGTATGCCCAAGGGATCGTATAATCAATAAGTTCAGGTTGAACCCTCCAGGGGATATTAGGGATGTTGGAAGGGGGCAAGGAGGAGATAATGGCCGCACATTCAGTGGCCACATGATCAGGCATAGTAGTAATCTCCTTGAAAACACTTTTGTTTCTGGCGAGCCAAATACCCCAAGAGACAATAAGAGGCATACATCTGAGGGCTTGATCATTATAGTTATCCCACCAACTATTCCATGCATCCCCACAGTTATTCCCACTCCAAAAAGCACCAGTGTTGCACAAGGACCGATTGTGATCCCAAACTTTCCTTGAGAAAGGACAAGAGAGGAAAAGATGTTTAGTAGTTTCCGCAGCCGCCTTGCAGAGACAACACCAGCCCGGGCCAATCATGAACCACTTTTGAAGGGCATCCCAAGTAGGGACTTTGTGCCACAGGATGCACTAGAAGAAATTTTTTGTTTTTTCCGGACCACCTAGTTTCCACAAGGCCTTATACCACCAATCCACCTGCCCCTGCTCATTTGATTTTATAATTTGTGCATACCCTTCCTTTAGGGAGTAGAAGCCAGATTTGGAGTGTATCCAACACAGGGTATCTTCAGAGTCTTTAATGTGGGCACCAGAACACTCCAACTCTGAGATAAAATCTCGCCATTCTTGTTTCCATTGGACATCAATACCCAGTTCATCAGCATCTCTCCAGGCCTGAGTCTAGACCGCAGTGCCCACCAGATCACTGATTTGATTCAGTGTTTTAAGGCCTCTAATATGAAGAGCATCCAATAAGCCTTCAGAAAGTGAAAACCTGTTGTTGCAGCCCACCCACAGGTCCAGACCAATGCGGAATCTCTCCCTGTTACCAATTTTACAGGCCAACCCTTGTTCCACTAAAACCATAGCTGATAGAGTGGCCTTCCATATAGAGGAGACTCTATAAGTGGATTTCTCCGGCATGCGTATCCAATCATCAACCAGGAGGGGACCAATATATTTCCTTCTCACCATGGAAGTCTAGAGGTTATTAGCAGTGAGGACTCTCTAGCCCGATTTTGCTGCCAGCGAAGTAGCAAAATGATGAAGTTTTGTATGCCCCAATCACCCCGTTCTTTAGGTTTTGCAATTTTTTCCCATGCCACTCAAGGGAGAGTCTGTTTGGTTTCTTTACCGGTCCAGAGGAAATTGCTGCAAATACTTTTGATTTTGTTAAGAATGTCAATAGGAACCCAAGCAAGTGCAATCCAGTAAGCTAGAATAGCCATAAGTACAAATTTTATAAGAACCAAATGCCCCGCTATGGAGAGCCACTTGTGGCTCCAAATATTTATTCGTTTTTCAACCTTAGAAACCAGCGAACACCACTCCTGCTTTCGGTAGGAGTCTAGTTCGAGGGAGAACCCCAAGTATTTAATGCATGAGCCAAAGGAGGATTGAATGAAAGGAAGGATGTTGTATGTCCATACCATATCAGTCTCCCGAATGCCCTCATGAGTGAGGGTGGAATTTTGAAAATTAATGGTCATTCCCGTGGCTTTCATAAAAAGATCTAGTAAATTTTTTAGGCATTGGATCTCCAGCCTGTTCCCATTGCAGAACAGAAGAATGTCATCAACAAAAAGGAGGTGAGATATGTACAGATTTGTAGCCACCTTGACCCCCCAAAATCCTTGGCCCTCCTGGCCTGATGAAGCAGTTGACTAAGGCCTTCAGCGACAAGGAGAAACTACAAAGGGGAGAGAGGGCACCCTTGTCTCAAACCTCACTTATTGAGAAAAAAGGGGGAGGCAGCCCCATTTGTAAGCACAACAAAGGACACATTTGTAATACAACTCATAATCCAGTTGATGAAATCAATGTGGAACCCCAGATGTGTAAACAAAAGTCTAAGGTAGAGCCAGTTGATTCGATCATAAGCCTTTGAGAGGTCAATCTTCACAATCACACATTTTTTACGGGAAAGTTTAATACTATGAAGGGTTTCCTGAGCCACACCAATAGCTACGTGAATTTGTCTGCCATCCAGGAAACCAAATTGTTCTTTAGAAATAGATTTAGATAAAATAGGTTTTAACATGCTAGCAATAGTTTTGGCAATAACTTTGTATATATATTTACAGACAGAAATGGGTCTGAAATCATTGAAAGGGATAGGGGAATCCTTTTTTAGAATGAGCACCAGGAAAGTCGTCTTGAGGGCTTCATGGATCTGGCCACGAGATCTGGATTCTTCCACAACATTCGTGATGGTGTCCCCCATCAGATCAAAGAAGTGTTGGAAGAATTCAACTGTCCAACCATCCGGGCCAGGACTTTTGTCGTTTTGCATGGATTTAATAATGAGTTCCACCTCTTTCTTCTCTACAGGAGCCAAAAGAAAGTCATCTTCTTCCTGGTCATCATATCTAGGAAACAGTTGTGAAACCCAGATGATTTCCCCAATCGAGACACCACTCTGTTCATCATATAGGTTCTTAAAGTAAGATTTTCTCAGATGGGACAGGTCGTTAAAGGATTTTTCCATGACACCCTTCGAGGTGGCAAGCTCCCAAATAGTGTTTGAATTCTTATGACCCTTAGCATAATTGTGAAAAAATTTAGTATTTTTGTCACCTGCTTGTAACCAAATGGCACGACTCTTTAGTCTCCATCTTTCTTCCTTATCCCTCAGCAGCGCCCTCCTCTTGCTTTCCAGTTCTCTTAGCCTATCTCGAGAGTCATCATCAAAGAAGCCCTCATCAATGTTTCCATACATAAGTTACAGGGTGTCAAAAATGTCATGCAGATCTTTTGAGTCCCTTTTCTCCTTTTCTTTAGCCAAGGAAATGGTAGCCCTCTTGATGTTTTTCAAATTGTTGATAAGAGCCTAGGCATAAGAGCCACTTTCCGCCACACTGACAAGTCTCCAAGAATCGAGCACCAGTTTATGATAGTCCCCCTCTTTCAACCATCCCACATTGAATTTAAAGGGGGAAGCAGGTTTGTCAAACGACCCTTACAACTCAAGGAGGATCAGAGAGTGATCTGATTCACCTCCAGTGCCAACCCATTGACGGAAACTAGCAGCCCCGAAAGTGAAATCATCGCTTAAAAGAAAACGATCCAAACTTTTGGCAATTTTGGCCTCACCCACTCGATTATTTCTCCACGCGGGGATAGACTTGATCAGGTTTGAGTCAATCAGGTTATTGTCCCGCAGTTTTTTAAGGAAATATTCAGGTAGGGGATTAGTCCTAGCATTTGGACCCCAGGGCTGTGATCTTCCCAGGGAGAAATTTAAGTCACCACCAACAATCAAGTGCAGGACTTTCATGAAAGATTTATCAAGCAGAGAATTCCATAAACCAACTCTGTCAGCATATGGACCATAAATGTTGACAAGAGTGAAATTTGAGACTAGCTCCAATGATATAACCTCCACCCCAATCAGAAGGTCTGAGGTCCAGTAGTTTAGGAGTTTTACAGTACCATTTCTTAGCCCTGTAGTGAGACCTCACAAACGACCCCTAACATCAGAGGTAACAAAAGTCCACCCAGGGAGGAAATAAGAGAGAAAAGAGAAAATAAGGTCCCCAGAACCCAGGGTTTCTTGAAGAAATAATATGTCGGGTTTATAGTGATAAATCAAGCTTTTAAACACTAGTTTTTTTGGGGGCACTAGCCAGGCCCCTACAATTGAAAGATAACACAATAATTTAAACACCAAAGTCGGGGAAGCCACTACTCTAAGCTCCCCTTTGAGGGATAGCTGTCTACCATCAACAATATCAAGAATTGCCTTTAGTTGAGCTATGGAGAGATCCAATTTCCCCCCTCATGCATTTGACTTTATCCAAGGCACGCGCTCTTCCTAACCCACCATGGACTTCCTTATCCAACATTTTTTTATCTCAGGGTCTCAGGTCGTAGGGGAAAGTATCTATAGATAGTTAGGAATAGTGGTAATAATGTTATCCATAGCCAAAGAGACATTACTAACACAGAGGGAAGAAATCAGATCGCGCCTAGAGGGAGCAAGCAATCTCATGCAATTTAAATAAATATCAAAGGAGTTTAAAGCAGGAGAAGAGGGGCAAGGGACAATACACGCTAAATCCGACACTGGATCAGCAGGGGTAGTCACCGTCAACTCTTGATTGAGTTTCGAAACTGCATCTTACATTTCCACTGTCTCAAATGGTGTCACAACCTCCATGGGGACCTCTTCCCCCTGTTGAGTGTGTTGAAAATGGCAACAAGAAACAGTGAAGGAGGCCTCCTGAAACATCTTTCCTAATCCTAGTTGGAAAGTGATCACCTAAACTAGGTGGGGACCACACATGTGATTTTTTGTCGAAAAGTCTATTTTTAGACATATGGATCATGGACCGGGAGCTGCAGTATGCTATTATTGGAGGATTGGTCATGTTGGTAAAAATAGATGGATCTCTATTTTTAGCATTTAGGTCGAAGTCTATTTTTAGACTGGCGGGCTAAAAATAGAACAGTCAAATATTATTTACCCTTAATAATATTTGGACTCTAAACTTCAGTTTACTCTCTTGGAGCACTTCAGTTTGACTCCCGGATGTGGGGCATGTAGCTGCCAGAAGGATTTATGCTTTTCCTATGAGTTAGGTGAGCTAATGCATGGTTGACTTCAGTTAGAGCTCAAGTGGCAGAGTTCGGTGGAGTTGATGCGACAGTTAATGGAGGTGGTGTTCTGGTTAACTAGTTGAACTAGTTGTATTTAGTTTAACTGGCTAATACACTAGAGATGAGTTGGGTGAATTAAATATTATTTAATTCACTCATATTAACTCATTATTCAACTAAAGAACACATCAGTTTAACTCAGTGCATGGAAAATTCAGTGGCGACAAGTGAAAGAGGTAGATGAAAGGGTTGAGTTAGCTATCAGTTGCGACATCAGTTGTGCATGAGATTTGCACCACACTTGGAGGAAATTACCAATGAAAATTGCGCAGTTGGAGCCAGTGAGATTCGAACCTAGATCTCTATTTAGACCAGCCTTGATTTCGCAATAGAGGCAGAGAAGTAGTGGGTGTGTTTTGAACCTGTGACTTGTTCAAAACCAAGCTAGTTTTTGTGTAGCTTTGGGAGATAGTACTGAGTACTTGTGAGGAGTTTGTACTATGTATTTGCTGCATGTTCTCTCCATTTTTAATATACTATAGCTGGGGGTTTTCAGCTATAAGCTTTCCCCATACATACTGTGTTAATGTGTGTGATGATTTGATGTGCTATCGCTTCTATTCTTTCCGCATGTGACAATTAATTGTAGAAGAGATTATGTGTTATGCATGCAATTCGAAATTGATGTGTGATCAGGTTAATCTCCACTGAATAAGTGATTTATTCAGAAAATTTCTACATGGTATCGAGCAATATTGATCTTAATTGTCAAGATCTAATACGGTGATTGCAAACTTATTTCTGACAGTAGCCTGTGACACGGCCGTGATAGCCTCCGGATCTATCCTTCTTTGGAAAGTGAAAGGTCTGCAAAACCCATGCAAATAATCTCTGATTTGGAAATAATTTGTTCTCAAGTGTAGATCGGAAGCGATTGGAGTTATCACCGGGTGTGAAACCGAATTTGCGTATTTAGGTTCTTGTGCCATGCAGGTCATGTTCTTCTACTCCAAGTTTTAACTAGAATATGCCTTGGAAGGCAGTTCGAATTATGTTGCATGGAAGGACCGCATGGAGGCTGTATTAGATGATAATGGGCTGTTGGAATTCGTGGAGAAAGAGATTCCAAAGCCTACTTCTAATGATGCTGCTGTTGTGGAAGCCTGGCGGAAGAAACAAGCAAAATGTCGAAGGATCCTGTTGGAGGGCATAAAGGATCACATTGTATCCAGCCTGCATGGAAAGGCTTCTCCATATTTAATGTGGAAAGCTTTGACGGATCTGTACCAAAGCAAGAGCGACCAAAGGAAGCTGGCGCTCAAGGATAGACTAAGAAACATCAAGATGGAGAAAGGCGACATCATCGCAAAATACCTCACGAAGTTCACTCAGTGCAGAGATGAGCTGGGAAGTGTGGGGGTGACTGTCGAAGATGAGGATATGGTGGACCTGGCTCTCCTTGGTCTTCCGAAGGCTTGGCATTCCTATCAGGATAGTGTCAATGGTCGGGAGAAGTTGCCGGGATGGGAGCGACTGTGGTCGGATCTCATGCAAGAGGAGATTAGGAGGACTACCAGGGATGGATCTTCATCAAAGGTATCTGATGAAGAAGACTGCGCTTTGGCTGCCAAAGCAAGGAAGGGGAAGGGCAAGGAGAAGGCTTCTCAATCTGGTGTGGATGGTAAAGAGCGTGACATGTCCAAAGTGAAGTGTTTTCACTGTCACGATCATGGACATTACGCCACGAATTGTCCACAAAAGAAGAAGAACAAGCAGGCTGCTGGAGCTGCAGCTGGTGAGGCTCTTGCCTCGCAATTTGAGCTGGACTTCTCATTGATCGCATGCATGTTGTCTAGTGCATTGGGATTGGGGTGGTATTTTGATAGTGGCGCTTCCTTTCACATGACGGGAGATGCAAATCTTTTCAATGACTTGGTGGAGAAAGGTCTCCAGATGCATGTTGAGTTGGGCGACGGTGGACGATACAATGCGACCGGCATTGGTACCATAACCTTTCAGAGGGAGTCAGGTAAACTCATTATTTTACAAGATGTATTGCATGTACTAGGTCTAACAAAGAATTTGATCTCAGTTGCAATGTTAGAGGATAAAGGGTATGAAGTTTTCTTTAGAGAAGGAAAAGTTTTCCTTCGGCACAAGGCAACGGGACAAGTCAAGAAGGTTGGGATTCGAGCAAAGAATCTCTACAGACTTGAAGTAGATGGGATGTCTACGGAGCTTCCTACTGTTGGGAAGCGGGAGGAAGACATGCAACTGAAGCTTGAGAGGGAGCAAGTGTTGCATGCACGCAAGAAAGACATGCAATTGAAGCTTGAGAGGGACCAATTTTTGCATGTAGGCGATAGTGAACCTCGGGATGTGGAGCAGCCACAAGAGGATCATGGAGTGGAAGAAACCACTCATGCAGAGAAATTTCGTGCCAGACGGGTAGAGGGAGTGCATGCAGCTATACCACCAGGTATGAGGTGGGGCGACATGCATGATTGATCCCAAGAGGAGATTTCTGGGCAGATTCATGAGATGGTGTGGATCTCATGAGTTGAACCTGGCTACGAGGTGCCCACAGCATGGCAGTAGCAAGATCAGTTGGAGTGATGCAAGCAGATCAAAGTGACAGTGTCGGATACTGGAGCGCGGATCAGAGTTGACAGCAAGTGCAAGAGTGCATGGGTGCAAGAGTTCAACAGCGCAGTGGTTCCTGATGACATGTGCAGTTGGCCAAGCAGAAGTCGAAGACTTTGATGATAGATGTTAGATGCATCAAGACTGATTGAGTTGTTTGGAGCCTATTCAGTTTCAGAGGAGTTGCAGAGCAGATGCATGGAGTTGCATGGCGCTTGTGGAGGTTGCAGGGCGAATGCATGGAGTTGCATGTCGCATGCAATGACAATCCTTTCTTGTTGAGAGGGAGTGTTGAAAATGGCAACAAGAAACAGTGAAGGAGGCCTCCTGAAACATCTTTCCTGATCCTAGTTGGAAAGTGATCACCTAAACTAAGTGGGGACCACACATGTGATTTTTGTCGAAAAAATCTATTTTTAGACTATGTCTATTTTTAGACATATGGAGCATGGTCCAGGGGTTGCAGTATGTTATTCTTGGAGTATTGGTCATGTTGGTAAAAAATATATGGACCTCTATTTTTGGACCTATAGGTCGAAGTCTATTTTTAGACTGCCTATCCTAAAAATAAGGAAGTCAAATATTATTTACCCTTAATAATATTTGGACTCTAAACTTCAGTTTACTCTCTTGGAGCACTTCAGTTTGACCCCCGGAGGTGGGGCATGCAGCTGCCAGAAGGAAATACACTTTTCCTATGAGTTAGGTGAGCTAATGCATGGTTGACTTTAGTTAGAGCTCAAGTGGCGGAGTTCGGTGGAGTTGATGCGACAGTTAATGGAGATGGTGTTCTGGTTAACTAGTTGAACTAGTTGTATTTAGTTTAACTAGCTAATACACTAGAGATGAGTTGGGTGAATTAAATATTATTTAATTCACTAATTATTAACTCATTATTCAACTAAAGAACACATCAATTTAACTCAGTGCATGGACAGTTCTGTGGCGACAAGTGAAAGAGGTAGATGAAAGGGTTGAGTTAGCTATCAGTTGCGACATCAGTTGTGCATGAGATTTGCACCACACTTGGAGGAAATTACCAATGAAAATTGCGTAGTTGGAGCTAGTGAGATTCGAACCTGGATCTCTATTTAGACCAGCCTTGATTGCGCAATAGAGGCAGAGAAGTAGTGGGTGTGTTTTGAACCTGTGACTTGTTCAAAACCAAGCTAGTTTTTGTGTAGCTTTGGGAGATAGTACTGAGTACTTGTGAGGAGTTTGTACTATGTATTTGCTGCATGTTCTCTACATTTATAATATACTATAGCTGGGGGTTTTCAGCTACAAGCTTTCCCCATACATACTGTGTTAATGTGTGTGATGATTTGATGTGCTATTGCTTCTATTCTTTCCGCATGTGACAATTAATTGTAGAAGAGATTATGTGTTATGCATGCAATTCGAAATTGATGTGTGATCACGTTAATCTCCATTGAATAAGTGATTTATTCAGCAAATTTCTACAGAAGATAATTCGATTTTGAGATTTCTTAAGCAACTCAAACTCTCTTGGCTACTTAGCTAGAGAGAGAGGAATTTTCTGTCTAGGGATTCCTACTCCTTCATTGAGGAGCTCTTGAAGGAGTGTGTTCTGAAATGCCTCACATCCAGGCTTGATTCCAAGCTTCCTCCTCTAGCTACAAATTTTTCTATTAGGCATGACTTGTTGTGTTGTAGGGTGTTGCAGTGAGGCGTTTTCAACACCTCTTCCAGATCTAGTTTTGCAGAAAAGGGAGCATTCATTTCTCTAGAAGATTAGTGAGGAAGCATTGAGCTTTAGTTCTAGATATTGGCATCAGGCCAAAGGACCTTCCAACATCATCTGCGCATTTCATTCTAGGAACTGCATCCTTTTTCCACTGCATTGCTGCAGCAGGGTTTCTACCCTAGTTTGTGCCAATTTTCCTTGAGGAAGGGCCATCACTTCTTCTGGAAAGTCTGTATTTCAGCCCTCTTCTATAATTTTGTATATTTCAGATCATTTACTAAGAGTTTTAGTGATTCTGCATTTTCCATATCCATATTCTGTAGATCTGATACTTGTATTTGTTCTTTCATGAAATCCCCTTACCAGGTGATCTATTTGATGTATAAAAGGAGTCGAATCTCTATTTTTTCATACTCTATTATAATAAAATTAAGATATGATGTTTCAAAAATATTTTTTCTAATATCTTCCGAAATTACGCAATGTATTCTTGAGCCATTTTCTGCATACTCCAAGTCATGGGAAATCAGCGATTTTAAGCTTATCCGAGAATGGAGGAACCGTTTAACATAGCTAGAATGCTTTATTTGAGCTGAAATTTTGCATGGAAGTTCCACATAGCCTAAGATAACATATCCCAGAGCCGTTTCCCTTATTTTTACACATATTTCTGAATACATCCATTTTGGGCCATAAATCCTCACTTTTCCCCACTATTGGATGAAGGGATTGAACATCTTTCTTGCTGCTCTATTTCTAAATTATGTATTAGTGTCTATAAGAATATTTTGTGTATTGAAAACTCTCTGCACTTTCATCAGGCCGTTTTCCCTTTGATGCAACCCTCATTGGGCATTTTCTTGAAGAGAACTAGGTCTGGGAGGTCTGTTTAACCCACCCAGTCTTATTTTTTTCAGCTCAAATCTTTGATTTAGATTGTATTTTTTCTAATCTAAAGGATCCAAGAGTTATTTTCCTATTCCAAAGCATATTTTTTTTAAAATGATTTTTTTAGTGTATGATTCGTGAGTTGTTCCCAATCTGGAACATTACAATAGAGCTAAATTTTATTCATCTTCCTGATGAAACAAAGATACTTGATTGCCTCCTATAGTGGATGGACTTAGAATTGTAGAACTACCCCTCTTTCAATTTTTCTTTGCTTGTAGTATTTGTTTGTCTTCTTGCAATGCTTGCACCATGCATCACAATGTAGCGTTATCCTACTGATATTTCTTATTGAACTCTTCCTATTCTTGCAACCGAATTTTCTTCATGCTTTTTCCCATCATTGCAATTTGGTCAGAACTGCTGTGATACCAAAAATGTTTCAAAAATGCAGAAAAGGATTGTTCTTTGTTGCTTTGCAAGTTTAAAAATGGGTCTTCAAAACAAGATTTTAGTTTGATGTTCCTTCAAGAATGAATTAGTTCTCATGTGCTAGTTAACTATAAATAACATAACAAAAATTATCATGCACACATCAAGAAGAATGACACAAAATTTGGTGACAGAGTTGGCTATTTCCTCTGCAAGGAAATGTTAACCTACAAAGAAATTTCACAATATAACTTGACAACCTGCAATCGCCATGCCATATAAAAAGTATCTTGCAAGGATTCTACACCTCATATGAAAATGAAAAACCATACATTAACAAGTACATAATTTAATTACCTGCGTCAACTTGACTTCAAGAGACAACGGTCCATGTACTGAATCCTGAAGAGTCGGTTGTTGCAAATGTCAAACAGACTCAGCCGATGAGTTTGGAGCACACCAAAACCCATGTTTTGGTTCTTCAATCGCAAAATTTGGCTTCTGTATGACTCTGGAATGCCAAAAACCAACTCTACTAAAAAACTAGCTCACAACACCACTCTGAGCTTCACTTTCCTCTGCCTTGTTTTGGTGCATTCCTTTTATAATTCTTTGTAACTCTAATTTTAGATTTTGGTTGCAATACCTTGCAAACATAGAAAATTGGTATGGATTTGGCGCAACCATTTGGTTTTAAACATAGCCATATGTTTTAAAACCTTTGCAACCATATCTTAATAAATTAATATGGAACATAACAAATTTTAGGGTTGCAACCAACATTGTACAATGTATAGATTTTGGTGCATCACATTATAGAATATGGTTTTAAAACGCTGTGGTTTGGCACATTGCAATATATATATTTGTCATATCGTTATAGCCATTTTCCTTACATTGGATCGATGGATGTAATATAAAACATCCACCCATAATTAACATATGGTTCAACACCATAGTCAGAACCTCCACTCGTGGCACATTTAACCATAGTAATAATTCAGGTGCATACCTTATCGTATTCCACATATGGTATATGGTTGGCGGTATGAAACTTCAAACCATTAAGAATAGCCATCCGCTAACTGTGACATCTCTTGAACCGGCGGTGGCCTTACACTTTGGCTTATGGTTTAAGTGCTGATTGGTGGAGCCTCCACGCCATGGTGCCAATTGTGCTACATTCGTTGCCAATTATCTGTCATATTCACGTGTTGAGTTAGAGCTACATAGCCAATATTTGTTACACATAGGGTTTAAATCTTTCTCCCAAACCATATAATATACGGTTGCAACAATATAACTCTCATGCTGACGTGGTAGTTGTATAATATAATTCTGGAGGTTCCATGGAAAATTACGTAGCAATCCCATGTGGCAAATAATTTTAAAAATTCACTGTATTTGAACTGAAGACCATACCTTCTAGCCGCAACATTTCAACAATAGCATATGGATGCAATGAATATGCCAATCCTCCACACTGATAGGTGACATATTTTTTTTCAACATATAGTTGCAATATTTGGAGTTCCCCACACCAAGTTAGGTTGTTTGGAGCACTGATGTCAACCATTGGGTTTGGCGGGGCTGCCATATGTGGTGGGCTTTGCCAACCCTTCCCCAACCATGCTCTATAAAACATTTGCAAATAAAAATGTGCCTAAATATATTAAAACCAATTCCAATGGTATGATGGTAAAGTTTTATATTATTGAAATGGAGGTCATGGGTTCGAGCCCTACCCATGGCACTTGACCTGCACTGTTGACCTGTTGACTTTCACTGCCACTTGTGTTGACTTTTATTTCCACGTGTCCTACCTTGGAGCTGCCACTTGGCCTACAAGCCCCATTTTTTTCTTGTTAGAGGAAAAAATTCAAAACAAATTTTCTTCCTCATACGAAGGCCAATTTCGAAACCGAAGATACTGCTGGAATCAGCACGACGAGTTCTCCGTCTTAGCACTAGTTTCATGAACATCCAAGACTGTGAAATTTCTGATCATGTCGAGAATTGTTGCTATTCATGACCATCTTGGTCTTCAAACATTACATAGAAAAAATGACTAGAATGAATCAAAATCAATCTTAGATCATTGGGCCTTCCTCAGATATGACATGCAACAACTATTTATAGTGAAGTATCAATTAACTGATTGATCACTACTTTTGAATTAAATTTAATTTAATTCACTGGAACTCTCACCAGCGCATCTCTCATTTAGAACTAGTTAAACTAATTTTAACTAAAATACTTGAGTTAACTAATTAAAACTCACAAATAATTGTAAGTTGACCCCCTAAAATCATGGGAGAACTCTAGATGCCTCCTCTCTGACCCTCATCTCGAATTTCCTAAGATAAATAAGTCTTCATAACACAACTACCTAATACAAGTTGTCATGAGATGAAATTACATTTTTTCTTCCAATTTAATTAAGGGAAAATTAAATTAGAACCCCCCTATGGTGTGATTTATGTGTGCCATTTTCACAGTTTCTTTTTGCCAATTTCAACAATGGTGTTGATTATAATTGACAAAGGATCCTAGAGCCTGTGAGGATTCTTTAGCTTTTTCTTCAACATTTCCTATTGCTTACTAACTGAATTTTGAAATGGTTTCAAAACGATCAAACTTTCTTTTCTTAATTCTTCTCACAAAAGGATGGATAATTAAAGGGTGGAACAATTTTAGGAACAATTTCATCCCCAATCACATGTTTAAATAAAAAAGAATCTAGAGGATTTTTGGTAGAAATGGGAGTCATAGAAGTCTCATTAGAAGTCTCTATAATAGATATTTCAGGAGCTTTCTCTTGCTACTCAACTAACTCTTTATCTATGGCAGAGAAATTGGTCAATGTTGACTGAGATGTGCTAGTAATTTTATAATATTTATTTGTATAAATATCTATATATTTGACCTTCTCATCAATTTCTTGGAGTATGTATCTCATTTGGATCATTGTTAATAATGATACTCTTAGCAAAGGAAGTTTAACTTCTGTGATCCTAACACCTTGTTGGTCTATTTGAATATCTGGCTCTTTTTCTTTAGTAGTATTTGGTTTTCTTGTAGTTGTATCTGGAAGTGTAAAAGAAACATTAGCAACATTTTTCAACTTCATATTCTTTTATTTTTTCATAAGAGGAAACATGCTCTAAAATAATCTGATTGAAATTGTATTTCAGAATCTCAAGAGATTTCATCTCTTGAATTAGAATATTAGTATGAAGAATATTTCGTTTAAGGAAATCCTCATAAATAATTTATCTAAGCTCTTTTAGTTTAGTTCTATCCTCCCTACTCAACAACTCTCCTCATTTAAAAGCTTTCTCAAAATTATCAATAGCAATGAAAATATCATCAAAAGGAGGTTTTTGATGTGTGAAGGTCTTGATGCAGTTCACATCATTATAATGTTTATTAATGATTCCTATAGGATCATAATAATAAAGGGGTAATGAATAAAACCAAACATATTAAATTTCTTCAGCCTCCTTAAATGCATGTCCTCGATCCTTGAGGCATTTTTTTCCAAATTTAATTGGGAAGTTTGGCCATATTTTCTTCTAAATTTTGCTCATCTTCTAAGCTTTACCATTCAAGGAATTTTGATTAGCTACCTCTCTTAAAGAAATCCTCTCCGGAATATATCTAGGAAGAATATGAGGACGAACTTCGCTTCCATAGACTCTGATATATGTGAATAATTATTCCACAAACTAGCCCCCTATTTCTTCTAACACTCCTTAACGCCTTCACTAACCGTAGGAGGATTTTTTCCAAATATAATCTCATGAAGAGAGATAATCACAAAATTAAAAATCTCATAAAAATGGAGTTTGAAGTTACTTTCCCACAATATAGGGGAAGAATTCTTAATGGGAAGTTGTTGATCAACTAGGGGTTTCCATTTCATCAAAGGAAACATAACAGAAGCAATTATAATATCCATAATATAGGCTGATATGGAAAACACCCATTCATATCCTAGAGGAGATAAAATGGATAACTTTAGGGCATCTGTTAAATTCTAAGAAAAATTATAAGCCCAAGTCAAATTCTTTGAATCATTGAGTAGACTATGTATTAAATCCATCCATTGAAATTTGCAATGCTCGAGGTCTTTCTCTCCATATAATAGAGACAAAAGTTTGATGATAAACCTAATGGGTATTTTGAAAATGACAATAAGATATTCTTTTGATGACCTTAAGTTTGAACCCTTCTCTATCTTCTCGTAGCCAATTTTCAACAACTTTAACATAATTCCTTTCACACTTCTTGAATACTGTGTTGTTGAAATCATCCAGAAACTTAGTAGTAAAGAAAACTTCAGGAGGACTAAGCTTATAAATTGTTGAAAGTATTTCCTGTTTCCAAGAGGCTATAAATTTTTTACTATAGTCTACTATAGTGCCAGTAGGAATATGCACATGTGCCAAAACCCATGCAACCATATCTTAATAAGGAAAAAAATTGGCCCTAGCAAAAACTCTATGGAGTTTCATACCTCTAATTCTTTCAAATTGAGTGTTTTTCTCCGTATTCAAAGTTTCTGAATTTAACTAGCTTCTATTCTCAAAGGAACTATAACTTTCTTCCTAATTCATCACATCTGCTAATTGAGTTTTGTAGGTGTTATTGGAAATAAGAGATGGGTTGAGAGTGTAATCTTATGGTTCCAGATTTTCTACTCCCTTTAGCCATTCCTTAATTTGTTGAACAACCTGCTTTGACATGGTAGATTTAGCTTTCTTTCCCATCTAATTTCCTAAAAAAAATAATTAAAAACTGTTGAGTTTTCTATAACGAATATCAAGTTTGCTAATTGAATTCTTTATCAATTGCATGTTTACCTTAAATTACAAGCCTTAGAGTGAATTTGAACTTCTTTCTTTGTAATAAAAAAGAAGTTTCAGAGAAGCGCTGTAAATAAGGTGTGAAGAACATATTTCAAAATAGAAAGCGCAAAGGAGGAAACTAACTAAATTTTGTTTAAACCCTCGGGACTAACAATAATAATTTTCATGAAAGGTATTATTTTTTCATATAAGTGATGATATGTTTCAACCTTTTTTATGTGAGAATCGAGGTTAGGTTGGATGATAGAAGGTCAAGGAAGGTTTTATTGAAACATAAGATATTTCAATTGGCGACTTATTTTATAAAAAAACCAAAAGAAAATGATGCTTGGCATGCAAACCAATAAAAATAATATTTTATTCTTAGTCAAAGCAGAAGCCAGTCGGGTAGTTATAAGTCAGGATGATATTACATACAACTTAGTGGCACGTGTGACCCCGACCCCGACGTACAACATAGTAGGGAAAAGATAGAAGTTGGGAGTCAACAAAGTTATTTTTTTATGTTGGATTATTAAGCTCGACTACGCTATAGTCAGAAGTCAGAAGGTTGGGAATATGAATTTTATTTTAATGAAATAAATTGGTCCAACCTCTGACTTTCATATTTTATTATTTTTTTTTAGATTTTTTTAAAAATTAATAACTATTTACAAAAAGAACAGAAAAAATAAGTTTTTTTTTTAATTATTTATTTATTTTTTATATAGGGTCCTTTTTATTTTCTTTCTTTTATACAAATAAAAATAAAAATGAGGTTGTTGTAGTTGTAACAACACCATGGTCAATCGTAGTCAATGACAATTATAAATTTGGTCAATCATGCTCAACCATGGTCAATAACTATGGTCCAACATGAGATTGTGTTAACCATCATCAACCATGCTCAAGCATGGTCCAACGTCAGTGATTCTGAGAAAAATTGTCTTGAAATGAAAATCAATCATGGTCAATGATGGTGAAGCATGGTTTGGCATCACATTGTGACAAATATTGTCTTAATATGAAAATAAACCATGGACATCTATGGCCAACCATGCTTATTTTAGGCTTTCTATTTATCTTAGGGTTTATATAACTTGGGTTTATTTTTTTGTCTTAGGTTTAATATTATTCCCTTGGGTTTATAATCCATTTGGTTTTTAGTATTATTCCCTTAGGTTTTTAATGTCAATTCGTCAGGTTTATTAATCTAAAGGTTTGAATTCCCAAGGTTTGATATTATTCCCTTTGGATTGATATTATTCCCTAGGATTTATAATATCATGGGTTTATAGTATTAATCCCTTTGGTTTATGATATCAATAATGGTCATCCCTTGCGAACGATGGTCAACCAAGGTCAATCGTCGCCAAAAAAATTGAACGATGGTCGACCATGTTTTATAAAATGAATCGTGGTTAAATGTCGATAATCATGGTCAATGAAGATCCAACGTTGTTGTGTGCCAATGATTATCTCAATATGAAAATCAACCATGGTGAACCATGGTCCAACGTTGCATTGTCAAAAAGATTGTTTCCATTTGAAAATTAATCATGGTCTACCATGGTTAAGCACAATCTAACATCGCATTGTGACAAGGAATGTCTCGATATAAAAATCAATCATTAGCAACCATGGTCAACCACGTTCATTTTTGGGTTTATAATATTTATCTAAGGGTTTATATACCTTGGCTTTATAATATCAGTATGTTGGTTTCATAATATCTTGGGGTTTAATGTTATTTCCATTGGTTTATAATCCATTGGGTTTATAATATTAATCCCTTGGGTTTATTCATCCCTTGGATTTATTGTATCAATCCCTTGGGCTTATAGTATCAACCGCTTTAGTTTATTAATATATGGGTTCATATTAGTATTGTTTATTATTGTTTTGTTTGGTTTATTATTCCCTTGGGTTTTAATATGAATCCCTTTGGTTTATTAATCAAAAGGTTTAAATTCGAAAGATTTAACATTATTCCCTTGAGTTTATGGTCCCTTGGGTTTTTAGTATTAATGGCTAGGCTTATTATTATGTTGGTTTTATAATATTGATCATGGTGAAGCATGTTCAATCATGGTGTATCATGGTCAACCATGGTGTACCATTGTCAACCATACTTTCAAAAATCAATCATGGTTGACCATGGTCAACCATGTTTATTTTTGGGTTTATAATATTTATCAAAGGGTTTATATATCTTGGGTTTATAATATCAATACATTGGGTTCGTAATCCGTTGGGGTTTATTATTATTCACTTGGGTTTATAATATTTATCTATTGAGTTTATTCATCCCTTGGATTTATAGTATTAACCCCTTGGGTTTATTATTTCCTTGGGTTTATAATCCATTGGTTGGGGTTTAATATTATTCCCTTGTGTTTATAATCCATTGAGTTTATAATATTAATCACTTGTGTTTATTCATCCCTTGGATTTATAGTACTAATTCTTTGGGTTTATAGTGGCAATCCCTTTGGTTTATTAATTTATGGGTTCATATTCATAGCATTTAATATTATTTTGTTGAGTTTATTATTCCTATAGGTTTATTTATCAATATGAATACTAATATTATGAATAATATTAGATCTGTACCATTAATGCCTATCATCAGTTTTCAACTACTTTTACTAATGTAATTGTGCATGTGATCGATATATCCCTATCAAAATATATCAACCACATTTATTAATGTAATTATGCTACTACTACTTAAATTTCCCTAACCCTCTCCTAATTCCATCAATCTCACTAGCATTTCAAATCGTCAACAAATATCCACTCTAACTAGATTTGCCTACCTGAAATGAATGGACCAGAAAGGGGCCTCTCTAACCATTCAAGTAATTGGAGTGCGACTTCTTAAAGTATTTCAACTATATGAAATTAAATTTAACATATTAATGGTTGAATCATACCAAACTAGTGAAATTTTGAATTCTTCAATGTGATTCGATCAAATTTGGTAATTGTGCTTTATAATTTTAAAATTAGTTAGCGATGATCTTATTTTATTAAAGAAATGTTACAAAATAAAATAAGGCTTCAGTTTTGGAAGTTTGCAGTAAGCGTGAGCTTGTTTTGTTTGTTTTTTAAATGTGGATTAGATTATATATATTTGGTTGTATTACATTAGTAATTATTTTTTATGGTACATAAAGAGGTTATAAAAAATAAAAAAATGTTAATTACGGTAAACGGAGAGGTTAATGTTATTTATTTTTTAATGTTTATTTTCAATAAATTGTTATTATAGTTATCTTTAACTAATGCTAGATCTTACTAGACCTCTTTCATTGTTATGTATAGAATGCTTCCCTATACATTTCATATGATGGTAATATGCCACTTTTTTACATGGTATCAAATTAAAAGCTTACTGCCTTGGATCTTTGTATATTTTACATAAAATTAATACAAGATAATTGTATTATTATAGTTATCTTTAACTAATGCTAGATCTTACTAGACCTCTTTCATTGTTATGTATAGAATGCTTCCCTATACATTTCATATAATGGTAATATGCCACTTTTTTACATGGTATCAAATTAAAAGCTTACTACCTTGGATCTTTGTATATTTTACATAAAATTAATACAAGATAATTGTACATAGTATCAAAGTGGGCACTTCCTATCATCGAGGAATTTTTTTTATATTTTACATAATAGTAATATGGAATGATTTTACAAGGTATCAAAATCTATGCTTCCTATATTCATGTAGTAAAAATGCTCATGGTATCAAAAGCAAATGCTTTATTTTTTTTTAAGTAAAAGTGTTTATGTATTAAAGTTTGTATTTCTTAAAAATGTTTACTCTCTAAGTTTTGGTATTTCCGAAGGTTTTTTCACGAATCAACCCTTATGAGTTGCAATTTCAGATATAATTTTTATTTATATAGTTTTTATAATTATTTCTAATTCTGAACTACATCTTATAAATTGTAAACTCTCTTAGATTTTCTTATTTAGCTAATTGTAATAGTTATTTTTAACTTAAACTAAGCTTATTTTATTATTATATAATTTTTAAAGATATTTTAGATAATATTATGAAATATTTTTAAAAAATATCATACATTTTTATAATATAAATAAGTTACTATTCAAAATCTTTATTTTCAACAAAGAATAAATAAGAAATAACTATATTATCAAGCATAAAATGTAATTGAGTTAATATTCTAAAATTTTATTTTCTAAATTATTATATCTTTTTTAACTATAAAAATATATATTATTTAAAGAGTAGTGTTAGAAAATTATATATTACAGAGCATTGCAACACATAAAATATGCAGAAAAGAGAAGCACACAAAGCACATAAAACCAAAGAGAGACAGAGATATCGTGGTTCACCCGAGTTTGGGCTACGTCCACCTCGAACAACCAATCCTTCCTTTCTATTATCTGACAAAATGAAGAGACACAACCTACAACCAGATCCTTTGCAATATCCTCTGTTCTCTCTGCAGTCTCCCTCTATTTCTTGCTACGAGAATACACACTCCCAATCCACACGGCCATGCCAATACAATACCCTCATAAAAGCGAGGGAGTGCCTTCTGAACCATCAGAATCAAACATAACTTCTACCGTCAGATCATTTGCCTAATGAACGGCCCATATTGACTAGAAATTACTATACTTTTACAAGGCGATTTTACATCTGTTTTTAGCTTCGGGGGTGTTGCCCCTGAAACCCCCCGCCAGGGGGGGCTCCATAAAGTCACTGTCGCCCCCCCCTGGACCCCCCATGGCAGTGATTAATTTACAGGTAGCGTTGCCACCCCATTTAAGGTATAGGGGTTCAATGCTGCGATACAAAGTAAACAAGATAATCAGGCTCCACACCCAACAATCTCCCACTTGGAGACTAATTGTAGCAACTCCACCGCTGCTTCATTTGGTGGACAATGACTCCTCTTTGGACCTGGTTTTTTCTCATCTTCATCGTCATCCTCGAAGACCAATTGAAACTGAGCATGTTCTCAGTTTCTCCCTGGTTACAACTTTTGTTAGAATATCTGCAAGATTCTGGCTAGTGTGTATCTTTTCCAGCTTCAACTCTCCATCTTCCAATACTGACCGTATGAAATGGTACTTGAGATGTATGTGTTTAGTCCTGGAATGAAATGCTGAATTCTTTGCAAGATGAATAGCACTTTGGCTATCACTGTATAGTGTGCCCATATCATGCTTCTTACCCAATTCATCCATAAACCTTTGTAACCAAATAATTTCTTTACTAGCCTCTGTAGCAGCAACATACTCGGCTTCTGTTGTTGAAAGTGCAACAACACTTTGGATTTTTGAAACCCAACTGACAGCTGTTCCACCTATAGTAAATACATATCTTGTAGTGCTCCTCCTATTATCTCTGTCACCTGCCATATCTGCATCAACATATCCCTGTAGAGAAATGTTTGAACCACCAAAACATAATGCTTGATTTGTGGTACCTCTCAAATATCTGAGAATCCATTTTACTGCCATCCAATGTTCTTTTCCTGGATTATTCATGTACCTGCTTACAACTCCCACTGCATGTGCAATATCAGGCCTTGTGCAAACCATTGCATACATTAAGCTTCCAATTGTTGATGCATATGGAACTTTAGACATATATTCCATTTCTTCGTGGGTCTTGGGGCACATCTCCTTACTAAGTTTGAAATGGCTAGCAAAAGGTGTACTAACTGGTTTTGCATTCTGCATATTAAATCTTTTCAACACCTTTTCTATGTACTCATTCTGAGACAGTGTTAATTTGCGATTTTTCCTGTCTCTAGTTATCCTCATACCAAGGGTTTGTTTTGCAGCTCCCAAATCCTTCATTGCAAATGAATTTGCCAATTTTATTTTGAGCACATTTATTTCCTGCATGTTAGACCCTGCAACAAGCATGTCATCTACGTACAATAACAATATAATATAGCTGCCATCATTTTTCCTTTTTAGAAAAACACAATGATCAGAGTGACATCTAGTATAACCTTGTTTAGACATAAACTTGTCAAATTTTAGATACCACTACCTTGGAGCCTTTTTTAAGCCATACAAGCTCTTCTTTAACCTGCACACCAATTTTTCTTTCCCTTTGACCTCATATCCTTCTGGTTGCTGCATGTATATCTCTTCCTCCAAATCTCCATGGAAAAATGTTGTCTTTACATCTAACTGTTCAAGATGTAAATCTTCCGCTACTACAAGACTTAAGATAGTTCTGATTGAAGTCATCTTAACAACAGGAGAAAATATTTCATCAAAATCAATACCTTTTTTCTGTGCAAACCCCTTCACCACAAGTCTAGCTTTGTACCTCTGTTTTCCTCCATCTTCTTCCTTCAACCTGTAAACCCATTTACTCTACAATGTAGTTTTACCTGCAGGAAACTTGACTAAGTCCCAAGTCTGGTTATGCATTAAGGAGTCCATCTCTTCTTCCATGGCTAGCTCCCACTTCTTCCTGCTTTCAACCTGCATTGCTTCTTCATAACATTCGGGTTCACCAGAATCAGTCAGCAATAAATAATATAATGAAGAAGAGTATCGTTCAGGGGGTATACTTATCCTAGTAGATATTCTAACACCACTTTCAGGTGTTTGAGGTGCTTGTTGTTGCTGCTGTGGTTGTTGATTATTATTATTTCCAGGCACCTTTACCTTTTCAGTTTTCTCATCAAAAACTGTGTATTCCTTGCTTTCTTTTTCCTGTTTCTGTTCCTGCAACTAATTCTTATACAAGACCTTTTCATTGAATATTAAATCTCTGCTCCTAATGATTTTGTGATTTTCATAATAATATAAGCGATAACCAAAATCATTAACACCATATCCAATAAAGGTACATTTCTTTGATTTTTCCTCAAGCTTTGTTCTATTTTCTTTATTAGTATGGATGAAGGCCTCACAACCAAAAGGCTTTAAAAAAGAGTACTTTACCTTTTTTCATGTCCATGCTTCCTCTAGAATACCACCATCCAAGGAACTTGAAGGCCCTTTATTTATTAGATAAACAGTAGTATCTACAGCATCTGCCCAAAATTTTAAAGGCAATCGTGCATGCAATCTCATGCACCTTGCACGCTCCATGATTGTTTTTTTCATCCTTTCTGACACACCATTTTCTTGTGGTGTTCTTGGAATTGTCTTCTCTCTACGAATTCCATGCTCTGAACAGTACCTATCAAACTCTTTGTTGCAATATTCACCTCCATTGTCTGATCTGAGACACTTCAACTTCTTCACTGTCTCAATCTCAACCAAAGCTTTCCATTTATTGAAAGTATCAAATACATCAGATTTATTTTGAATACAATAAATCCAAGTTTTTCTAGTTGCATCATCAATAAACATAACATAATAGTGAGAGCCACCGAGAGGTGATACCTTAGCAGGTCCCCATACATATGTAGGCACAAGCTCCAATTTTTTGCTCTTCTTTTCTTTCCCAACTCTGAGAAATTTAAATCTCTTCTATTTTCCATAAATGCAATTCTCCCAGAAATCCAAATCAACATTATTCAAACCTGGCAACAAATTTCTTGAGTGAAGAATCTTCATCCCCTTCTCACTCATGTGTCCGAGCCTATGATGCCATAATGCTGCATCTGCTCCTTTGGAAGTCAAAGCATTAACAGAGTTAGGAATACCATTGCATAAATACAATGTACCAACCTTTTCACCTTTTGCTATTGCCAGAGCTCCTTTGGTGACCTTCCAAGCTTTATCTGTGAAAGTTGTCACACAACCTTCACTGCCTAACTGCCTTGTTGAAATTATATTTTTATTTAAATCTGGAACATGCCTTACCTCCTTTAATAGCCATTGGTTTCCATTTTTCTATTTTACAATAACCTTACCCATTCCAACAATTTTACAGGGTTTATCATCACCTAAACGAACTTGTCCAAAATCTCCTTGAACATAGTCATGAAAATATTTCTTATCAGGTGTGGCATGGAATGAAGCCCCTGAATCTACAACCCAAGAATCAGTAACATTTTCGAAAGAAAGAATAAAAGAATCTTGTAACACATCACCTGTCACATTTGCTTCATGATTTTTTTCTTGCTGTGTGTCTCCTTATTTTCCCTTCTGAGATCTACAGTCTTTCTTTAGGTGTCATTTCTTTACGCATTTCCAGCACACTATCCCCGATCTGGACTTAGATCTGCCTTTCCTTGATTTACTGCGATATCCTGAGCTCTTTCCTCTTTCCATTCTTCTTCCCCTATACTCTGCACTCAAAGCATTACCCAATGTCTCACCTCAGATTTTCCGTCACATTTCCTCGCTAAGGATAGCACCGAAAACATCATCAAACTTTAAAGTACTAGATCCAGAGACAAAGTTACTAATGGCCATTACTAAACCATTCCAACTCTTTGGCAATGAGCACAAGAATAACAGAGCGCTAACTTCATCATCAAAGTTTACCCCTACAGAACTTAACTGGCTGGTAACTGTATTAAAATTATTTAAATGGTCTGCAACAGATCCACCTTCTGACATCTTCATATTAAATAGTCATTTCATAAGAAATACCTTGTTGAGGATGAGGGTTTTTCATATAGTTTAGCCAACGTCTACATCAAACCCTCTGTTGTTGTTTCCTTCGAAATATTGAAGGCGACTGACGCCGCAAGGCACAACCGTACTATTTCGAGTGCTTTTCTATGGAGAATGTTCCATTTCGCGTCTGTGATGGCCATCGGCTTCTTTGTTTTTCTGCTCAATGGTAGGTACAGATCTTTCTGATACAAATAATCTTCCATTTGCATCTTCCACAGTGGGAAGTTTTTGCCGTTAAATTTCTCGACCCTAAACTTACCATCTTTCGCCATTGCTCCCACTCGAACCAGGAACCCTTCTTTCCTGCGAGTTTATCAGCCAAATATACCTTTGGCTCTGATACTAGTTGTTATAAAATTATATATTACAGAGAAATGCAACACATAAAATATGCGGAAAATACAAGCACACAAAACACATAAAACCAGAGAGACACAGATATACGTGGTTCACCCATTTTGGGCTACGTCCACCCTAAACAACCAGTCCTTCCTTTCTATTATCCAGCAAAATGAAGAGACACAACCTACAACAGAGATCATTTGTAATATCCTCTGTTTCTCTCTACAGTCTCCTCTCTTGATGTCTCATTAGAATACACATGCAAATCACACAAGCCACAATACAATACCACTATCAAAGGGAGGGTTGCCTTCTAGGGCAAAAAACCATAAAATAAACATAACTTCTACCGTCGAGGATCATTTTGCCTAATGAGCATTCCAGATTGACAAATTACTATACTTTTACAAGGCAATTTTCCTTTGTTTTTTAATAGGAGCGTGAGACAAACCCACCAGTATGAAGTCAATTGAGGCCCCCACTGGACCCCCCACGACAGTGATTAATTTACGGGCGGTGTTGCTGCCCCATTTAAGGTATAGGGGTCCAATGCTGTGATTCAAAGTAAACAAGATAATCAGGCTCCACACCCAACAAGTAGTTAAATAATAATAATAATAAGAAATTATTTTTTAAAACTATCAAATTTAATATAGTTTTGAAATTATTGAAAAAAATATATTGTGAGATACCTAATGTCTTAAAGCTCAATTAAGGATATAAGGTATCAAATATTTTTTTTTACATGATTTTAATGATGAGCTGTAATACCACTTAGCACATAGTCAATTTCCTCAATGACTTATAGACGTTACAAAGTACTCAAAAATTTATTTTTCTTTCTATTAGCTTGAAAATAAGCTTTGATACCACTTTCTCAAATACCCTTTCTAAATTTATCCTAACCACACTTGCAAAAAAATTATTTTCACCCCTCATACATTTTATCAAACACTTTACATGTAAAATTTTCTTAAACACTCTATATACAACCAATTAAGTAGTCATTATCTTGTAGACATTTTGTTAAACATTATGTATGAAATGAAATAAAAATCATTTCCCTCATTGCACTTGTAACATTCTAACTAAAATGTACTACTCAATCATGCAAGTTTTGATTTCTGCCGCATGAGGTATTTTTTCAAGCAGTTTGCATGCAAATTGTACTAAAACACTTTTAACAGATTTATTCAAATGGTTTGCATGGAAATAGGAAAATATCAACTACATTAGTATTATCATGCAACAATGCTAACATACAACAATAATATCCCCATTCGGAAAACAACATTTTCGTTTGGGAAACTTCCTCAGAGCATATATCCTAAATTATAATAGTCAAATTTTTGAAAATTAAATCATATGATTAATGGGAATTCCCCTCTCTTTGGTCCAAATTTCAGTTTCTGAAACATCCTAGATGAAAATTTATAAAAAAAATTCCAATATCACATATTTGATGCATAATTTTAGGAGCATCTAGGAAGCTTCATTTCCTCTAATCATATCTCCTAAAATATCTTGATCCAAGATCTTAAAATTGAACTTGATAATCAACATGATTTCCCCTTTGGTTCAAGTTTCAACTTCTTCAACCAATGTTGTTACAAAATTTAATGCACATTAAAAGCTACAATCAAATATTATATCAACTACAACCATGATAAGTTTTCTAAATGATAAATGCATATACATATAAACTCGTTAAAAAGAGAAATTAAATAATCATGCATGATACTAGACCATCTATCTTATAAATACTATTAACACTGAAATGAATTTTTATTTATTTTAGCTATAAAAATACTAGAAATTGAAGTAGGTGGAGTCACGTTCCACCCCACCATAGGCTTAGGTTTGTTGCAATTTTTTCTCACAATTTGATCAGATTTGGATCATGGACCTAAGTGATAGCTCAAAATTCAAAGTGTTCGGAAGTGTGCCAAACCTGAGTGACTGGATAGATCTTGTCTTCCTAATTGCGGTGCCGCAAACAGTTCAAAAACATGACACTGTATGAAGAATTTATCGTAGTTTGAAAAGTCCAGTAAACTGCAATTTCTACTTTTGACCAAGTTGGACTGGATTTGGAAAATTCAAAAAAAAAATATTCCAAGGAATATTCCTTGAAATATGCCCCAAAATATTTCTTCTGGGCCAATTAGGTCATGCCAAGTGGTGGATCATCATTCGTTGGGGCTATACGTTGGATTTTTAAACCAATCAAGAGCCACCACGTGGTAGGCCCGGAGGTCGCCACGTGGCCCAGGACATTGGTGAAAATTTTGGTTTTGGTCTCTGCCACGATCGAATCGGTGACCTTGTGCATACCAAGCCCAAGTGTTACCACCACGCTACGCATATGACTTAATCATACAAGTCTTCACATTGTATTTAAACAACATTGAAATCCGATTTGGGCTCGGAGGGGGGCCAGCCTCCCCATAAGATCCTGACCATGGACTAAGAATTAAGCCCTACCTCCACGATATTACCCGCCTCCACCATTTACACTTGTCACATGGCTTAGATTTAATGCCATCCGCTGGCAGTTAAGGTCAGTTCCCATGGTTTACGTTAACCGACCACGAAGACCACCGAATTTTCGGTCATGTGCCCAACATAACCACGAGAATTAAATGGTACAGTCAGGTACAACGGTATTTCTGGCGGGCACCCCAAAAATGGTGGAGATTCCATTTTTAACTGGAGTTAAGTCCAGTTCCTCCAATTTTAGTGGAGGATTTCTAGGGGTCATTGGGAAAATTGAGTTTAGGCTCTATGTTGAGCTAGATTCGACCAATTTTGGAGTCCCAATAGTCAATTTCGACTATCTCATACGTTCCAGACTCATTGGTGAGGGTTGGAGAGCCATTAGAGGACTTTTGAGTAGGTTTTTTCTTCATAGAATTTCTAAGGGCCACTAGGGCCACCATGGGCCAACAGCATTTTTAGGCCTAGCCAGGGCAGCTAGAGTCCTTATTCAGGAATCCAATAGTCAATTTTGGATGTTTTAGATATTATGGAACTAATGGTGTGATTTTCAAATCCTGTAGAGACTTTTGAAGGCCAATATGCTTCAGTGAAGTTCTAAGGGCCATGAGGGCCAACAAGTGCTAGCAATAGTTTGAGGCCTAGCCAGGGCAGCTAGAGGCCCTATTCAGCAAACCAGTAGTCATTTATGATTTATTTGATACTTATGAATCAATTGATGGAGTTTGAAGAAGCTTTTGAGGACTTATATAGGCCGAGAAGCCACAGAGAAATTTTCTTTGACCTTAGAGCTATGGGTGCCACTGGGTGTTGGAGGTGAAACTTGAGCAACCAGAGGCCAATTTCAACGAACAAATAGTATATTCTGAATATTTTTGGAATTATAAATCCATTTAAGGGATTTTAAGAGCCATTTTAAGACTTCTGAAGGTTAAGAAACTACAGGGAAGTTTTGGCAGCCTAGGGCCAACTGTGGAGGGAGGCCTAGACTGGGGATGCAGTGCTCATTTTGAGAAAATGATTAGTCTATTATGGAGGTCTGATATATGCTGGATATAGTAGGTGAGGTTCAGGGATAGAAAAATAATTCTGAAGGAGTTAGTTCCATAGAGAAGCTCAGTGTAGCTTAAGAGCACCGATAGAAGGAATCAAGTCTAAGGAAGCCTAGATCTATTTTCAGAGTGATGACATCCATGATAGGGGTATGATGGTATTCTATACCCATTGGTTTAGTTCAGTTAACCATTGGAGTTGATTTTTGTAACTTGTAAAAGAAAATTTTCATAATCCCAAAGAGCCAAGTCAAGATGACAAGAGCTCAAGGAGACGTAGCCAACGATATTCGGGTGAACTCCTAGATTAAATTTGTTGTTATGTGTTGATATTTATTTTCTGCATTATATGGTTGTTGAATATGTTTAATTTCAGAAAAAAACAAATGGTTTTAAATCACTTAAACAGTTAAAAAACATGCACTTGTTTCAAGTATAAAATTCCGCAAAAGTCAAGTATAAGCTAGAGCTTTTATTTGTTTAACTGAGTGGGAGGTTCCTCAAAATAATAACAAGTTATGGCCACCCCCATTACATATATTAATTCCTTGAGGGAAAAAATAAACTAAAGGATTTAACACACAATTTTCAAGCTGGCTATAACACAAAAGGTGAAGACCACTCTCCTTCACACACAAGAAAAATTCAGTCTTTGTCACATAGGCTGTCACTCACAACTCTTAACCAGTCATAAGGGCTGAAAATTTCTGGGTTACCCTCCTCCCCACCCCGTTTTCTCTTGCCAAATGAAATTGTTGAGTGAGAGGGTATGGGAGAAAATCTAAGGAGAAAATAATAACCAAGAACAAGAACCCCTCTATGGTTTTTACTTCTTATTTTTATTATCAAACCTTGACCTTTCATCTTCCCAATCATTTTCTAAAAGCTTATTAGGAATACCAACCATCACATCAAGGTATATAGTGTTGTTCTCTTCATTCTTCTTGAAAATATTTTACCTTGGGGATGACATTTTAAAGTTAATTTTGTTCGGAAGTATGCCAAACCTGAGTGATTGGATAGATCTCGTCTTCCTAATTGCGGTGTCGCAAACATTTCAAAAACATGACACGGTATGAAGAAGTTATCGCAGTTTGAAAATTCTAGTAAATTGCAATTTCTGCTTTTGACCAAGTTGGACTTGATTTGGAAAATTCAAAAAAAAAAATATTCCAGGGAATATTCCTCGAAATATTCCCCAGAATATTTATTCTGGGCCAGTCAGGTCATGCCAAGTGGCGAATCATCATTCATTGGGGCCATACATTGGATTTTTAAACCAATCAAGAGTCGCCACATGATAGGCCCGGAGGCCGCCATGTGGCCCAGGACATTGGTGAAAATTTTGGTTTTGGTCTTTGCCACGATCGAACCAGTGACCTCGTGCATAGTAGGCCCAGGTGTTACCGCCGCGCTATGCATATGACTTAATCATATAAGTCTTCACATTGTATTTAAACAATATTGAAATCCGATTTGAGCTCGGAGGGGGGCCAGCCTCCCCATAAGATCATGACCATGGGCTAAAAATTAAGCCCTACCTCCACGATATTACCCTCCACCACCATTTACGCCTATCACATGGCTTAGATTTAATGCCATCCACCAGCGGTTAAGGTCAGTTCCCATGGTTTACGTTAACCGCCCACGAAGACCACAGAATTTTCGATCATGTGCCCAGCATAACCACTAGAATTAAATTCTACAGTCAGGTACGGAGGTATTTCTGGCGAGCGCAACAAAAATGGCGGAGATTCCACTTTTAACTCGAGTTAAGTCCAGTTCCTCCAATTTTAGTGGAGGATTTTTAGGGGTCATTGGGAAAATTGAGTTTAGGCTCTATCTTGAGCTAGATTCGACCAATGTTGGAGTACCAATAGTCAATTTCGACTATCTCAGACATTCTAGACTCATTGGTGAGGGTTGGAGAGCCATTAGAGGACGTTTGAGCAGGTTTTTGCTTCATATAATTTCTAGGGGCCACTAGGGCCACCATGGGCCAACAACATTTTGAGGCCTAGCCAGGGCAGCTATAGTCCTTATTTAGGAATCCAATAGTTAATTTTGGATTTTTTAGATGTTATAGAACTAATGGTGTGATTTTCAGATCCTATAGAGGACATTTTAAGGCCTCTATGCTTTACTGAAGTTCCAGGGGCCACGAGGGCCAACAAGTGCTAACAGTAGTTCGAGGCCTAGCCAGGGCAACTAGAGGCCGAGAAGCCACATAGAATTTTTCTTTAACCCTAGAGCTAAGGGTGCCACCAAGTGCTGGAGGTGAAACCTGAGCAGCCGGAAGCCAATTTGAGTGAACCAATAGTATATTATGAATATTTTTGGCATTATAAATCCATTTAAAGGATTTTCAAAGCCATTTGAAGACTTCTGAAGGTTAATAACCTATGGGGAATCTTTGGGTAGCCTAGGGCCAACTATGGAGGGAGGCCTAGATTGGGGATGCAGTGCTCATTTTGAGGAAATGATTAGTCTATTATGGAGGTCTGATATATGATGGATAAATTAGGTGAGTTTTTAGGGATAGAAAAATAATTCTGAAGGAGTTAGTTCCATAGAGAAGCTCAGTGTAGCTTAAGAGCACCGACAGAAGGAATCAAGTCTAAGGAAGCCTAGATCTATTTTCAGAGTAATGAAAGCCATGATAGGGGTATGATGGTATTATAAACCCATTGGTTCAGTTCATTTAACCATTGGAGTTTATTTTTGTAACTTGTAAAAGAAATTTCCATAATCCCTAAGAGCCAAGTCAAGATGACAAGAGCTCAAGGAGACGTAGCCAATGATATTCGGGTGAACTCCTAGATTAAATTTGTTGTTATGTGTTGATATTTATTTGCTGCATTATATGGTTGTTGGATGTGTTTAATTTCAGCAAAAACAAATGGTTTTAAATCACTTAAACAATTAAAAAACATGCACTTGTTTCAAGTATAAAATTCCGCAAAAGTCAAGTATAAGCTAGAGCTTTTATTTGTTTAACTGAGTGGGAGGTTCCTCAAAATCATAACAAGTTATCCAACCCAATTTCAGATCACAATTGGTCACCCCCGTTACATATATTAATTCCTTGAGGGAAAAAATAAACTAAAGGATTTAACACACAATTTTCAAACTGGCTATAACACAAAAGGTGAAGACCACTCTCCTTCACACAAAAGAAAAATTCAGTCTTTGTCACATAGGCTGTCACTCACAACTCTTAACCAGTCATAAGGGCTGAACATTTCTGGGTTACCCTCCTCCCCACCCCCATTTCTCTTGCCAAATGAAATTGTTGAGTGAGAGGGTATGGGAGAAAATCTAAGGATAAAATAATAACCAAGAACAAGAACCCCTCTATGGTTTTTACTTCTTATTTTTATTATCAAACCTTGACCCTTAATCTTTCCTATCATTTTCTAAAATATTCTTAGGAATACCAACCATCACATCAAGGTATATAGTGTTGTTCTCTTCATCCTTCTTGAAAATATTTTACCTTGGGGATGACATCATGATCTTGAATCCTATTGGTTTTTTTAAAGTTAATTTTGTTAGTACATTTTTTGTTTTGAGGCCTATTTTTTACCTCAAAATTCCCCTATGATAAATGTTAATTCGACATTAATTTGGTAAATTGGCCAATGATTCTTTACTGTTGTTGCTAATACTATTTTGACAATATCCAATCTTGTGACGAGGTTGAAGGTTTCTTCAAGATCCACACCAAGTTGTTGTGAAAATCATTTTGCTACCAATTTGGCTTTAAGCTTTTCGATTTCCCCATTTTCATTAAACTTGGTCTTATAGACCCATTTGAATCCGATGCTTATTTTTACTTCTCTTATATTTTCAAGACTTCATGTATCATTCCTCTTTATGGCTACGATTTATTCATTCATAGCTTCAACCCATTATTTCCTTTTACTGCTTCTTTGAAAGGTGTTAGCTGAAAAGATGTACTTGTTCATTATTTAGTTGTTCATAAATATATCTGGAACTTATTGCTTCTAGTGAAATGGTTGATTAAATTCACTACTTGAGGATGGAATTTTCACATTCTGTTCTCCTTGGTTTGCACCTTCAGTTGGAACTTGTAGGTGTGGCAATCCTTTTCTTGGATGCTCTACTTCTCTTGCATCACTTGGTTCAAATGCATGTGGAGAAATTTGATTCATGTTTTCCATTTTATATTGATCATTCCATGCTTGATCTTCAAAGAATTTAACATCTCTTGAAATAATTGTTTTCTTCATGGCAATATTGTACAATTTATAAGCCTTGAATTTTTCACTATCTAACAAATATTCATTTTTCACTTCTATCATACAATTTCCTCCTCATTATTTTTGAAACATGTGCATAAGCTACACAATGAAATATTATCAGGTGTGATATAATTGGCTTCACACCACTCCAATCTTCCAAATAATCTATATCTTTGTCACTTTTGGTTGAAGATTCGTTCAAAATATAAATTAAACATGTTGTTGCTTCTAACCAATATTCATTTGGAAAACTATTTTCCTTCAACATGCTTCTTTCCATATTCATGATGGTATAGTTTTTATTTATTCTACTCCATTTTGTTTTGGAGTGTACCTTGTTGTAAATTTCCTGTTGATACCGTGATCCTTGGAATATGCTACAAGCTCTCTAGAATCATATTCACCTCCTTCATTTGATTTGAATACTTTAATTTCTTGTCGCATTTCTTCTATGCCATGGATTTGAATTGCTTGAATTTTTCAAATTTATTATATTTATTTTGTATGAAGAACATCCATGTCATTCTAGTTAAATTATCAATAAAGGATAGAAATTAAAAACTCCCTCCTATTGACTGGGTTTATGATGAAGAACATAATCTCTCCAAAATCAACTTGTGGGTAGACCCAAGGGGTCTTCAAAATTTTACCAACGGAGTTAGTTAGGAAATTATGTTGAAGTGTCCTTTATTGGACATATGTAATTATTTGTTAAGAGAAGATGGAATTCCCTTTTAGAAGTAGGGACAAGTGTAACCAAAGGAGATATTTTCTCTAGTTAAGCATCCTCCATTTTGTTATGAGATATTTTGTAAGAGGACAAATGTAGCTTTGGTTACTAGCTAGATAATTTTATATTACAAGAGAATGGATAGTATCTGGTCTAATAGAATAGATTTGAGTTAGAATGAAAGACTAGGAGAAGTGTGAAGGAGGAGAAGGGTTAGTTTATTGTGTAAACCCAAGCATAGATTATAATTTTTTTTTATGAATTGAAACCTTGATATTTTCCTCGAATGCATTTTTAACGACTCCTATGTATAAATTATTATTTTAATATGGGTTGCTAAATCCCCAAGTTTATTTTTTTTCATGTGTAAAACAATGTAAACTTTGAAATGGGAACTATAAACTGGAAACGAGAACTATAGCAAAAAAAACCCCAAAAAACATGAAAAACAAACAAAAAAAGAAAAGTGTGTATTCCATAATGAGGTTTTATTTTTTTAGGGTTAATTTGCAACATTTCTTAAAAATGGCAATAAAACCAATTTTCCTGTGCCAAATCAATAGAAAAAAAAAAACACTAATGTTGTTGCTATAATAGTATTTTTATTTTCTAGGTACAATTTCAATTTTTATAGTAATAACATTAAATATAAAATAATGGGATTTTAAACACATTAAAATTCCAACAATGTTTATCCATGTTGTTTATAGTATAATATCATGACACTAAAAATCCCTAAAATTATAACGGTTTTCAACCATAATGATAAAGATAAGAAATATTTCACAATTTTTCACCCATAGAATTAAAAAACATTAAGTCTTCAACATATTTCAACCATGATAATGTGAAAATATTATATGACTAAAATAACCCAATGAAACATAAATTTTTCTCTAAGTTATTGTTGCATTGTGAATATTTTAAACAAATGAATTCATCATAATTAAATCATATAATCCAACAAACATAAAAATCACTCATAACTTCATATAATATCATATGGAAGTTAAAATATCAATTTCATTGCTCAATGTAAACATCGTTTGTATAAATTATCTTACACAATTATTCAAAATCACTCATATTTTCTTGCACACCATTAGAATTTACATCTTCCGATGAATGATTGGATGTCGATGAAGATGTTCCATATTGTTCTCTATCATTAATTAGCGCCCCATCTGAGTCAACATGCATGCCCACCATTTTACGTTTCAAAAGTCTTCTAGATCTATGACTGGGTTCAAGAGACTCCCATCTCAACACTGTTCCTTCTGGTAGCAACTTCTTCAGAATCGCTATCGCCTGGAGCGAAGAGTTCCTCTCTTTGTTAAATTGAATTCATAAACAAGTATGCGAACTTCCTCCAATTTTAAGAGGTCTTTGCGGCAACGATTTATATTTGTACCCTTTCTTTTTCTCTTTCCACCATTTTTTTTATCAACTACCATTGCTGGCTTGTACACACCCTTGAATCAGTGTGTGTTTGTGGCATACCAATGTCCTGAAACACCGGTAACAAATTCATTTTCTATAATGGCCTTTATAACCTTTGCAACCCAAAACCGATAGCCATGTGCATATCCATCTGCTAACACTGCGATCATGCAACCCTCATTAATATCTTTTATTGAACCCCTGTAAAGGTCTTCCATGGCTTCACATTGTGCACAAGATATTTTGGAACCAATATACATTTTTGTTTCCTCCACCTGTGTAGAATTAATAATACCTTGATATTGTTGTTGTTCAACAATGTTTGTTTCCTCATGTTCATTTGACACATTTTGTGGCCAAATAAATGGATTCTTCAAAAGAATATCTTCATTTTATGATATTGAAAGTATATCACTTTAATCATTGAAAAAGGACTCCCACCAAATTGAATCAACAACATCAAAGTACTCATATGTATATATAATAGATTTTTTAATTTGTTCTAGGAATTCAAAATAATATATATCTCTCTTCTGCCATCGTGCATTATGAACTTCAACAACTAATTGTAATTGTTAGTGTTAGTATTTTCATCCTGCCATCAGTGATCAAAATCCTCTTTTCATATCATTTTAGGAGTCCCACTCAAATTTTTTTTATTATTCCACTAGGTCATGCAAAAAAGTAGTCATTGATGGTAGCCCCAAGTCCAAAAATCATCACTCTTTCAAAAATTTGATTACTTGCTGGCATATTTTAATACCTTTCTAACTGTACCTCATCCATAAATTTAATGTCATCATGCCATTACATCAGTCATGAGGTCAAAATTATCATGAAATCAAATCTTTCAAGGTTCCATTAGATTTATAGGGTTTTTAAAGGTTCCATTAGGTACATTAGGGTTTCCAAGGTATCAATAAAAATACCATATCCTGCATAAATTACCAGCGAGTGAAGGAGTAAGAATAAACAATCTTTCATTAGAAAATAGTTTGTAATTTTAATTTTAAGCAAAAATGTAATTTTATGGTTTTAATATGTGATAATTCTCATGATTCCAAGTGTTGCAAGTTAAAAGTTCCATTAGCCAAAAGGAAGAGTTTCAAATTCATTATGTTTCCAAATCCACCAAGAAGATCAAATCAGAAAATCAAGTTCAAAGGTAAATTGTAAAAGACAAGTCAAGTTTGAGAAAGAAAAAGTGGATCCTAAGAACAATATCGAAAATTTAAACAAGTTATAAAGGCCATCAAAGACCAAGGGAAGGATCATTTTCACTCTCATCCATCGATATCTCACTCACCTACACTCAATATACCTCCCTTGACCTTTTCCCTAGCCCATTCCTCACATTTCCCTCACTTTCCTACAAACCCTAGCCTATTTCTACACTTTTGACACCTTCCTAGGTTAGGACTGTGCTTTTCCCTTTTGGAATTCTTCCCCTTTCTCATTTCTAGAAATTCCACTTCCCTACACTCTCTAACATCTATCCCTATTACCCAAAATTTCCCGAAGAATTTAGACAACCCCTAACCCCTTCATTCCCCTGCCTTTACAAGGTAGTCCTAAATCCCTTGTTTTGCCTACACCAAACCCTAATTTCCTCTCCCACTGAGTTAGGGTTTTCTATGGAATTAGACACATCTGAGCAGAGGAGGCATAACGGAGGAAATTTCAACAAAGTATGAGGCTATTCCAACTCATAAACATCATGTCTCCATCATTTTTCAAGAATTTATTCCAAGGGAAAAATCATTTGCACACATAGGGCTAGTTTTTCTTCAAACTATGTTTCTGACCAAACAGAGATGAATTTGACAAAAGTGAGAGATGTTTTTTCCATCATAGGCCAAGGAAGAATATAAAACCTTCAATTTTTATACAATTATCATCTTTTTGGATAAATGTCAAAAATATAGTTTCTACAAGAGGTTTTCTACACTTCTGGAGTGACCTTGGAAACATCACGTTTTCTCCTAGATGGAGTGTCCAAATGACTTTATTCATATGTCAATTGATAACTAGACAGAGCACGATTTATAATGAGGTATCATGATCTTAATTTGGAGTTGAGTAAGGCCTCCAAAGGTTTCCTACAAGAGCACACTTCATTTTTTCACCCTCATTCTACACCTTTTGACAAGTCTTGGGAGAATTGATTTTTGAGGGGCTATAGTTGATCATTTTCAGTGGTTGATAGGTCCACTGTGTAGCCAATAGGGATATATTTCCAACGCGCTATCATTCAGTCAATTTGGACTCCGGAAAGGCACTCAAAAGTTGGTTTGAAAACAATGTTGCGCCCTCGTGTTGTGTGCTCCGCCCTTGCCTTAGGTGTTGGGCCCTAGCCTTATGCACTGTGTCCTTGCCTGAAAAAACTCAAGAGCTTCAAAACTCACCCTATTTCCTTCAAAACTTCAGCCACAATGTTCTACAAGCCTCCAAAAATCAAGTAAGCTACCATTTGCATCATTTCTCTTCCTATCAAATCAATTTTTATGGTGTTTGAGTTTGTTTTAAAATTTTAGTGTCAAATTTGAGCTTGAAACCCTAGTATCATCACCTAATTCATAATTTCATTTCAATTTCACTCCCTAGCACTTTCACTCCATTCCCACATCATAATTATCCTATCCTCACCCCCTATATCATAATCCCCTTTCCCTAAACCCTTTTCCTTTGAAACCCTAAGACCTGGGCTACTCATTTTTCTAGGCTCCCAAAATCCCTAACCGGTAAAAAAATTCCCTATCCAAAACCCCATAACAGTAACACTCCCTGTCACTTCCCTCATTTCATAAACCCTTTTCCCTATCTCCCTAAATTTTCCCATCCCATTCCCACTTCCCAAAACCCATTCTTCACTATCATTTCATCTCCCTAGAGTTCCTAGACCTAGACACAATGGAAGAAGACAAAGAATACATGCAAATGGAGGAGGATAGGCAAGAGGAGGAATATAAACTGGAGGAGGAAAATAGACAGTAGATAATGACATTCAAATCAGAATGGCCCAGTATGCCAAAAGAGATAAAATATCAAGGGCATAACTTAGAAGAGCCAATGCAAAAACTAAAGCCTTGATCATGCAAAAAGAGGAAAGGAGGCTTGACATACTAGCTGAAACTTCACTCCATTCCTAACCGCATCATCAGAAACCGTTAGAAAATTTTGAAAATTTTTGGGGTAATTTTTGAAGTTTTTGTTTTTGAGCAATCCTAGATAGTCTTGTGAAAATTGGACTATCAAGGGCGTAATGCCTGAGGTGTTGCACCCTTGTTTGAGGCACTTTTTGCCAAAATAAGACCACCAAAAGATGAAAAATGACAAGTGCATTCTAGAAAACAATGTTTTTAAGATTTTTTTGGACAACTGAAGGTGAAAAGGTGAAAAAACCCTCAAAAATTCAATGTTTTTCCTCCTTTTCTGCCTTGGCACTGTGCCCTTGACCAACTATGTGAGAAGAACTTTTTGACAGGGAAAATAAACTCAATTCAGAAAAATAAAGTTATATTTGGAAATCATATTGGATAATATTTCTAATGAGCTACCATGAGATCAATTTGGACACCGAGAAGACCTCCAAAAGTGGCTTGCAAGTTGGGGTTGCATTGACACTGCGCCCTTGACAAATGTCTGATTTTTCTCAGCTTTTACTGCAATTTTTATTTTTAATTTGGAAAATGATGATTTTAATTGAATAATTGATGAAAGTTAATGTAAATATCATGTTTTTACTGTTACCTAGGGTAAATACATTAGATAAAAAGACTCAATGAGGTGTAATGAATCAGTTCACTTAAGTTAGGGATGAGTCACTTAGACCTTCCTACACTTTAGCTTTTAGTTCAGAATTTGATGGAACTGGTCCTCCTCTCATGGATTTGACCCCTGAGTGTGGGAGGAGCTTTTTTGAGGCCTATATCATGTAATTTTTAAGTCATTCATAGGTTGGAATCATTTGGATGTTGGCATATTGATCAGAGACTCTATTGTAATCATTTTGGCAAGAGCTTAATTAAAGTGTTGCAGCTATTTCTTTGGGATACCTGTGGTATGGTTGTCTAGGATTGTTTTTTCTCTTGTTTCATTTGTATGAATGCATTGTTGGTCCATATTCCATTTCATGTCTATAGTATGATCACTTTCAAGTTAGAGAAACATAATTCATCTCACATGCTCTTTTTTGGGAAATATTTCATAATATGTTAATCTTTCTTTTAGTTTAGGAAGAATTCATCTTTTATGCTCTTCCTAGCTCCTCACATGTCTGAATCATTCCATCCCAATAACCCTAATGTGCTAGACTTTCTACGTACCTTTCCCCATTAAATCTCTGAAACCCTAATCCTATTTTCCTTAACCTAGCCTCTTTGACCTAATATCCTCATCCAACAACCCAATCAAATAAAAAAAATCCCCCGGAACCCATACCTAGCCTAAAATCCTAATTTATCCAGCCCTCTTGGATGTGACCTTGTGGAGATATCCCTCTCCTATTTGGTAGGGCTAGATACCAAGCCAAAATATGGTCTGTTTTTACCTCTGTTTGGATTTCTTCTTCAACCTTAGAAATTTGGTGGAGCGATAACATACTGGCACTATTGTCGGGGAACAAAAAGACAAATATTCTCTGGGAGAATGAAAAAAAATAGATCTGATTGTTGATGGTGAACAACAATCAGGAACACTAATCCTGAAATCATGCACCTGGAAACTCCAAATCAGTTTCGAAATCAGATCCAAAGACTCCACTAGAGGATGAACCTTGCCAAGAAATATGAAAGGACAACATGGGAAGATCAGGTATTCAACTTGCGCTTTCATTCAAGATATCATGTTATTTATCATGAAATATATCTTCTCTTTTCCTGAGAATGTTTTGAAGGTTGAAAATACAAATTTCCCATAATCCTTTGATCTTGCTCCAGAACCTTTTTCCGAATCATATGATTACCATCTTCAAATTTATGAACCTAAAGAGATCAAGATTGATCCTACAGTGTCTGTACACACTCTTACACCTTGTAAAATTACAGATAGATACAAACCACTCATCTCACCTCTTATACTCCATGCTTTCCCTAAAATTCATTACCTAAATCTTCTGAGGTTTGGTGGTGAATCTGATAACATCACTGCTAAGAGACATATGCAGAATTTTTAAGACTTTCCTCGACCTTTTTGAAGTTGACAAAGAGGATGGAAGTATCAAGTTATTTTCCCTTTATTTGCAAGGCAAAGTCAAAAGTTGGTTCAAAAAACTGCCTACTATGAGAATCTCAGATTTCCCGTAGTTTGTCAAAGTTTTCTTCAAAAAGTGGGTGGTCAAAGAAAACCCTTTCCAAATTTTAGAAAAGTATAACCAGCTAAAAATACATCTAGGGGATACAGTACGACAGTTTTTTACCATTTCAATCGATTCTATTGTTCGATACCTGCTAATATAGGACCTCCTCCTGGCTCAACTCTCTTACATTACCCAGATTCCTTTGATCCAAAAATGGAGTTTTAGTTGAGAGAAAGGAACCTTGCAACACTTGAAGATATGTAGAATAATGCAGTAGATGTAGAGGCTAATCTGTTGATCATAAGGGCAACGCTTAAGGAAGAAGAGAGGGAGAACATTGCAGAGCACCTGACATATTTAGAGGTAAATCTCAACATTTTGGTAAGTATAGTGGAATAAATAATGAAAAATATCACCGTGAGAGATGAATTTTCCATTCAATATCACTGTAATATTCCAAAATTTTGTGGAATATTAATTTTTGACATTTGCACTTAGGAGGTGAATAAAATGGGTAGGAGACCCATTCATTTTACCCATAGGGAATAAAAAACCTCTTGGCATGAAGAGGTATCAATTTTGGAGCTTTATTTCACACCTCCATGTGTGAAAGGGAGCTTTTGCAAGAAGGCTAGGTCAAGTTTGACCAAGTCAAACTGTGCATTAGCATGAGGTGGAGAGCACATTGTGGGCTAGCGCAGTGGGATAAGGAGGGAAGATTCTAGAGGAAGGAAACCCTAATGAGTGGGGTCCATTGAGAGGGAGTTGAATTGTTTAAAAGGAGGGCAAGGTAGCCGTTGCAAATCATCTTGAGTATTATTCATCTTTGGTTCGGTGGACTTGCTGCAACTTGATTCTGGTTAGCAAGAATTGCTAAGGGAATTATTGTTTAGGATTTCCTCTCCTTATTGAGTAGCTCTTGGAGGATTGCATTATATTCCCCATATTCAGACATTGAGTTCAAGTATCTTCCATGTTCATTAGCATAGTTTCAGCTGGAGGTTGTGCATTGTTGCTGGGTGTTGTTGGGGAGGTTTTCCACAACACATCCTTGGCTATTTTTTCAGAGGAGGGAGCTTCCATCCCTTTGGGAGATCATAAAATGAGGTTCATGAGCTTATTCTTCCATTTTTGGCACCAGGACAACCACTTGCCATCATATGCAGTGCAGTTCCTCTCTTAGACAACGTTATTCTTGGAGGACATTTGCTGTGAGGGATTAGCAGATAGTTGGAGGGTGAAATCTTAGGTGAAGGGATCAGCCTTTCACTTTAGATTTCCATTGGAGGAGGTTTCTTCATTTGATGCATCCATTTCAGCCTTTTCCATATATTTCCAGTTCTTGAGTCGCTACTACCCAGCAACTTTGGCATTTCTGGAGAAGTGCCATTTTTCTTATATTTCAGCCAATCCTTCCTAAGGATTGATGTATTGTATTTTCAGGGGTTGAGATCATGCTCCCCCACTTTATTTGAGCTTCATATTGTCATATCCTTGTATTATTTTTTAGCATTACTCTATAAAATACTGCACAGTCATAGCCTGCAGTTTCTCATCTATAGCAGTGTGCTTCATATTTAACATACATGTAATGAGAGCCCCATTCTTTGGGCAATTTCTGAAAGGAACTAGGTGTGGGAAGCTTGCCTCACCGCCCTAGAAGGATTTCATAGATCCCAATCCTTGGATTTTGGTCTTAGAAACACTGGTCTAAGGGGATCCAGGTCTTGGTATCAAATCCTGCTGCCTCCATTTCTGGAAAATTCATTTTCCAGCCATGGATTGCTAGCTATTCCAAAAAGGATCATTACAGTGGTATCAGAGCACCTTTCTTGGCTCAGCCTGTGGCCTTCAAGCCCAAGAAAGAAGAAGAAGAAGATTTTGTAGAAGATGAGCTTGATCTCATCTATTTTCAGAACAAAGGAGAGCCTCCCGAAGGAGGAGAAGCAAGGAGAAGAAGAGGAAGGTCCATGCACTTCCTATTCTCACAAAGAAGATAAGCATGGAGGATACTTGGATCATCAGATCTTAAGTAAGTACCTAGGTGAATATAAAACCCATTCTTTAGCTACAAAGTTCCCACAGTTTATTCAGTAGAAGGACGAGATAAGGCCCTGTAGAAGAAATTAAATCAAAGGCAACAGGTTCCTATTGTCTAGATTTGATGGGAATACTTCAGCAAGAGCTTGGGTGAGGAAGCTGGAGGCATTTTTCTTGCTACATCCAGTGGGAGAGAAAGAAGCAGTGGAGATTGTAGCGCTGCACATGGAGGATGAAGCCTCTGTTTGGTGGTTCAAACCCTTGGTCCATTCTAGGGTGGGTTCTTTTGCATAATTTTCTCAATGGTTGATCCAAACCTTTGATGGAGAAATGACAAAGGAAGAGAAAGCCATTCCACCATGGGAGAAAAATTTCACCAACACTGCTACAGCTTTGGAGGAGCAGCCTTCTACATCTATGGATGAGGTAGCCATGGCATTGAAGGAGACAACTACTGCAGCCACACAAGAAGATCCCAATATCCACCAAGGTATGAGTGAAGTTCCAATTTTTATTTCAACAAAAAATTTAAGAGAATGTGGAAAACTCACATGTAGAGGTCCAAGGATCTACACACTTTGCTATTCTAGAGCAACATGATTGCACTACACTGTGCAAAGGGTTCAAGGAGGAGATGAATCCTCATCCTCATACATTTTGGTTGAGTTGCATTCAGCCCTTGAGGTTGGAGTGTGAACTTTTGGAGGATGGAGTGAACCATAACACTCCCATAAAAAACAATGAATCAAATTTTGAACCAGAGGATGAGACAGTTGCTACATCATTGGAGGAATTAGAAGCACTGATAAACATTGATGGAGAGTAGAGGTTGACTCCATCAAATTTTAATCCTCATGGATTCAATACAATCATGGGTGAGAGGTTTTCTTTAGGATGTCTCCAAGGAGCTGCATTCCAATCTTCCATGGAATGCAAGAGAGGTGATTTGGTTTGGGAGGATGGTAGCCCTCATGGGAGGAGTACCAAAGGAGGCAGAGGGAGAAGACATCCACAAGGAGCTGAGTGGATGTGGATGAGAAGCAAGGGACTGATTTTCCACTGGAAAATATATGATACCGGGCAGCAAGAGGCTTGGCTGCGTTGGCTCCTCTTGAAGGAGTTTGGCCATCACTTGATGTACCCCTTTTCCAGGAGGATGGGAGTAGAGGAGAGGCGGCAGGATGTTTACATCATTGAGAAATAGAGAGTAGGGATACATGGAGCTGATATGGCATATATATCAGTCACTATACCTTCATCACATGAGTTACATGATGGGAGCATGAGGAAGTAGCAAGCACTTGGATTGCTTGAACTATCTTGGAGAGAGCACAAGCAGATTTGATCTCATATGATGTATGATTTTGTAGGAGCATAGGAGGGCACTTTCATAGTGTAAATGGATCACTCCTTGTATGGGGCTAATAAGGAGGCATTTCCATCTTGGGAGGAGCTTCCTATTTGCAGCAACATCACCAGAGGTGTTCTTGATAAGGAGCATGTCAAGGGCCAAAGATTGGCATGGAAAAGAGCCTTTTTGCATGAGCTCACAGCGCTGTCACTTGGGAGCAGGATCACACACATGGATCCATCTATAATTTCACTTCCAGCCTATGGTAAGAACCTTGTATTTTCATTTTCTGATTTGCATCCTCTTATCATTATGTTACAGTGCATGGCTCCTCAAAGGGGCAGATTTTTCATGTTGCTCCATGAGCAAAGTTGGGCCAAACCATATGATGGAGACAACCATATTTTATGTGGCTTTTGGAAAATGTTTTCTCATTACATGTATGTTCAGAAAATTCATGTACTTGACCATGTATTAAGAAACATTTTTCCATGTAAAATTCTGAAGCAGCAGTTTGAAAAACTGCGTTGTTGCTACTGGGGAGACTGCTGGTGCCATCGAGCAACATGTAAAACCATCAGGACTTCCTCTATTTTGATGAGGAGCATGTTTCCATTTGCTGATATTGTCCATATTATTATTGGGAGCATGATTGGTGAATTGACACACGAGTTGAATGTGTCTTTGAGGGGGGATGATCCCCATAGTTTATGCATTGCATGTTCTAGTGGGAACATGAGGAGAGACATGGCCACCACAACCACTTATTTGCCTTCTTTGGAGGTGGGCCATGAGTTTGATGATGATATCCATCCATTGTATGTATATGGGCATTTATTTGATTTTACATTACTGATTCACTCATCTATTTTCTATTCAGTAGTAGAGGTGATATTTTCTGCACAATGCTTGCCATGTTATTTTATGCAGCTGCAGTGGATGAGATTGCGTTGTAACCCTATGAGACATTTTTTGTACCTTGCTGCACATGGTATAACCTACAGCAAACATTTAATTGGGGTATTCTATGATGACCATGTCCTACTCATCATAGATGAAATGTCTTGGGCCAGCCAGATTATCATTGATGGAGGAGAAATCCTTGGAGGATTGCTCTTCATTTTGAAGCCCATGATCAACACACACTCTAAACTTATCATAAGTGGAGAGGAGGACAGCATGGGGTGAGCTATGAGGCTTTCCATATTCAGATTTTCAACCCACCTTCATTTCCAGAGCTCAAGGTGGAGGGATATTTCTATAAGTTTCCATGTTGGGAGGCAACTTGTGTTGTATGGATGATTGCTTGGGGATGGGAGATTCATATAGGGATGATGAGTCCCATTATATATCAGATCTCATGCCTCAAGGAGGCCCTTAGATAGCCCATTGTTTCCTTCATGGATATTTGTTTCTACATAATAGCTATTTGGGGATGTTCACCAAAGGCTAGATTGCATATGTTGGAGGGACAACTTGGACACTTGATTGATGATATGGAATCCTTTCTTGGAGGAATTTATCATGCATGGATTCTACAGGGAAATTAAGGGGAAATAAATCAGTCTATCCTTGTACTTGCTTGAGGACAAGCAATCTTTGAGAGGGGAGAACTGTAATATTCCAAAATTTTGTGGAATATTAATTTTTGACATTTGCACTTAGGAGGTGAATAAAATGGGTAGGATACCCATTCATTTTACCCATAGGGAATAAAAATCCTCTTGGCATGAACAGAGATCACTTTTGGAGCTTTATTTCACACCTCCATGTGTGAAAGGGAGCTTTTGCAAGAAGTCTAGGTCAAGTTTGACCAAGTCAAACTGCGTAATAGCATGAGGTGGAGAGCACATTGTGGGCCAGCACAATGGGATAAGGAGGGAAGCTTCTAGAGGAAGGAAATGCTAATGCGTGGGGTCCATTTAGAGGGAGCTAAATTTTTTAAAAGGAGGGCAAGGTAGCCATTGCAAATCATCTTGAGTATTATTCATCTTTGGTCCGGTGGACTTGCCGCAACTTCTTACTGGTTAGCAAGAATTGCTAAGGGAATTCATGTTTAGGATTTCCTCTCCTTATTGAGTAGCTCTTAGAGTATTGCACTTTATTCCCCATATTTAGACATTGAGGTCAAGTATCATCCATCTTCATCAACACAGTTTCAGCTGGAGGTTGTGCATTGTTGTTGGGTGTTGCTGGGGAGGTTTTCCACAACCCCATCCTTCGATAGTTTTTTAGAGGAGGGAGCTTCCATCCCTTTGGGAGATTAGAAAAGGAGGTTCATGAGCTTATTACACCATTTTTGGCACTAGGCCAACCACTTTCCATCATATTCAGCGTATTCCCTCTCTGAGACAACGTTATTCTTGGAGGACATTTGCTGTGAGGGATTAACAGATAGTTGGAGGTTGAAATCTTAGGTGAAGGGATCAACCTTTCACTTTAGATTTCCATTGGAGGAGGGTTCCTCATTTGATGCAGCCATTTCATCCTTCTCCATCTATTTCCAGTTCTTGAGTTGCTGCTACCCAGCAACTCCGACATTTCCGCAGAAGTGCCATTTTTCTTGTATTTCAGCCAATCCTTCCTAAGGGTTGATGTATTGTATTTTCAGGGGGTTGAGATCATGCTCCCACACTTTATTTGAGCTTCATATTATCATATCCTTGTATTATTTTGCAGCAGTACTCTATAAAAGACTGCGAAGTCATAGCCTGCAGTTTATCATCTATAGCAGTATGCTTCATATTTAACATACATGTAATGAGAGCCCCATTCTTTGGGAAATTTCTGAAAGGAACTAGGTGTGGAAAGCTTGCCTCACCACCCTATAAGGATTTTAGAGATCCCAATCCTTGGATTTTGGTCTTAGACACACTGGTTTAAGGGGATCCAGGTCTTGGTATCAAATCCTGCTGCCTCCATTTCTGGAAAATTCGTTTTCCAGCCATGGATTGCTAGCTATTCCAAAAAGGATCATTACAATCACCATGACCCAATTATTTATAAAAAAAAGAGGTTTTTGACCTTAAACACTTTCCTGCTAATCCCAACTACCATAGACCAAAAAATGGATTTGTAGATCAATATGAGTGTTATACTCCTGTATTTCACAGTATCACAAGGTGGCTGACTACTTCTTATATTTTTCATACTAAAAATAATATTCCATTGCTATCATTGATTTTTAGAGAAAGAAATGGAAGTCCTAACTATAAAGAACTTCAAAGGAATCAGTCCGCCTCTCCATCCAGTGGAAGGAACGAAGTGTTGCTGACGAGGTATAGCGGGGATAAAACTTTAGTTCTGCCCTTGTTAAATTTCATATTCATTCACCCTCTTTCCCCCCTTCCATTCCTCCATATTATCCCATGCTATGAATCCCACTCAGACCCACAAAAAGCCCACATAGATAACTTTTCGGGGCTTAGTACTTTATAAACCCTTTTATCATAAATTTTCAAACTTTATAATTATAAGCTCCACCACCCACGAACAGTCGTGTTATATTAAGCCTTATATATATAGATATATATATATATATATATATATATATATATATATATATATATATATATATATATATATATATATATGTATATATACATATATATATATACATATATATATATGTATATATGTATACATATATATGTATATATATATATATATATATATATATATATGTATATATATATATATGTATGTATATATATATATGTATATATATATATATATATATGTATATATGTATATATATATGTATATATGTATATATATATATATGTATATATATATATATATACATATATATATTATATATATATATATATATATATAGAATATATATATAGATATACATATAGATATATATACATATATATATATACATATATATATATATATATATATATGTATATATATATATATATATATATATATATATATATATATATAGATATATATATATATATATATATATATATATATATATTATATCTAAACTCCACCATAAGAACATCAACATTCGTGTTATATTAAGCCTTATATATATATATATATATATATATATATATATATATATATATATATATATACCCCTTATGCCTCATCGCATACCGTCGTTGCAACGTTGTGTTATAAATCAAATGCCAAAACTTATAAAATTGCTGATGCGATATAATGTGGGACCTAATCCCCGCCACCCTTTCCTTCTATTTCATTTTTCCTTTGAAAATAATTAAAATTTACCTGCTCATGGCTTTTCCCTTGTTCCGCTTCCCAATTCCCGATTGCGATCAAAAGTGTGTCCTCATCGAACTTCGCAAAATTTACATATTTGGCATGGAAGCTAAACTCTAAATGTTGCAATCGCAAAATTTACCATTGTGTGTGCCCGCAAGTCTATCCATTTAGTTTTGTGATGAAAAAAGCTGGCCCCACCTTCGTAGCTCCGCTCCCGCTTTATAAGCCATTGCAATAGATATTCATATCATATAAATTCCATAATACTTACCGCCTTAAACTTTCTACTGATTCATAAAAACTTTGTCGCATTTCCAGTGAGCCCCTCTTCCCCGCTTTTCGAAAAATTTAAAAGTTAACCCCCACAGCTTATAACTAAACGCTATACATTGTGATGTGTACTACGGTCGCGGTTCCACTTCCTCCCTGTCACATCACTCATCTCCTCCCCTGCGCATCGCCCTTCACACTTTTTATATTTTATACCATCTGTGCTTACAACTAAAAGTTAAAGATTTCATTATGCAATGTACTCTTGTCCCGCCAACCCTCCACGTCACCTCCCCTTCCCCGCACTTCGCACTTCGCAAATCTTAGAACTTAACTCTCGTTGCTCTTAACAAAACATTTCGATCTGCAAGCTGCGGGGAGGCCCGCCTCCTTGCCACATCATTCCACCTCTAATGACCCTCCCCCTTTCCGCCTCCTCCACTCCTCATCTCCGTAAGCTACAGTCCTTAACGCTTTTCGTGACCCCCGTATTTTTTGAACTTTAACCATGGGGGGGGGGGGGTTCGAAATGGGTGGTATCGAGTACCACCCACTCCTCCATGTGTCTTCTAGTTTTCATTGCACACCTCCCCTCTATTACCACTTACCACTTCGGGGGGAGGGGGTACGAAATACCATTTGTTCTCTGTCAAAACCACTCACCGCCATTTTTCTGGGGGAAGGGAATTCCTGCTAAAGGAAAAAAGGGTCCATGTTATGAGAATCTGCCAAAGCCACCAGGAGTGAAGACTCATATGAACAGAGAATGGGCTAGGAGGGTCAAGTCAGGCAAAGAGGGGGATCTAGGACATAACAGCAAAAAGCGAAGAAGCAGCAGCACAACTAATAATTAATGAGAGTAACCAGTAGAGAATCCTCCTTTATGATCTATGCAGTGGCGGCCCAGAGAAAGAAATACAAATGTCAAAACCACTATGCGTTGCCTCCCCACAACCATCCCAGCCAACTCCAAATCATTTGTTGGATTCACGAAGAGCTGCTTGAGTTTTTACATTCTTAAAGAGTTACCGAAATTAATTCTACATGCGGTGTTGTCAGAGATTTTCTTTATTCGGGCCTTGCATGGCCACACTTGTATAATTCCAATTTGTTTGTAATAAATAAATGTTACCAGAGTATATTAGGGCAAACCAACTTAGTTGTTAGTTGAATACTACTAGAATTATCATTAGCAAAGATTGGATATTTTAGCAACTGTATTGTAAGAACTACTATTGGAGCACTATAATTTTTGAAGTTGGACATCAATAATCAAAGACCAGTTACAGGATTCTTGAGTTGTGTTAAAATGGTGATGTGTTTCTTCTTTGTTTAAGTGTTTCTATTGTTTTCTTTGCTTTTTATCTGCTCATATAATTGTAAATCATAAATTTTATATTAAGATTTGCTGTCGGAGCGCCTTAATTCTGTCTGCATTTACAATATGCATGTTTTCTACTGAATTTTGATTAAATAATTCTTAATTTCTCTTTAGTCACTATTGAACCTTACAATTTCTTCCACCTCCTAATTCATACAACTCTTAAGATCCATTTCGCACAGTTAGCTTGCCCTGTGATTTTATCTTGATTTTGATGTGGCTTTCTAGCCATTGAATCCATCGCCCAATGGAATACCCTCTACAGACTTATCTTTCCAACCACCAAATCAATAAAAAAAACAACCTTCATCACTGTAACTGGCCTAATATCAGTACTTATAACTAGCAAGTCAAATCGATTTAAATCATAAAACAAAGAGAGCCCTCTCTGAGTCTAGGAAGGCTAGGTCCTAGACTCCAAAGTGGTTTGATGTTGTGCTTTATAGTTTTTTTTTTCCAATATTCTAAATTATAGGGTGCTAACATAATGGTGAACATACTAGGGAGTTATTGAGAAGCTTAATAGTTCATTCGAACTCATAAACCCTAGTCGAAATACTGTGTGTTTTAATAAATTGTTACAGATTGGTTTTTGAAAAATATTCAGCCTATTTGTGCCTTGGGTCCAAATTCTGGCTTCCAGAAGACTATTCACCATATCCCATCCTAACCCAAATCCCTCTGCAATAGTCGACAATACAGAGAAACTCCTAAGAAAAACTACTGTATCTGAATATCTAACTATTAGCAATCCTCTTCACAAAGCAAGTTCCCTTCATGAAAACCTGTTAACCTTGCAGGACATCCAATTCGACTTACACTTTGAGCAAAGCTTGTTCAGGACCAAATCTCAAAATTGGATAGCCTAGAAAATTTTTGATCCATCCATCTTACAACAGAGTTCAATCAAGGAAGCTTCTACCTCCAATCAAACTGATTTTCAGCTTCTCCAACACTTCGAATCCCTTCAAGGTCAGGTAACATAGCTCATCTTGGCTATCGATGATGCTTATCTTTAGAAGTCTGTAGAATTATTTGCTCTGACTATAGTAACTCCTTTTGTTGTTTCCAAGTTTTCTCATCCTCAACTAAATTACTCAATTATAGCTTCAGCTCCTACCTTTCCCTCAAACCTTCCCCCCCCGAGAGTGCCCAAACCTCCACTCATATACCCACTGTCCACCTTCCTCCATTTAACCCCCCACCTCCCTTGGTAAACCCTCCTTTGATCAACCCTCCTTGGGTTCCCCCACCACCAATCATGGCAACCTAGTATGCTCCATTACTACTACCAAAACCTATGGTGCCTATGCCATAGGATTATCAATCCAAAATCCCACATTTTGATGGAACTGGTCCTTAAACTTCTCAACAACATGTGGAAAAAATGAATGATGCTTTTGACTACCAAGAGATAGAGGATGAAACTATCCAAATGAGAATGTTTGCTCAAAGTTTGGGGGTGTTGGGGTTCCCATGTTTTGGCCAGATTGGCAAGACCAAAAGATGAGACAACATCAGAACCACTTTGGGGCCCTAGGATCTAGCCCTCCTGGACCCGGAGAGGGATCTCTCCAATAAACAAAGAATGATTTATCTTTGAAGCTCGAAATGAGATGTTAGGCTAGTTATGGAGCATAGAGGGGGGTTTTAAATGATTTGGTTGAAGGGTTGCCGGGTTGGTTAGGAGATCATGGACTGGGAAAGCAATGGAAGAAAAGGAACAAAGCAGCAGGATGTTTCAGCAAGGAGAAAGGGCCAAGACAGTGCCATCCATTGGGCTATGGAGTCATGAAAGGGAATTACTTGCAACAACTAGCCAAGGCTTCCAAAGGGCAAGTCATCTACACTAAAGGATCTTTTTAGATAGATGATGGGATGGAACATTAAGGAGGAAAAGTGGAAGAAGGAAAGACAACCAGTTTTTTGTCTATAGATCAGGTCAGAGGTCATTTAACTCCAGACCTGCTTGGACATACTCAAAGGCTACTCTCAAAGAGACAAAGGGGCAGCTTATAGATCAGACCAGAGGTCATTTAACTCCAGATCTGCTTTAGCAACTCCAAGGGAAAAAACAGAGATAGATTTGACAAAGAAGCATCTAAGAAGCAAACCCCCAAGTTCATACATCAGCCAGCAGGCAATAACATCCGCTGCACTGGTTAAACCCGCGAACCCACTCTTAGACAGCACATAGGGCGGAAAACATAAAGGTAGGGAGAGCAGACAGCATAGGGCACCTAACAAGGGTGAATCCTATACCATTATTCTGATGCCTACCAGAAGAACATGAAACAATATGGAAATGTAATAAACAAAGTAAGAAAACATCACCTATAGTAATAGACCAGGATCCTGTGAAATGTGCTTTGATTAATTGATGCAAAACCAGTCATGTACAATATGGCTCAATGGCTAATACAGTCCCAACTTCTCCTCCCAGCCTATTACATACAAACTACTCTGCAACTTCCCTCCCACGACTATTCTTACAGTCAAACTGAATCCCTCTAACAATAGATGCCCAGCAAGGCAACAACAACCTTTTCAATTCGTTTCTGGGAATTCTTATAGGAGAAGAAGAGAGAAGATAGAGGTAGCTAGACAATTAATGAATCTCATTAAGACAGACTCGGCGGAGTGTCCACGCCCATGCTGCTTAATGGCAGAATGCAGCGCTGTATGTACTCTGTAGGCCGGCTAGGGAAGCATCTGTCAGGCCGATTGACCTCGTATATTTATTTTAGAGTCCTTCTGGCTGTCTGGAGCTCTGTGCTGCCATGTTGAAATAAATGACATGGATGGAAGTCCGCGACTTCTCCATACCTCCACTACTGTTGCTCAGACAGTCTCTAATGAAGCTCCTGTCAGTGCATTAATCTTTTTAAGGGCTCGAGGAGGCATGGAGATTGTTGTAGGAAAGGTGTATGCCTGGAGAGAACGTACTCTGCTGTTAGGTAGCGCAGTAATGACTTGCTGGTGCGCTCTTAGTCTTCAAATGTGTTTGAAGCCTTTGACTTGCGGGATTACAACCATTAATCTTCAATTACCGGCTCTAATCCCTTCTAATCCGACTTTTCTGTCTCATTTGGCCGCTGAATTGGCCTCTCTGTGTTATCTGCACAGTGAGATAAATCATTTAAAACCACAGGCAGTGGTGGTGGAGAAATGTTGCGGAGGCGGAAGAACGGTGGCGGAACAGCGGAGAAACAGTGAACAAATGAAAAGTGGCGGAGAAATGGTGGCTTTTACTGTAATGGTAACAGAATGCAATGAAACGGTGAGACCTGATGAGTGATAGGGTTCGGTGATAGTATGCAGCACAGACCGTGGGATCATGGTCTGGGGATGAAAATCGACGGTGGAGATTGAGCGGTGAAACAACATGTGGAACCGACAAATACATGCAAAACACATGAAACCCGATGGAGGTGAATGCAAGAGTGGGACCCAGCGGCGGCAGAGGGCGATTAGATCGGAACCGTCAGATCCGAAGGAGGATCAACGACCAAGATCCAATCGGCACCATCGCAATCGGAGGTAACCAAGGGTGACACACATAAACTTTTCCGATTGCGATCAGGGAAGACGAGCGATGACCGTTGGATCTGGGAGGAAACGGACGGCGGAGATGAAATCGGAAGGGGGGAGAGAAGGGGATGCGATTAGCGCCAGGCCGTCGGATTGCGAGGCAGATCAACGACCAGGATGAGCTCGGAGGATCGCAATCGGGGAATCGGAGGACAGGGTTGCGATTGATCAGAGGGCGCACTTAACATATTGCGATTGCGATCGGATGGGGGGCTGTGATTAGCGCTCCGCCGTCAGATCTTGGGATAGATCGACGGCCCAAAACTCATCGCAGGACTTATGTGTTAAAACAATCGCATCGGGGGTTTTCAATGATGCACGGGAATTGCACCCACCCGACGCTCCGATTGCGATTGGCCCCCAAGGCTTAAGCACTTGGCTTTGGGGAAGGGTCACGTGGGGAAGTGGTTAAGGGACTGGCGGAAAGGGGCTAGGCCTATAACAAGGTCGAAATATGGGTTTTTTTGCCCATTTTGATGGGTTTTAAGGGGTTTAAAGGGGAACGATAAGGGGAAAAAAGGGAAAAGAAGTTAAAAAAAGGGTGAGAGGGGGAAATTAAAGGGGGTCTTGGGGGGATTCGAGGGGTAAATGGGGAAATAGAAGGGGAGAAAAGGGGGAAGAAAAAGAGGTAAAATGAGGAAAAAATAAAGGGGAAAGGAGGCCTTTGGGCATTTCTTCACATGACAGAGAGGCTTTAAAAGGGGAATCAACAGAGGGGACTTGTCAAAGGATAAAAGACACGAAGAGGCTTCAAGGAGACTGTGTTTTTAGAGGAAATGCATTCCTTGAAGACTCAAAAATGATTTAGCCCCCTATTTTCTTGTCAAAAATTTCATAGGGGGGCTAACAGTGGCTCCACATGGGGATGGCTTCTTCTTGAAGGAGCCAAGAAACCAGAAGATGATCTCTTGGTGTAGGCCAGGTGCCTGCTGCTTGAACCATCCATTTCTTTCCTTGATCATCTGCCACAAACTGTGAAGACAACATATCAGCAGTACAATTCTTCCAAACAACTACCTACCCACACTAAAGTCCTAATATTTTTTCTTCTTGGGTGCATTTGGACTTGCAGACCCTTTACATCATTAACTTTTGCAAATAGGAAAAAATAAACCTAATATACTTCTACCCTTATTATTCCATGAGACCCGATTAGACTGTTGGTCTCATATGTTTCTCTACCTACACTACTACCAGCTAGGATTAGACTGTCTAGCAGGTTTCTTCTCTATATTCTAAGACAGAAACTTAAACAACTAATCTACTTGCTCATAGGCTGAGCTTTATTGAGCTTTCCTACCTACCCTACTCTAACTAGAATATTTACAGTCTAGCTTACAAAAATGGTCTTCCAATGTAACCAGTCCATCAAGTGATCCCATGACTGGTCCTTCTTGCTCAACTCCTTGAGCATGCTGGATAGGCAGGGCAGCTCCCACTCTTTTTGTTTGATAACAGCAGCTTTGAAAATTTTTCTTTCTATCTGCAACATGCTGCTCAACAAGACCTTTGATCCTTCTTGAAATGTATGCAGGAAATGTGCATAAGGATCATGGAAAGATACCTGGCTACAAATGTCTGGCAGGCTGGCTTCGACCAGGATCTCTTCTTCTTCCACTGGATCAAGAATGAGACTCTCTTGAGAGAGAGAATCTCCCTTATCTTCTGAACTGGAGGACTCATCATATATTGGGGTTGTGTCCTCTCGGAGCTCCGATATGTTCTGCTCTGAGGTGCAGGGCTCCGTGAAAAGATCTGTGTATTCTTGAGCAGGGGTTTGTTCCATTAATTCCTCCTTTTCAAGAGGAGGCTCATTGCTTTCACTCTGCTCAAGAAACTCTTCTTTGCCTTCCTCCTCATCTTCTAAAAGGAAAGGCTGCTGGCCACCAGTCTCACTGATGATCTGTGGTAGAGAAGAATGAAGATTCAAAGAATCTTCATCTGCTGTTATACTGTCATAGCTCTCGCCATCAGTGTCATAGATAGGCGGACTTGACCAAGTCCACCACTCTGAGCGCGCAGCAGGTCTTTCTTCGTCCTGATCCACAGAGGAGTCTTCTGATTTTGAATCATCAAACTCAAATAATGACTGAGCAGGAGCTTGTGTTCTATAGAAGACTTCTGGGGTGGGCTGCTGATTCAATATTCGATCAATCTCTTCTTCTGTCAAAAGAGGAGTTCCCTTCTCATCATGGACAGAAGAACAACAGTCCTCTTCCTCTTGTGTTAGCTGACCGGGAGGCAGGATTTCCTCTTGAGCCTCTTCTTCTTCATCAGATTATGCCTCTTCTATACGGTCTTCTGTTTCCTCAAGGCAGCTTTCCCTATCAGCCTTTGCTGATAGGTCCTGATGTTCTTTGTTCAGCGTAACACAAGAGGCCGGCATGCAATCAGGCAGTTCCTGATCACTTTCCTCTTCATCTTCTACAGATTCTTGAGCATCATATAGGTCCTGCTCATCTTCTAGATCCTGATTTTGTTCTTGCTCTAAAGGAGACATGGGCTGTTCTAAATAATCATCCTCTGCATTCATATTAGCCAGGTATGTCTCCAGCACTTGACCCAAGATTTCCGTCACTCTGCATGCTTTATTATACAAAGCATGATACTTTGCATCTCTGTCCATGTTTGGATCTGCTTTTGCAAAGAAGGCTACTGTCTCTTCTCAACCAGTTCAGTGTTCTTCACCAGTGGAGTCATTAGGTCTTTGGATCATAGGGAGTGTGGAATCGCCAGGTGGATGAATTTGGCTGTTTGGAGCAGGCTGCTGTCCACCATCAGCAATTAGAATCCAATCTAGATGCAAAGCGGTCCCTTCCCCAGTGGAGTCGCCATTATGTTGGGGACGACAATGGGAAATAGACCAACTATCAGTGGTTCTTGACTCTCAGATTCTTCCCCAGTGGAGTCGCCATTATGTTGGGGACGAAAATGGGAAATAGACCAACTATCAGCGGTTCTTGACTCTCAGATTCTTCCCCAGTATGGTCGCCATTATGTTGGGGTTCCCATGTTTTGGCCAGATTGGCAAGACCAAAAGATGAGACAACATCAGAACCACTTTGGGGCCCTAGGATCTAGCCCTCCTGGACCCGGAGAGGGATATCTCCAATAAACAAAGAATGATTTATCTTTGAAGCTCGAAATGAGATGTTAGGCTAGTTATGGAGCACAGAGGGGGGTTTTAAATGATTTGGTTGAAGGTTTTCCGGGTTGGTTAGGAGATCATGGAATGGGAAAGCAATGGAAGAAAAGGAACAAAGCAGCAGGATGTTTCAGCAAGGAGAAAGGGCCAAGACAGTGCCATCCATTGGGCTATGGAGTCATGAAAGGGAATTACTTGCAACAACTAGCCAAGGCTTCCAAAGGGCAAGTCATCTACACTAAAGGATCTTTTTAGATAAATGATGGGATGGAACATTAAGGAGGAAAAGTGGAAGAAGGAAAGACAACCAGTTTTCTGTCTATAGATCAGGTCAGAGGTCATTTAACTCCAGACCTGCTTGGACATACTCAAAGGCTGCTCTCAAAGAGACAAAGGGGCAGCTTATAGATCAGACCAGAGGTCATTTAACTCCAGATTTGCTTTAGCAACTCCAAGGGAAAAACAGAGATAAGATTACAAAGAAACATCTAAGAAGCAAACCCCCAAGTTCATACATCATCCAGCAGGCAATAACATCCGCTGCACTGGTTAAACCCGTGAACTCACTCTTAGACAGCACATAGGGCGGAAAACATAAAGGTAGGGAGAGCAGATAGCATAGGGCACCTAACAAGGGTGAATCCTATACCATTATTCTGATGCCTACCAGAAGAACATGAAACAATATGGAAATGTAATAAACAGAGTAAGAAAACATCACCTATATTAATAGACCAGGATCCTGTGAAATGTGCTTTGATTAATTGATGCAAAACCAGTCATGTACAATATGGCTTAATGGCTAATACAGTAACAACTTCTCCTCCCAGCCTATTACATACAAACTACTTTGCAACTTTCTCCCAAGACTGTTCTAACAGTCGGAATGAATCCCTCTAACAGCAGATGCCCAGCAAGGCAACAACAACCAGGCAACCGACAACAACCTTTACAATTCGTTCCTGGGAATTCTTTATAGGAGAAGAGGAAGAGACAGAGGTAGATAGACAATTGAATGAGATTCATTAAGACAACAGGACGGAAGTGTTCACGCCCATGCTGCTTAATGGAAAAATGCAGCGCTGTATGTACTCTGAGACTGGTTCGGAGATCTCTGTCAGGTCAGATTTTGACCTCAGATATTTATTTTGGGACCCTTTCTGGTGCTTGGAGCCCTGTGCTAGCCTTCTGAAATAAATGACATGGATGGAAGTCCGCGACTTCTCCATACCTCCATTACTGCTGCTTAGACAGTCTTTAATGAAGCTCCTGTCTGTGTATTTAATTACTTATGGGCTCGAGGAGGTATGGAGATCTCTGTAGGAAAGGTGTACGCCTGGAGAAAGAGTACTCTACTGTTAGGTAGCGCAGTAATTACTTGCTGGTGCGCTCATCAGTCTTCAAATAGTGCCTTAATCCTTTGAATGCGGGATTACAACCATTAATCTTCAATTACCGGCTCAAATCCCTTCTAGTCCGGCTTTGCTGTCTCGTTTGGCCGCTGAATTGGTCTCTCTGTGTTATCTGCACAGTGAGATAAATCGTTTAAAACCACAGGCAGTGGTGGTGGAGAAATGCTGCGGAGGCGGAAGAACGGTGGCGTAACAGCGGAGAAACAATGAACAAATGCAAAGTGGCGGAGAAATGGTGGCTTTTACTATAATGGTAACAGAATGCAATGAAACGGTGAGACCTGATGAGTGATAGGGTTCGGTGATAGTATGCAGCGCAGACCGTGGGATCATGGTCTGGGAATGAAGATCGACGGTGGAGATTGAGCGGTGAAACAACATGTGGAACGGGCAAATACATGCAAAACATATGAAACCCGACGGAGGTGAATGCAAGAGTGGGACCCAGTGGCGGCGGAGGGCGATTAGATCGGAACCGTCAGATCCGAAGGAGGATCAACGGCCAGGATCCAATAGACACCATCGCAATCGGAGGTAACCAAGGGTGACACACATAAACTTTTTCGATTGCGATCAGGGAAGACGAGCGATGACCGTTGGATCTGGGAGGAAACGGACAGTGGAGATGAAATCGGAAGGGGGAAGAGAAGGGGATGCGATTAGCGCCAGGCTGTCAGATCTCGGGAAGGATGAACGGCTACGATTGAATCGGGAGACAGCAGGGATGGCCTGCGATTGCTATCGGACGGATGGTGCGATCAAGCGCTGACCATTGGATCTGCAATCAGATCAACGGCTCAGATGAGCTCGGAGGATCGCAATCGGGGAATCGGAGGACAGGGTTGCGATTGATCGGAGGGCGCACTTAACATGTTGCGATTGCGATCGGGCGGGGGGCTGTGATTAGCACTCCGCCGTCAGATCTTGTGATAGATCGACGGCCCAAAACTCATCGCAGGACTTATGTGTTAAAACAATCGCATCGGGGGTTTTCAATGATGCACGGGAATTTCACCCGCCCGACGCTCCGATTGCGATAAGCGCCTGGGACTTAAGCGCTTGGTCCCAGCGCGGGGGCATGTGGGGAAGTGGTTTGAAAGGGGCCAGTGATAAAGGGGCTAGGCCTTTTAATAAGGTCGGAACATGGGTTTTTTGCCCATTTTAATGGGTTTTAAGGGGTTTAAAGGGGAACGATAGAGGAATAAAGGGGAGAAAAGGGAAAACAAAGGGCAGGGGAAGAATTTAAAGGGGATCTTGGGGGGATTTGAGGGGTAAATGGGGAAATAGAAGGGGATAAAAAGGGGAAGAAAAAGAGGTTAAATGAGGAAAAAATAAAGGGGAAAGGAGGCCTTTGGGAATTTCTTCACATGACAGAGAGGCTTCATGAAGGAAATCAGAAGAGGGGATACTTTCAAAGGGAAAAGACACATGGAGGCTTCAAGGAGACTGTGTTTTCAAAGGAAATGCATTCCTTGAAGGCTCAGCGAAGATTTAGCCCCCTATTTGCTTGTCAAAAATTTCATAGGGGGGCTAACAGGGGGGAGAAGTAAAAAAATGGTTCAAGTGATTAATCCCTAACAGTGTCCATGACCTCCCTTCCCTTCACCAGTTGTTCATAAATAAATGGGATGTCAAGAAAAATCCTCTCCAAATACTATCAGAATATGAAAATGCTAAGAGAAAAGCTGGAGAGAGTGTCCAATATTACTGCACCATATTCAACAGTATATACAATGCCTTCCCTCCTCACATGAAAGCCCCAGAAGGCCTAGCCCTAATGAAAGTTTTAGATGGTTTCGACCCAGATATGACTTATGAACTGAGAGAAAAAGATCTAGCCACATTGAAAGACATGTAGAGGAGTGCAGTAATTGTGGAAGAAAACCTAATTGCATAAAGGGCTAGAATGAGAAGTGAGAAGCAAGTCACTATTAGGGAAGAGCATGTAGCCTCCATTTCTGATTCCAAGATTGATAGCCTTATGAGAAACATGGAGATAATGATGGGGATAATAAACTTGAATGAGAGAGTTGTCCCTAGGAAAAATCAGCCAGCTCCTCAAAATAGGAACCAAAACTTTAGAAGAAACCCCCCTCAAATAAGACAGAGAGAGAAGAAAGGGCATGACCACCAAATTAGGCCTCCGTTCCAAGAAAATAATGCTGATGGGGATGAGGGGGTGGTTGAGGAACTATAAGAGAGTTAAATTAATCTGATGGGAATTAATAATGAAGATATTGTCTTCCTCACCAAAGAGGAACAAGATTTATTTTGTTCAACTCAAATTGAAGTGGAATTTGAAGAGTTTGAAGATTATAAACAAGGATTCGAGAATGCCATCATGGAGGTGCATAGACAATATAACCTCTGAAGCAAGAAAAATTCAGATATCCCCAAGCGAAATAATTCTGAAAACTCTGCCACTAAGGCCCCTTAAGTTAGTCCTAAGAAAGCAACAAAAAGTTAAAAGAAAATTACTAAAATAACCAAAAATAATGATCTTGAAAGAATCACTAGAAAACGAGCAGTCAACCCTAGAAAAACTATTCCAGTTGATATCCCTAATACAAGTCAACAATTTGAAATGGCTACAAAAATAGTGCTTGAGAAGAGTGGTTCAAATCTTCCAAAGACACAGACACCCTTTAGCATTGAGAATGAAATTTTCAAAATAAAAATCTTTGTCGCTCTCACTAAATTGGTAAACCAAGATGTATATAGGTCTCAAATCCTAAAAGAGTTGAACATAGGAGACACCACTGATATTGTCAATCTAATTTATGACAAACCTAAAATTTTGTTTAGACCAGAAGTAGAGGGATAATTCCAAGTGGGAGGTGTTCCCCCGTTTTATCTTAGTTTGAATATTCATGATAAAATTCTCCATAATGCCATGATATACTCAGGTGCATCTCACAGCTTGATGCCAAGGGTTGTTATGGAGAAACTCGGCCTGGAGATCACTAGACCCTACGAAGACCTGTACTCATTTGACTCCAACAAAGTTAAATTTTTGGGCCTCATCAAAGATATTTGTATTACATTAGCCCAGATATTCATGGCCAAAATTCTAGTGATGGAAATAGTGGTGGCTGACATCCCTCCTAAATATAGTATCCTTTTATCACACACATGGGGAGCCAAGCTTTCAGGCACTCTCCAAATGGATATGACTTATGCTACCATACCAATTTTTGGCCAACAAAGTAGATTGTATATGGATACTATAATGAAATACATAGTGAGAAGTCAGGAAAAGCCATGATAACTACTCCCTATATTTTGTCCACTCTGATCTTGATTCATTTATTCTTTACAATGATGTAAATATTAATGAGCAAGTAATTGAAAGAGAAGAAGACCATAAGAAAGAATAGTCAGTCCAAATTGAAATTGTGCAACACAAGTATGAAAATGTACCCTTTTGGAACATGAGTTTTGATGGTTCATGTGGCAAAGATGGCTCTGAAGCAGGTGTGTGGATATGTAATACTGACAATAACTATGCAGAAGGGCACTCTTACAAGCTAGACTTTCAGTGTACCAAAAATATAGCAAGTACGAGGCACTCCTTTTGGGTTTAAAATTTTTCAAGAAACTTGGAGCCAAGAGAATATCTTTCCATGGGGATTCTAAGCTAGTCATTAAACAAATCATGGGAGAATATTCAACCAAGCATCCTAGATTGAGAGCATACAGGAATGCTGCCCTTGAAATCCTGAAAACATTTGAAGAATATGACCTTGTTGTATTTGCAAGGAATCAGAATGTCCTGTCTGATGGGTTGGAATTTTTGGCTAGCACTTGTCATTTACCTCACCCCAACAAACAATATACAGTGCAGGTTAAACACTGCCCATCAGTCCCTGATAATATGAGATATTGGAAATTCTTTGAAGATGACAAACAGATTGAGAATTTCCTCCAATCTAAGGGTGAGTTTGAAGATTCTGATTTGGACCGAGACCCTAAAGGATACTTTTCTACTAGAGAGAAAATGTGTAGGGAGGAGTCCCCCCACCATTCTGATGTTAATTTTTCAGCAAATGAAGTTAAGCATAGGACAGAGGTGCATGAAGATCCAGAAAAGGAAAAATTAAAAGTACTAGAATTCAGAGACAACACCTTTCTGAGGGGACTGGCCCCTCTCAAGGAGCTATTTGATTTCAATTATGTGGCTAAGAAACCAAAAATAGCTCCTACATAAGCAAATATCGAAGAATGTAATATGGGTAGTTAGCAAGAGCCCAAGGTGGTAAATTTGTCAAAAACACTACCTGCAACCATAAAATATAAATACATCACTTTGTCAAAAGAATTTGTTGATGTGTTTGCCTGGAGTTATGAATACTTGAAAGCTTATGATACAAATATTATCCAGCACAAAATTCCACTCAAGGAGAACCAGAAGCGAGTCAAATAGAAACTGCGCAGGTTAAATCCTATCCAAATGCCTTTGGTGGAGAAGGAGATCAATAATATGTATGATGCCAAGATAATAGTCCCAATCATATACTCCAAATGGGTTTCCAATACTGTACAACTAAGAAAGAAGACATGTGAGATCAGGCTTTGCATTGACTTCAGAAATATGAACAAGGCATCTATCAAGGACAACTACCCTTTACCAAATATGGACCACATATTACAAAAGGTAGTGGGCTCTAAAAGAATCTATTTTCTAGATGGATTTTCAAGATACAATCAAGTGCTGCTACATCCAAATGATCAACACAAGACATCATTTACTACTCCTTGGGGAACCTTCATGTATGTAAAAATGCCCTTCAGATTAATAAATGTTGGTGCCACTTTTCAAAGAGAAATGTATATCGATTTTTCAGAATAAATTGGTCTTTTCATTGTGATAAATCTTGATGATATTACAGTATATTCAAAAACTGATGAAAATCATTTGGCTCATTTAAGAAGAGTTTTTGAAAAATGTAGAAGATTTGGTCTATCTCTGAACCCTAAGAAATCGTTATTTGGTCTTGAAGAGGGAAAGTTTCTAGGCCACATCATATATGAAGAAGGGATCAATATTAACCCTAACACGATTGAGGGTATTATACAAATTAGTCATCTTAGAAACATCAAAGGACTGCAATCCTTCATTGGAAAGATAAATTTTTTGAGGAGATTTATACCAAACCTTGTTGAAATCCTGAGGAATATCACCAACAGGCTCATAAGAGATTCAGGAGTCAAGTGAACCAGAGAGGCTAATTAGTCCTTCGACCTGGTAAAGAAGGCACTTACTACAACACCAGTTCTCATCGGCCCCGACTTCACCAAGGATTTCATCATTTTCTCCTTTGCATCAGAGCACATGATTGTTGCTATGTTGCTGCAGAAAAATAAGGATGGACAAGAGCAGCCCATAGCATTTTTCAGCCAAGCTTTAAGAGATGCACCATTGAAGTACAATATCATGGAGAAACAGACTTTTTCCTTGATTAGGGCACTAAAGGATTTCATAGTTTAAATTCTACATTCACACATCATTGCATTTGTGCCCAATACAGTCGTCAAAGACATCCTAACATAGGATCCTGATGGAAAAAGTGGCAAGTGGATTGTTGTCATCTTGGAATACGATTTAGATATTAGTCCCACCAAACTAATCAACACACAAGGATTATCCAAGTTGATGGCTGAAACCAAATTTCAAGCACTAGATATTAAAATGATTCATTCACTGGATGAACAAGAGGAGCTAGAAACTCCACCTATTGAGGAAGCATTCCTAAATTCTCCCTGGTACGCAGATATACTATATGTTCTATTTTATTTGAATTCTCCTCCTGATTTGTCCAAAATAAAAGCTAGATTCTTGAAATTAAAGGTTGTAAAATTCTGCATCCTAGAAAATGTTTTGTACTGGAAAGATTCTAGGGGAATATTGCTTAAATGTTTGCTTCAAGAAGATGCAGGTAGGGTTACAAAATAATTCTATGAAGGGGATTGTGGAGGTCATGTCTACTGGAAACCCACTGTTAATAAGATCCTCAGGGCTGGTTTTTATTGGCCTACCCTTTTCCCAGACACCGAAAATGGTAGCCACCTGTCATAAATGCCAAATATTTGAGGGAAAAAGAAATTTGTTGCATCTACCTTTACAACCTATCTCTGTTGAAGCTCCTTTCCAACAATGGGGTTTGGACTTCATTGGAGAAATCCACCCTCCCTCCTCTGGCCAGCATAAATGGGTCCTCACTGCTACAGACTATTTTACCAAATGGATATAGGTCATCCCTTCCAGAGTTGCTACTGACTCAATGATTATCAAATTCCTTGAAACCAACATCCTATCCAGATTTGGTTGTCCTAGGAAAATCATTACAGATAATGCTATTGCTTTTAAGCCCAAGAAGATGATATATTTTTGGCACAGGTATCACATTTCTTTGGGGTATTCAATAGCTTATTACCCTCAAGTCAATGAGTTAGCTGAGTCTTCCAATAAGAGCCTAGTCAATAGCATCAAAAAGTTGTTGGAGGACAATAAGAAATCTTGGCATAACAAGTTGATACATGCATTGTGGGCTGACAGATTAACCACCAAGAAATCAATTGGCATGTCACCCTACCAGTTAGTCTATGGAATGGATGCAATTTTTCCAACATCCCTAGGAGTGCCAGCCATGAAGCTCATTTAAGAAGCGCAGGCTCAATAAAATGATGTGCAAAGAATAATAAGCCAGACCATTCAGCTGTAGCAGTCGAGAGAAGAGGTGTACAACAGAACCCAGGTGGTGCAAGAAAATATGAAGAATATTTTTGACAAGAGGACAAAATCCAATGATTTCAAAATAGGATACAAAGTGCTAAAATGGGGCTCCAGGCGAGAAGATAAAGGTAAGCATGTCAAATTCGACAACTTATGGAAAGGGTCGTACATTATTCATTCTTTCAGAGGATACAATGCATTTTTCTTGCAAGAAATGGATGGAACAGAGTTGTTTGGAGGTCCTGTCAATGGCAGGATGCTAAAACACTATCTCTGCTAAAACTTAGATAAGACTTTCATCATTGTAAACACCATAGAATTACAATTTTTAGTAATTCATGGGACCAGGTTGAAGCCCAGAGTGAAGGCCATAAGCCTAGTTTAATATATATATTGAAAGTGTTGCAAATTAAAATGCCACTACCTCTGTGAAAAGTTTTTGTCTAGTCATACAGTTTAAGCATGGTTGTACAATTTTGAATTTACTGCTGATAGGTTAGAAAATGAAGATTTACCAAACTATTTAACCTTGGCTCATCAATAGGTAGGTAGAAAAGGAAACTGGTTCAACAGCCTAATCTGAACCAATAGGAGAAATAAGGGGATAGGTGATAGGTTGGAGATTCAGAAGAGAAATGATGTCAGGGTCTCCAAGTCTAAATGCACCCCAAAAGGAAGAGAAAAGATTACAATCTTAGATTGGGTAGGTAGGTATGAAAATGAGCTCCTAATGCTTTGATCATGTTTCCAGTTTCAATATTCAGGCTACCTTTCAAGTCTCAAGAACAAGTGTGTTCTAGAACGCAATTTACAGAAAGCGCTGACTTCAGTTTGGAATTTACAACCTTAGAATTTACAGCCACAGAAGTTGCAGCATATTATATTGTAGAGTTGGGGTCAACCCGATGGATGAGGCCACTAGTCTACGATGTTCTTGACACCTCCTGAAGGAGCTTCCATCCCCAGCTGGAGCCACTGTTAGACTCCTGTATTTCATAGTATCACAAGGTGACTGATTATTCTTATATTTTTCATACTGAAAATAATATTCCATGGTTATCATTTATTTTCAGAGAAAGAAAGGAAACTCCTGACTGTAAATAGCTTCAAAGGAATCAATCCGCCTCTCTGTCCAGTGGAAGGAAAGAAGTGCTGCTGACAAGGTATAGTGGGGATCAAACTTCAATTCTGCCCTCATTTCATTTCATATTCATTCACCCTCTTTCCCCCTTTCAATTCCTCCATATTCTCCCATGCTCTGAATCCCACTCAAACCCCCCAAAAACCCACATAGATAACTTTTCAAGGCTTAGTACTTTATAAACCCTTTTATCATAAAGTTTCAGACTTTATAATTATAAGATTTTCCACCCATGAATAGTTGTGTTATATTAAACCTTATCTTTATATCATATATATATAACAAGACACGTTTAAAACCTTTGGTGGGACCCCTTATGCCTCATCTCATACCGTCGTCGCAACGTTGTGTTGTAAATCAAATTCCAAAACTTATAAAATCGTTGATGCGATATAATGTGGGACCAAATCCCCACCACCCTTTCCTTTTGTTTCATTTTTCCTTTGAAAAGCATTAAAATTTTCTTGTTCATTGCTTTTCCCTTGTTCCGCTTCCCAATTCTCGATCGCGATCAAAAGTGCGCCCTCATCGCACTTCGCAAACTTTACATATTTGGCATGGAAGCTAAAATCTAAATGTTGTGATCACCGATTTGCAACTGCGATATGACATCACATTTGACTTACCATTGTGCATGCCCGCAAGTCTATCCATTTATTTTTGTGATGTGATAAGCCGACCCCACCTCTACAGCTCCGCTCCCGCTTCATAAGCCGTTGCAATACTTATGAATATCATATAAATTCCATAATACTTACCACCTTAAACTTTTTCCTGATTCATAAAAACTCTGCCGCATTGCCAGTGGGTCCCTCTTCCCCACATTTCGCAAAATTTAAAAGTTAACCCCTGCATCTTATAACTAAACGCCATACATTGCGATGTGCACTGCGGTCGCAGTCCCACTTCCTCCCTGCGATGTCACTCATCTCCTCCCTCGTGCATTGTCCTTCACACTTTTTAAATTTTACACCATCTACGCTTACAACTAAAAGTTAAATATTGTGATAAGCGATGCGGTCTGGTCCCGCCGACCCTCCACGTCACCTCCCCTTCCCCGCACTTCACACTTTGAAAATCTTAGAACTTACCTCCTACTGCTCTTAACAAAATGTTGCGATATATGGGCTGCGGGCAGGCCCACCTCCTTGCCATGTCATTCCACCTCTAATCACCATCCCCCATTCTGCCTCCTCCACTCTTCATCTCCTTATCCTATAGTCTTTAACGCTCTTCGTGACCCTCGCAGTTTTCGAACTTTAACAATAGAGGGGGGTCTAAAATGGGTGGTATCCAATACCGCCCACTCCTCCACGTGTCTTTCCCTCATCATTTCACACCTCCCCTCTATTTCCACTTACCATTTCGGGGGGGGGGTCTGAAATACCATTTGTTCTCCGTCAAAACCACTCACCGCCATTTGTTTGGGCGAAGGGAATTCCTACTAAAAGAAAAAAGGGTCTGTTTTTTGAGAATTCACCAAATCCACTAAGAGTGAAGACTCATATGAAAAGAGAACATGCCAGGAGGTTCAAGTCAGGCAAAGAGGGGGATCCAGGACATAATAGAAGAAAGCGAAGAAGCGATGACACAGCCACTAATCAATGAGAGTAACCAGCAGCACATCCTCCTTCATGATCTATGTAGTGGTGGCACAGAGAGAGAAAGCGAGATGTCAGAACCACCCTACGTTTCCTCCTTGCAACCATCCTAGCCACCTCCAAATAATTTTTTGGATTCAGGAAGAGCTGCCTCAGTTTTTAGATTCTTAAAATGTTATCGAAATTAATTCTACAGGCATCGTTGTTAGAGATTTTCTTTATTTTGGCCTTGCATGGCCACACTTGTCTAATTTCAGTTTTTTTGTAATAAATAAAGGTTGCCAGAGTATATTAGGGAAAATCGGCTTAGTTTTTAGTTAAATACTGCTAGAATTATCATTAGAAAAGGTTGGATATTTTAGGAACTATATTGTAAGAACTACTATTAAAGCACCATAATTTTTGAAGCTGGACATCGATAATCAAAGACTGGTTACAGGATTCTTGAGTTGTGTTAAAATGGTGATGTGTTTCTTCTTTGTTTAAGTTTTTCTCTGTTGTGTATCTACTCATCTAATTGTAAATCATAAATTTTATATTAAGATTCGTTGTCGGAGCGCCTTAATTCTGTCTGCATTTACAATATGAATGTTTTATACTAAGTCTGATTAAATAATTCTTGATTTCTCTTTAGTCACTACTGAACCTTACTGTTTCTTCCACCTCCTAATTCATACAGCTCTTAAGATCCATTTCAAACAGTTTGCTTGCCCTGTGATTTACTCTTAATTTTGATGTACCTTTCCAACCATTGACTCCATCGCCCAATGGAATAGCCTCTGTAGCCTTATCTGTCCAACCACCCAATCAATCAAAACAAACAACCTTCATCACTATAACTAGCCTAATATCAGTACTTATAACCAATAAGTCAAATCGATTGAAATCATAAAACAGAGAGAGCCCTATATGAGTCTTGGAAGGCTAGGTCCTAGACTCCAAAGTGGTTTGATGTTGTGCTTTATAGTTTAGTTTTTCCAATCTTCTAAATTATATGCTTCTAACACCGAGGAGAAACAATCTGCTGATCTAATGTGTATGTTTGATGAAATTATTTTTTTATGATTTGCCAAAGTTTGATCAGTATGAGGAAGATTATGTTCTCCAAACAGAAGCTAATCTTGTGGATCAATCAGCTGCTGGTTTGTTGGAGGAGGAAGTTCAGTTTCAACAGCTCAAACATAGTGATTAGCCAATGCATATCAGCTATGGCAGTGAGGAGGAAAGTGCAGAAAATTTGGATGTAAGTGAAGGATCTTTGCCTCTTTGTTTTACTTCGTTTCAGTTCATCAGAGACAAATTTAATGCAATCAGAAATCAACAGTCATTAAGTTTTTATCTTGAAAATCAAAAGGATAATGAAATTCTTAATCATATCTCCTTACCCTTGTGTTTCTCCTCATTTGAAAAAATAATATAAAACTATAAGCAAGCATATAAGCGAGTGATCAACACTATAAATGATAAACCTTCTCCTGAAATGTTTGATGAAATCATTTGTGACATAGAATCGTCCTTAGATCCATATTTGCAGCCCCCGAATGCCATTGAATGTTAGGTTACAGATGAAGGCTTGGAAGTTGAAACATATGATCAAATGATGCAAGATGATTCTGTACCATAATGTTTTGAAGCATTTCAATTTTTGAAGGAAATTTTTCATAATGTCTCTAAAGAAAAGGATGAGAAGCATATATAAAATCATGCAGTCTCATATGAACCAATGGAAAAAAGGTTGCAGCAGTATTTTCAAGTTTTTCATGACCCTATAGCTGATGTGTTGGATGATATCTGTAGTAAAATTCCTTCTCCATTAGCTAACTGTGAGCCTGAAAAGAGTGTTGATATAAACTTGATCCGAAAATCGGTTTCTTTATCATTTTCAGCAAGAGTCTCATTACAAAGATCATCAGAAAATTTGTAGCCATATTAGGAGAGTAATGAAGAATATTCTTTTTTTGTTGTTGATTGTCAGGAAAAATTGGTTATTCACAAGTTTCGGGATCCTTTTGTCAACTTTCTACAGTCATAAAGGGAAGAAAGCACGAGTGTTAGGAAAGTTTTAAAATCAAGGAACTAAGACTACCTAGAGCAGAGCATTAATGAATTAGATGGGTTGGAAATCAATATGTATTCATATGAAGATCCTTTTACTGCATTCTTGAGGTCAACCGGTGGGCTTATGCTTTGTAATTTCATTAAGATTCAATCTGATTACAAGTTTTCATGGGAGTTTCCTTTCAGTAGTTCTCTCTTCTTGCTCATAAGTAAGAACCTGTGGAGAATTCAACTAGTAGCCATAATGCTTAGATGGTTGCATTGGTTGTTCCATTTCACTTGATTAGGTGATGAACAGATCAGTTAGAGTAGGTTTTGTTGAATAACCTCAATTCTGTGCATATTTTTCATTTTTTTAGTTGTGTTTGAGTTTGATTCATTTCATTTTATTGATTCAAGCTTTCAATATTCAATTAGTTAGAGTTTTTTACTGTATTGGTCCAATGGATGAGGAACTGATCTGTAAAATCTAGAGTTTTGTGGTTCTTGACACCTCTTTTAGAGCTATCATCCCCAATAAGGCCAATGTTAGTGTCAGTGTTTGCATCCTTCCATCAGTGATCAAAATCCTCTTTTTATATCATTTTATGAGTCCCACTCAGAAATTTTTTATCATTCCACTAGGTCATGCAAAACATTAGTCACTGATGGTAGCCCCAAGTCTTTCACAAATTTGATTACTTGCTGTCATATTTTCATACCTTGCTGACTGTACCTCATCCATGCCATTACATCAGGTCATCATGCCATTACATCAGTTATGAGGTCAAAGTTATCATGAAATCCAGTCTTTCAAGGTTCCATTATATTTCTATGGTTTTACAAGGCTCCATTAGGTCCATTAGGGTTTCCAAGGTCTCAATAAAAACATCGTCTCCTGCATAAATGAACAACAAGTGAAGGTGTAATAATAAACAATATTTCATCAGCAAAATAGTTTTTAATTTGAATTTTCAAGCAAAAATGTAATTTTATGGTTTTAGTATGTAATAATTCTCATGGTTCCAGGTGGTGCATGTTCAAAGTTCCATCAGCCAAAAGGAAGAGTTTCAAATTCTTTATGTTTCCAAATCCACCAAGAATATCAAATCAAAAAGTCAAGTTCAAAGGTAAATTGTAAAAGACAAGTCAAATTTGAGAAATAAAAAGCGGGTCCTAAGACCAATCTTGAAAATTTAAGCAAGGTATAAAGGCCATCAAAGACCAAGTGAAGGCTCATTTTCACTCTCATCCATCCATATCTCACTCACCTACACTCCATCTACCTCCCTTGACCTTTTCCCAAACCCATTCCTTTCATTTCCCTCTGTTTCCTACAAACCCTAGCCTATTGCTACACTTTTGACACCTTCCTAGGTTAGGGCTATGTTTTTCCCTTTTGGACCCCTGCCCCTCACTCATTTCTAGAAATTCCACTTCCCTACTATCTCTAACATCTATCCCTATTACCAAAAATTTCCCCAAGAATTTAGACAGCCCCTAACCCCTTCATTCCCCTCCCTCTACAAGGTAGTCCTAAATCCCTTGTTTTTCCTACACCAAACCCTAATTTCCTTTCCCACTAAGCTAAGGTTTGGTATAGAATAAGGGACATATGAGAAGAGGAGGAATAATGGAGGTCATTTCAGCAAAGTATGGGACCTTTCCAGCCCATAAACATCATGTATTCATCATTTTTCAAGAATTCATTCCAAGGGACAAATCATTTGCCACACGTAGGGCCAATTTTTCTTCAAACTGTGTTTCTGACCAATCAGAGATGAATTTGACAAAATTGAGAGAGGATTTTGTCCATCATAGCTCAAGGAAGAAAAAAATCCTTCAGTTTTTACATAGGTGTCATTTTTTTGGATAAATGTCAAAAATACAGTTGCTACAAGAGGTTTTCTGCACTTCTAGAGTGACCTTGGGAAAATCACTTTTCTCCTTGTTGGAGTGTCCAAATGACTTTCTTGATAATTCAATTGATAACTAGACAGAGGTGTCTTTCCAGTGAGCTATCATGAAAGAAATTTGGATTTGAGGAAGGCCTCAAAGTGTTTCCTGCAAGATCACACTTCATTTTTGCACCATCTTTCTACACGTTCTGACCAATCTTGGGAAAATTGATTTTTGAGGGGCTATAGTTGATCATTTTCAGTGCTTGATAGATCCATTGTGTATCCAAGAGACATATATTTCCAACTAGCTATCATGAGCTCAATTTTGACTCTGGGAATGAACTTAAATGTTGGTTTTAAAACAACAGTGCGCCCTTGTGTTGTGCGGTGCACCCTTGCCTTAGGCATTGCGCCCTTGTCTTATGCGCTGCGCCCTTGCCTGAAAACACTCAGGAACTTCAAAACTCACCCTACTTCCTTCAAATATTCATCCACAATGTTCTACAAGCCTCCATCAATTAGGTAAGCTACCATTTGAATCATTTCTCTTCCTATCAAATCAATTTTTACGGTGTTTGAGTTTATTTTAAAAATTTAGTGTCAAATTTGAGCTTGAAGCCCTAGTATCATACCCTAAGTCCTAATTGTATTTCAATTTCACTCCCTAGCACTTTCATTCCCTTCCCACATCATAATTACCCTATACTCACCCCCTATATCATAATCCCCTTTCCCTAAACCCTTTTCCTTTGAAACCCTAATACCTAGGCTCCCAAAATCACTAACTTGTAATAAAATTCCCAATCCCAAACCCCATAACAGTAACACTCCCTGTCACTTCCCTCATCTCATAAACCATTTTCCCTATCTCCCTATTTTTCCCATCCCATTCCCACTTCCCAAAACCCATTCTTCACTATCATTTCATCTCCCTAGAGTTCCTAGACCTAGACACAATGGAAGAAGAAAAATACTACATGCAAGAGGAGGAGGATAGGCAAGAGGAGGAAGATATATTGGAGGAGGAAAAGAAACAATAGAGAATGACATTCAAAGAAGGATGGTCAAGTACTATTCCAAAAGAGACAAAATTGCAAGGGAAAAGCTTAGAAGAGCCAATGTAAAAATTGAAGCCTTGATCATGAAAAAAGAGGAAAGGAGGCTTGAAATACTAGCTGAAGCTTCACTCTATGCCTAACCAAATCATCAACAACCAATTAGAAAATTTTGAAATTTTTTGGGGTAATTGTTTAATTTTTTTTTTTTTCAGCAATCCTAGACAGTCTTGTGACAATTGGACTATCAAGGGTGCATCACCCTAGGCATTGCGCCCTTGTTTGAGGAAATTTTTTCCCATAAGAAGACCACCACAAGATGAAAAATGACAAGTAAATTCCAGAAAGCAATTTTTTTGAGCTTGGTTTGGACAACTGGTAGGTGAGAAGGTGAAAAAACCCTAAAAAAATCAATGTTCTGACTCCTTTTCTGCCTTGGTGCTGTGCCCTTGACCAAGTTTGGGAGAATAACTTTTTTTACAGGGAAAATCAACTCCATTCAAAAAAATAAAGGTAGATATGGAAAGTATACTTGATAATATTTCCAACAAGCTATCATGAGCTCAATTTGGACATGGGGAAGGCCTCCAAAGGTGGCTTGCAAGTTGGGGGTGCACTAGCGTTGCACCCTTGAAAAATGTCTGATTTTTCTCAGTTTTTACTGCAATTTTGATTTTTACTTTGGAAAATGATGATTTTACTTATGTAATTTATGAAAGTTAATGTAAATATCATTTTTTTACTATTACCTAGGGTAAATACATTAGATAAAAATACTCATTTAGGTGTAATGAATCAGTTCATATTAAGTTAGGTATGAGTATCTTGGACCTCCCTACACTTTAGCTTTCAGTTCAGAATTTGATGGAACTACTCCTCCTCTATGGGATTGGACCCCTGAGGCTGGGAGGAGTTTTTTTGAGGCCTATATCATGTAATTTTCTGATTTGAGGTTTCTGCGATTTGTGTTGTGTGTAGAATCTGCCGGATTCATCGCATTCATTTTTTTTAGAATCAACGTTTCAAACCAATCCTCTGTGGTTCATCATTAGGATAGATCAATGAGTTTAGTCAAATCTCATCATTGGGTATAAATGAAGGAGAATGAAAATGAACGGATGGAAAATGGGAGGCCGACCTTTAATCATGTAATTTTTCATTCATTTCATAGGTTGGAATCAGTTGGATGTTAGCATATTGATCAGAGACTCTATTGTAATCATTTTGGAAGGAGATTAACTAAAGTGTTGCAGCTATTTCTTTGGGATACCTAGCAGTGTTGTCTAGCATTGTTTTTTCTCTTGTCTCATTTGTATGAATGCATTTTTGGTCCATATTCCATTTCATGTCTATAGTATGATCACTTTCAAGTTAGAGAAACATAATTCATCTCACATGCTTTGTTTTGGGAAAGTTTTCACAGTATGTTCATCTTTCTTTCAGTTTAGGAAGAATTCATCTTTTATGCTCTTCCTAGCTCCTCACCTGTCTAAATCATTCCATCCCAAGAACTCTAATGTGTTAGCCTTTCTACCTACCTTGCCCCATTGAATCTCTACAACCCTAATCCTATTTTCCTTGAGCTAGCCTCTTTGACCTAATATCCTCATCCAGGAACCCAATCAAATCAAAACAAATCCCCGTGAACCGATGCCTAGCATAAAACCTTAATTTATCCATCCCTCTTGGTTGTGACCTTGTGGAGAGAGCCCTCTCCAGCTTGGTAGGGCTAGATACCAAGCCAAAAGAGTGGTCTGTGGTTACCTCTGTTGGGATTTCTTCTTCAGCCTTAGAAATCTGGCAGAGTGATAACAGTAATAACAATATATTTGATGCAAATATTGGATGATCTATAATGGCCATCAAAACTTCCAAAATTGATGACGACACCCATTCTACAATAGTTGAATACTTCTTTCCCTATATAAGTGTTTTCCCATCATTTTTTTTTATATGAAATTGATGTTGGAAGGTAATGCCATTAAGTTGTTCAATGCATTTCTTTGTGACAAAATATTTCGGTAAAAATCACATCAGAATAATTTTGGTCGACGCATTTCAAACTAGCGAGTGTGGTTCATCATCAGGACAAGATGAAGAATTTGATCAAATAACCCAATTAAATAGATAAGAAAATATTCAACTAGTTGTTTATAAGATAACGACTAGTTTGACTAAACCTAGGAAATGAAAACAAAAATATAAAATAATGATTTCTTATTTATTTAATATTAAATGCTTATTGTTTAAAATTGAAATCTTATTTATTTTTATTCTTAAAATTTTTTTAAAAAGAAATATTTTTTTTTTAATTTTTATTCTTAGTATATATATATATATATATATAATTTTTTTTTTTTTTTTTTTTTTTTTTTAATATCAAAGATTAAAAGATAAAATATCAACCTAAATAATAAAACTAAATAGAATTGAAAATAAAATAAAAATAAAATACATTAAAATAAAATTAAATAAAATATACAAACAAAAACAAGTAAGTAAATAAATAAATATTAATAATCTTAGTTTAAAAATTATATTTTATTTAATAATATGTTATATAATAATATTCATAAGTTTAAAAATAAAAATAAATAGATAAATGCATAAAAATATTAATATTTATTTATTTTATTTTTTTTAAATATAAAACTATAAAAAAATCTCCAACTAGCCGTTTGTAAAATAACGGCTAGTTTGACTAAAC